>OX579661.1:14612424-15100406 GCA_951230895.1 Carpatolechia fugitivella
TACTAATCTATATTTTAAAAATAATTCATAAAATGTGGTAAAAGAAACAGTCCGATCCCCTATTATCATTCGTTCAAATTAATATCATTCGTTCATCACCTCTCTTTCATTGGTCATAAAAACGAAAAGGACAGCTGGATTTTAATATTAGAATGAGAGCATGACATCCGGAATCGAGGCCATTGACGATCTAAGATGTATTCTATAGAAAAAAACTCTTGAACATAACAAAAAGTAAAGGTGAAATTCAACATTACGGGATTTACTGTACTTGTACTAGGTGTCCAAAAAGGGTAGTATTTGCACTTTTAAATATCAATAAATCGTCTTAATGTGGGTAGATAGCAAAAAAAAAAAAATATTATGTCATACGTGGAATTTATTGTAAATTTATCGTATACCGGAGCTCAGCGAGCTTATTGTCAAAACTATTACTTACCTTTATATCCCAGTGCGAATATAAAGAAAATGGACTGGATTAGAGTGTCAAAATCGTAATGGACGTCTTTTGGACACAAAATTATTTTCGTCGTAAACTTTCCATTGTATGTATTTTTTGCAAATAGTAATAAAATTATGAAATTATATATTTTTCATATATAATTTTTAGGTATAAACTCCCAACACCTTTTTAGGACACCCGGTAAAAGTATAAAAGGGTCTTAAGATTTTACAGTGGTGCAATATTAGCAGATGGACGACCAAGAGATATTAGAGAGAAACACACAAGTAGTTGATATGTAGTATAATGTAAGACTGAAGTACAGAATACAGAGCTATATAAACTTATGTAATTGCTTAAATACTAACTTATTGCTAACGCAAGCAATACGCGTCATGACGTAGTCAGGGTGTCGCGAGCACCACTACAGTGACAATTTTCTCCACTGAAACCCAGTGTTGCAGTGGCCTGAAAATAAAACCACTGCAGTTTTATGATCTATTAACTCTTACACTCGATTTCAAATAATAATACGTAAAGAGCAGCATAAGTCGGTTGGCTTCGTCGCTGGCTCGTTCCAAATGCAATGCACTTCGTTGCGTCCCTTGCATCTAGGAGCCTTTACATTATCCGACGTTGAACGATTCCTTCATTAATTTTGTGGACTGTAGGCTGAGGAGATAAACAAAGCTTTGCAATACGCTTCACAGCAAGTTTTATTATAACGGTATAACCGTGTAAAAGAAGCACACAAGTCACAAAGTACAGGACCGACATTAAATTCTTAGAGAACGAACAGAGCGGGAGAAAAAAACACCAGTGTTGCTGTATCTAAAAACTTAAAGCTATTTGTTGGTGTTGCCAACAGACGTAACAAATTAATGTTTTTTTTTGTGTTTGTTTTATATTTCTGGAAGATTTTATAAAAAAGTGTGCTTAAAAATAAAAAAAGTGTGCTTATAGCGAAAGTGAATATTTTCTTTCTCTAAATGTGAACTTTGATCTGGTAATATAGATAAATCATTTGCATAGACTCTGCAACGAGGAAAACAAAACAATAATTTAGTTACGTTATTGTGATTTGATTAAGCACCAAATATATATTTTTTATAGAAAAAAAATACAAATGTCATGTCATGCATGCATTACATATCGGATAGTGTAACAGCTCTTTTATGGAAACTCGATTTTCAAATAGCTTTGTTCGACGCTATTACATTGTAGCACTGAATTATGTTCCGCGGTATAATGTTAGATAAGCTACACAGTTGTGGCTGATATTTCAATGAGTTATATAAAATAGTTTTGTTTTAAATGGTTCTTTAACTGTTTACGGTTCGTTTTCGTTACAGACAGTATACATTTTCGATTTATTGTGGAACCAAATATAAAATCTACTGCTATGATTTGAGTCAATCATTTTTTTTTCTTTCTATATTAGCACTAGTAGAAATAGCGATTGTGTCCAATTAAAAAAAATACAAATTCAGACGAGATTTTCTCAAGTTGACTAAAGTTTCTGACATAAGGCCCTATTTATACTTGCGCAAGTACAGCCGTGTGGTGACGACAGAGTAGAATACATTTGTCACCAACCCCTACTCTTCCCGAGGGTGTTGTAAGAGGCGACTTAGGGACTACACATTGAACAGGGAACGGGCAGCAGCGCTCTCTGATACAGTAACCTTTTAATCTGCGATCTCCAACCCGCCTGCCAAGCGTGAAGATTATGGCAAAACCCTCCACTTAAGTGGAGGAGGCTCATAGACCAGCAGTGGACTGTAACGGGCCGTTGATTTTGATTTGAAGTACAGAGGCGAGTCAACTTAATTGAAAAAAATGAAAAAAAAAGAAAAAATGTTTATTTTACTCTTACATTGGTAATTTAAACTAGTAACACTGAAACCTGTAATAGTAAAAACTGTGCTACAGGTTCCAGGGTCTTCCCAAACTATGGTCCAAGATCATAAACATTTATAAAAAGTTAAGTATATAGGATAGGTATAAGTTAAGCATATAGGTATAACAAAGTAATAGAACTTAAGATTATGTGTGTGACTGTGAGTGTGTGTGTGTGTGGGAGAGGAAGTGCGTGAGAACATGAGAATTCTAATGAAAATCAATATTTTTTACTCAATACCTACCTTATTTTATAATAACCTTATGAATAGGTTTTCTATCTATATATAATAAATTCTACATCTAATTTTGGAAAGTGGAAAGTAGAGAGAAGCTGTCAAAATAGACCGGGCTTCTATTTTGTGGTTTGTTCCTATTTACTACTTGACTGGATTAAGTAGTAATTTACTACTTACCGAAGTGTAAATAATTAGCATTTAGACATAGCCTGGAAAATGACAAATGAAAGTTGGGAGGGGGGGCATGTTAAAACTGGGTAAAACATGTCAATAGCAATACTATCAAAAAAGCTCATCAACCGCTCATATATATACGTGGAAACCTGGAGACGCTCAAGCCTACCCTGAGTTAGGGCGATTAGGCCTTAGTCGACCACGCTAGCCCAGTGCGGGTTGGTCGACTTCACACACAACCTTTGAATCTCTTCACAGGAGTGTGCAGGTTTCATCACGATGTTTTCCTTCACCGTAAGAGCGTCGAATAAACGTACATTATGAATTCAAAAATACATTGGTTCGTGGTGGGGATCAAACCCGCGTCTCCCTTCTAGTATCGATCAGACTATCGATAGTAGATCCACAGAAGAAATCGATCGAATCGATAGAAGTCACAGTTTTTTTTTCGGTTCAATATATTCTATACAGGCCGTATTTATCATTTGACATGATAAGAACATTAGAAGTAATACGTAAGTAATATAAAAAATGTTTTTATAATTCGGGGTATGTTCACGCCACTACTGATGGCGAGAGAGGAGAGCGGGAGACGCGCGGGGCCACCAACAGCGCTGCCGCCGCACCAGTGCAGTGCTGCCACCTTAGCGCTTTCGGAGTTAGATCTAGCGCTTTTTTAGGACACTTAGCTAGCGCTGAAATTTTAATATTAACTCCTAGCGGAAATTCTAACGCTTTTTTATGACAAACCAAACTTAGTAGTAAGTAATTACGTCGCAATCTCGGCAAAAAGTAAGAAGTAAGCAGCAAAACTGCAAGTCGTTAGCTTCCGTTCCATACGAGTATGTTTAGGGTATTCTCCGAATAAAATAAGTTGTTTCGTCGAAATCAGTCGGTAGCCATCATACTTATATTTTTTTTTTTTTTTGATTCAAGGTGATAAATACAATTTGTATAGAAATAAATAAAAATTTCTTACTTTATGCCTTTTTTTTGTTCATGCATGCTAGCGGATTCTAGCGCTATTTTTTTTATTATGCAGTCTAGCGGAATCTAGCGCTATTTCCAAGCGCTTTTAGCGCTGATTGGCCTCAGAGAGGTGGCAGCACTGCGCCGCACCGCGACGCGACTTCTGCCAGCTAGCTAACCCTAGGCGCACGTCAATTGTCGGGGCAAAATTTGTAGCTTTTGCTTGATTTTTATTATATTTTTTAAAGTTAAAATCTTCAGTGTCATTCAAACTGTATTCCTAAACAGGGTAAGTAACAAAATACAATAAATCGAGAATCATGACATGTAAAGTGTACACTCACGCTTCGAATAAGGCACAACAGGTTGTATATTATGTCAATCAAAAATTCATCATGCAAATTTTTATTCAATCCAGCCCCTCAAGACATACTTGTTTGCATGTTTTTTTTTGTATTTGTGACATCCAATATGCTCTTCGTCCTTTGATAGAGCTTCAAAATTAAAAAAAATGTCCCGGAATTTTATAAAATCCCACTCGAGACTGTAACACGGTTTCGGTTTTAATTTTATTTAAATGCACCCTTAAATCAAATATAGGGTCAGACTACCCTGTCTGTCGTGGTCAAAGTTTCTAATCTGCCTGTTTCCCTTTTAAAATTCGAAAATAATGAATTGTATTTCTGCATACGTTTACTGTCTTTGCACAGAGCTTTATTTTTACCTTTTACTGCCAAAAAAGATAAATCTGAGTTTCGTAATTCACGTCAAGTCTCCAGAAAATAGTCGTTGCTAATTTGCCAGGTCAAAAGCCTTTGGTGGCTCCATACTCTCACCGATCCCATAAGAAGAAGAATTATGAAGAAGAACACCAATAAAGAGTTGCTTTGTACTATAATCCTCTCCAAATCATGATTATTTTTCCCTTTTTATTGTTCAGAATTAACACGACCAGTGCTTTTACATAAATACGAATTTCACGATATAACTACAACACCCTATACAGACACCCTTTGAAGGGTGCATATCCCTAACAATGGACCATCGATGGGTGAATTAAACACCGCGTTTTATCTCTACGATAGTGTTATAGTACAGGATTTAGGTATACAATTTATGGATGAGCTTTTTCTGGATTACGCAATCCAATGGTAATAAAACAGTCTATTCTGTGAATAGTTTTGATTGCGGTGTTTTTCATTTCTTTTGACCCAGAATTCCACGATTCTATTGTTTAAGTTCACATTATTAGATTTTGACTTCATTCTTTTTAAATAAGTTTAATAATAAATTGTTTACTATTTATTATTAATATATCTAATATATCATAATTTCTGACAAAAGTAAATAAAAATCTCTTGAGAGATCTCTTTGTAGAAATAAGCTCTTTTTTTCGACGATTTATCGAACTATACGTTTCAATTTAAGTGTGCAATGAAAAAAATATATAATAGTCTTTTATATTTATAAAATAAAAACCAATTTCCACAATAATATTACGAAGCATCATCTGAGAACGGAACGACCGATCTACTATTTATTTTTATAATAAAGGAAAATTTTCAGAAAATCCAACAGAAAAGTAGGATATTCTATCCGTGCGAGGCCGGTGTGGTTCTCTAGTTTAGGTATAATGTTATACTCTGTCTAGACTTGGCTTGCGTGACCAATATTTTGTTTCCGAGATAAAGTTTTAACCCAAAAAATGACAAAAGGTTAACTCGGATTCTAGACGACGTATCAAGATAAAACATGAACCATTTTTTTTACTTTATAGACTAGACTTCCAGCAATATAACTGAAAACCACATCCAATTTAGTTTAATATTTTATATGCAGCGCGCGCGATATTGTAACATTCCTTTATTTGCGGCGCTTAGCGTCGCCTGCGCCGCTGCGTCAATATGTCTTGACAGCCACATACAAGGGGTTTAATAGTTTTTCCGCAATGTGCAAATACACAGACAGACAGACAAACAACCAAACTTCTAAAAATAATCTCTTGGCTTCCATTGCTCTTATAATGATCACCCATATATTATTTTAGTACATATCTTCTACGTAAAGATGTCGGCCAGTAACAATTCTATTGTATGTATGTTAGATATTATAATTATCAGGTTTACCGTTGTGATTAATTATGAATATACTATCCGCCGGCGAACGCTATGATGCTTCTAAAAGATGATCTGTATCACAATATAAATTCCTTCCACTTATATATTTATTCACCTGAACTACACAATTTCCCCTCATAAATCCCTATATTCGGTTCCCTTCAGTGCTCCGCTAGCCCCTGTTTACTCGCCTTGAAGATGCTCCACTGATCAGCTTATTTCATCCGGGTACTTTGCTCTACCCGGATTCAGTAGTTTAAACAACCCTGCAATCTTAAACCGAATATCTGTATTTCTAACTATGGATATGTTGGTTGGAAGAAATATATTTGAAGAGTTTATGCAATTAGATGATAACTTGGAATGTACCTACTTCAAATATTTTGCTACATAACCGTGAAGTTAATAGTCGCTCTTCATTTGTAAGGTCGACAACCGACCTCACAAACCCTGGTTATAGAGCCGCCAACGTAGGCTGAAAACACATTATACCTATTGCGCTCAAATAAATAGAGCTTTCATTCGGATTGGGTCAAGATTGAACTAAGGAAATAGAAGTAGGTGAAGATCGTAATTATTCATATTTCTGACAACACCATAATAAATGATCACCGTCATCCAAGCTGTAAAACTTCCACTGCTATTAACTGCTTCTGTGACTGCTTTACAAAACTTAAAGACACGGGAAACATTAGAAACATTTGGTGTCATTGTAAACGACAATTTAATAATAAATGATACCTAAAAGACAAAGGATGGTATTCCTATAAAGTTTCTCTGGTCATTTTTCTCTCTGGAAAATATACACTTTGTCGGCAAATGTAGCAACAATGTCGAATTTTATTTACAATATGGAGAAAAGACTTCTATTGAGACAATTTAACTAGTGTTTGCATTAAGGAAAAGCGAGGAAGTGCTTTAGTAGCTACAGCGGTAAGACTTGAATTATTACTGCGGACAGCATGCACTCAAGACCTGACCAAGAATGCTAATAGATAACGTTGTAGCTTTAGTAGGAAATTTTAGTTAAAAATTTTCATAATTCTCATTAATTTTTTAGATAGTAAAATAAAATTATTATTGCCTACAAAAAGTGAATATTAGCATTGTACTTAATTAATAATTAGAGTTAATTTTGTAATTGACAATATTTTATTTTAAAAAGGAAACGCAAAAGATGCGATGCGATTTCGCCATTGTGTTAGTGAACTAGTGAACTTACCCAAAAAAAATGTAATGACGGATCTAAGTGATGTAATAACATCCTATGGAAATAAATAATTTTTGATTTGATTTGATTTAATACTGCATTGGTAGAATAATTAAAGGCCTCTTGCATCGGAAAAAGCGGGACCTTTATAAGTAATTTTCCTGTCAAGTCTTTTTAAATGATTAAATTCTGTTTATATATTTATTAATTTAACCGTATTTCGAAGTCTTGACAGAGACGTTAATTTTATTTCAGCTAACCTTTTAACATTCCGACCTTTGCCCAACTTAATCAGTATAATTACTTCCAAATTCAAAACACAATACAACCGAAATTCTCTTCCAAAAATGTTTAGCATTTCCTTCCAAAATTAACTTTGGACATCGTATTAAAATTTTTGACGCAAATTTGGTACCAAATATTTCGGGACAGGATTCTTTCTTTATAACAATGTGGACACCCCCCAACATGACTAAACACCAGGTATTACGGAACCAAGTCTCTATAACATTAATAAATGGTCCAAGTTATGAAATTTCCGAGTTATTAGAGTGCCAGCTCTCTATCCGGAGAATTTCGGGTAGGAATAGTACCAAATAATCTTTGAGATTGTCCTCATTTCAGTTAAAACATTGCGGAATGAATCACCTCATTTACTAATTTCGTGCTTTGAAACGTTTAGCTGACCTCTAAAACAGTCGTTACATGAGCTACGAATCTTGCACCTACATTATTTATTTTTTAAGTCGTGGTATGATCAAGACCCCAATCAAAAAGCCAACCCCCCCAAACCCCAATCAAAGGCATTTGGTGGTGGAACACACGAAAGTAATACGCCGTGTGGTGACGGCAGAGAAGAATATATTTGTCACCAACCCCTACTCTTCCCGTGGGTGTCGTAAGAGGCGACTTAGGGACTACACATTGAACAGGGAACGGGCAGCAGCGCTCTCTAATACAGTAACCTTTTAATCTGCGGTCTCCAACCCGCCAGCCAAGCGTGGAGATTATGGCAAAACCCTCCACCTAAGTGGAGGACGCTCATAGTTCAGCAATGAACTGTAACGGGCCGTTGATGACGAAGGTAATAAAGAGATCGTCCCTCGATTCCTCTCTATCTCAACTGTCGTTGTTGTACCGCTTTACACTTTGGTTGATGGCTTATTCGAATTGGACGTAAGAATGTTAAAAAAAAAACATAAATACAGAAGATTCGAGCCCTCTATGGGTAGTGTTTTTTTTTTGTGCATTTTTCTCCACAAGAGCGTTAACCTTGTAAAGAAGTCTTTCTTTCTTTTCGTGTCGATGGGGGTTAAACCAGTCCAACCCAAAAATTGGCTAGAGCTACTGCCTTATCATTGGCCTCATTTAGATCTTGTATAGAGCAAGAAACAGGGCAGTTAGGGCAAGACAACAGGTGTTCCATAGTTTGCGTGTCGCCGCAGTCACACTGATCGTCATCAGTGAAGCCCCATCTTTTGCGATTTGCCCTACATCTACCCACACTCACACGAATTCGATTGAGCGCCCTCCAGGTCGCCCAAGGTAGCTGATGGCCTGGAGGGAGGTGTTCCGCAGGCGGGATGTGGGTGTCCGTGTAAAGAAGTGTAAAGTATGAAGAAACTTTCATCTTATTTAGCTACCTTAGATGTTGTTTTGAATTTATTCTAGAGACTTGAAATTATTTTGATGACTTCATCAAAAATTTTAAAATGCATTCGCTGTCTTTTCTGGCTTAATCCACCAAATAATGAGGGTGTAATAGAACGACGCCGATGGCATAATTTCACGCACCGACGACGTTTCGCCGCTCAATAATAACAGCCGTGTTTACACAAAGACTTTGTAGCTTAGCCAATGTGTACACGCCAGTGTAATACTTGTAATAGTGAATTACCCGGTTTGGGGTAGCATGTGGAGTTGTGAAGTTGGGGGGTAAAATATATCTTCTCATGTTGTTTTAATATACTAAAATATGTATTATATCTTTTTTGCGTTCTTACAAATTTCATGGTTTAAATAGGTTCCTTATGCAGGTAAATAAAATTAGGAAAAATAATTAGGTTATTCCAATTTTTATAAACCAATATAAACCAACATTTTACAAAATAATTTTATTATGAATTCGGTTTACCGAATCAAACTTTCTTTTAGCTGGTATTAAGCAATTTTAAAGGTACCTTATTACTTTTTTTATTATTTTGTTAAATCAAAAACAATTTTTGTGTTGCATAAAAGCTTCTCGATAACGTCAGAAAATAAAAATACAAGCGACAAATTCATGATAATCATCACCATCATCATCTCAGCCGTCCACTGCGGAACATAGGCCTCCCCCATAGATGTGAACGGTCCTGGGCTATTTGCATCCACCGGCGGCGTTCAGCAACTTTCACCAAGTCACCTGTCCACTCCAACACCTTTGTGTTTTTGCTAATAACTAGGTAATCCGTGAATAAAAATGAGAAATTAATAAAACCAAAAGTTGCTTTAAAATATTTCTTATTTCTATAAATTTTGAAACCATTTAGAAGTTTTAAAAAAAGTTTGTTTACAAATAGCTTTCAAATTATTTAAAGGCTTGGTATACATTATAGTTACAACAGAGTGCGTATTTTGTAGATTTTTTACTGAATGATACTGCCCACCACTTCGAACTCATGATGGAAACACGCCAAGTCTATTTCTATAATGAGTTTGGAAATTATCCCTCCAAAGTCAGTAATGAAAGTTCACAACAATGTCGTGTTTGTCCATTTTGGTAGCTCTGAAATAGAACAATATTATGTATTACTAGGCTTGGGCGCGTTCTTTTTGTTCCGTGGGATAAAAAAAACATTGATAATAACGAACAAAACAATAAAATATTTATTTATAAAGATAGATTGGTAGTTAGGTCTGCCGCTTCGGTTGTTTCGCCTTCTCGAAAGCAATTCACAATTCACCATGATAGGTGATGATAGTGCAAACAGTATGATGAGAATATTCTTCAATGAAATTATACTTTTTCAGAAATAAGTATGCACTCATGTGCCACAGTTTCATTAACAGAGCAGGGTATATTGTGTCTTAGACATTGTAGCTTAGTCAAGGACTGTTTTCGGCTTAAACTAGAGAGAATTTACGGTCAGTGCGCTGTGTGTAGTGTATGAAGTACGAGCAGTATTACAGCTTTGGCATTCTTGGGTTTATAACGAAGATAAGAGAATAATGACCAGTTGTGAAAAACAAGTTTAATGTATTTAAAATCAAAATTATTTGCCGTTTTAAAAATGGAGCGTTGAGTTGAGCGTATTTGGGTAGTTGCAACGTTTGCATGTATGTTCAAGATAAATCTTGCAACTTAATTATGAACCACTCTCTCTCAACTTAACTATGACTTTGAAATTTTGATGCTTGTTCAGATTTGATAAAAATACACAAAAATGATAAGAATGACCTGATGATGCAGTCAGGGTAACTCCTCAACGGTTAGCACGGACTTATCGTTGAACATATCGTGAGGAAATCACACTCCTACGAAGAAACTTATATTTTGAGTGTGAAGTCGACCAATCCGGCTGGGCTAGCGTGGTCGACTATGGCTTGATCATACTTCAGGGTAGGCTCGAGCCCTTTGGTGGGGACGTACCTAGAGGTGCTGATGAACGTAACATAAAAATTGACAAGCTTTGTGTCCTTGGTAAATCCCTAATCGAATCGTCTCGTATGACTAAGCCAAAAAAAGCAGAAACACCAAACACAAAACAGTACCTACCAAAGATATGTTACAATAATAAATTATATCAACAGCTCATGCGTCCCCACTGAGGGGTTCAAGCTAGAGACGACCACACTGGACCAGTGCGATTGACTTAACTTTCTGTTATTGTGTAAAATTGTGTTTGTGTGTTATTATATGGGCCTCTGTTTACATATTTAAGACCTTTATGTAAATATTGCTTGAAATAAATGATGATTATTATTATTGTAATGTCTTATTAAAAATATATAACAAATAGCAGCCTTATTAAATTCTTCGCAGGAGTGTGCAGGTTACCTTTAGGTATTTTCACCGTAAGAGCATACATGAATTCGAAATTCAAAAACTCATTACGTTGTGGGGTTCGAACCCGCGTTTCCTGGATGGCAGGTAGCAATCCTAGCTACTGCACCACCGCACCGGCGCTCTTACAATATTATAAAACAAATTATAAATGATCTCAGTGTGTAAACGTACGAGCAAGTTTCATAGATACATTTATCTTACCTAAAGAAGTAAACATTAATGTCAATTCCGCAGCAAAACTTAATTTAAATTTTATAATTAGTCTTGTCACTTTCTGACCCACGACCATAAAAAAGGACGGGAGATTGTCGGCTCTTTTGAATGTCAAATTTTATGTCACAAACTTTATGTTAATTTTAAACAGAATCCTAAAACAAGCCGTTTATAAAATTAGATCGCACACGTCAAAACTTGTCATTTGCGCTATAAAATTTGGCGTTCACAATGGTTGACAATCTCCTGTCCTTTTTCATCGTCGTGGGTCAGAAAATGACAAGAATAAGATTAAATTTAAATTTAGTTTCGTTGCGGGAATCGACACCAATAGCGTAAGACCACACACTAAAACCAAGTTTGTCTAAATGATGGTAAGATTTATTATACTTACGAGTATTTACAAGTTCACCGATAGTCCATTAAATTATAGTGAGGGGTTGCCAACCTGTTTTAGAAAATAAATCAACATGTTTCGACCATTGAATTTTAAGATCATAACTTATCTCTACTTTTGTTTTGATCTGCAAGAAATGCCATCACGACGCCAAACCAACGGGAAACCATCAATCACTTCGACAAGAGATGGCTGTACGAAATTCCTTTTTTGGAAGTGTGTATCGCCGTATCCTGGTGACGTCATGATAACATTGACGTGTCAAGCTAAGAGAGCAAAGATAAGACAAGAAAACAATACTGCTGGCACCGACTCCAAAAGGAAATACAAAATTTAAATATTTACTTAATACACTACCAATCTACCTTTAATGAGGATTTGGCTATTGGCTATATTTTTTTTATGTTCCATCTGTTCTATTTGTTACTTTTTAGTGAAGATAACCTAAAAGGTAATTTGAAGGAGGTTTCTATTTTTTATTTTTCAATCTTCAGTGTTTCATTCAATATGTTTTACGCATGAAGGAAGAAAGCGTAAATTTTTTTCTTCCTTCATGGTTTTACGTTAGTACTCTTTACTGAAATGTCTTCCAGCCCAACTTCCAGTAGAAAGACTCTAATAATATAACCAACCGATGCGGAAGTTTGCTCGTCATTCGCTTCATCATCAAGTATAAAGGCTGGCTTGATTCGATCGATCGAAATCCATACAGGCTTATCTCTTATCAGGACCCGGAAAAGCTTATCGTTTCTCTCTTTTACTCTAAATGGGCCTTCATAAGGAGGAACGAGACTCCTACGCAGTCTGTCACATCTCACGAAAACGTATGGACATGAAGCCAAGGCCGGATGGACGAACACGTTCTTGTTGGAACTGTTCCACGTTTTACGATTCTCTAGTGGTACTGTAGCCACATGTCCACTAATACCAAAAAAGCAGGCAACCATTTGCTTCAAAGTGCTTTTTGCACGAACAACTTTAGTTGGGTTTGGCTCATTTTGGAACACCCAAACCGTTGACTGCTGTTTAGTTTCGGGATCATACGCATATATCCAAGATTCGTCTCCTGTGTAGATATTATGAACAGCTTTTGATGTACCACATTTGTATTTTTCTATCATTTTTTTGCACCAATCAACACGAGCCTATTTTTGTTCAACTGTTAAGTTGTGCGGGATCCAACGAGAACAATTTTTTTTTTACAATGTTCGTGTAATATTTTATAAATACTCGTCATACTAATGCCCAGAAATGCCTCTATCTCGCGATATGTAACATGACGGTCTTGCATTATTAGTTCGCGCACAGCATCAATATTTTGTGGTACAACAGCCGATTTAGGGCGACCTTCTTTAAAATCGTCCGCAAGCATACGACGACCACACTCACTGAACCAGTGATACACAGTGGTATTCGATGGGGCTTCCCCAAAAGTCGACAGAAGTTGATCCATGCACTGTTTTTGAGTTAATCCACGCCGAAAGTCGTAATAAATCATAGCACGAAAATTTTCACGAGTCAAATCCATGGTGATGATAGATAATGAATTTTAAAATGGCGCCACAATGTAAAAACAATTGACAGATGAATGAAACAAACTTTATTTTACAGCCAAAGAGTTCTATTTTTAAATGTTATAATTTCTTTTTAAATATTGTTTATGTAAGTGGCCAGTTCCGGATACATAAATAGCAGCCCTTGTATGTGGGGACATCTCACACACGGCCATCCGACCCCAAACCCTGTACTATGAGTGACAGACAGCTGATATACCTACACAAATATTAACCACAACCAGACACAAGGCAAACACAAGTGCTCATCACACGAATGTTTGCCCTGGGCGGGATTCAAACCCGCGACCCTATGCGTCGGAGGCAGATACACTACCACCTAGGCTATGGGGTCGTCAATACTAAACTTCATCAGAGTGACAGTTAAATTTTAAAAAGACTTGGCTTAAAGGTCTAGTAACCAGCCAAAAAAGAAAAATTCATCAGCTGTCCAATCAGCTGCCAGTCAATCTTTCAGTGGCAAATATCAGCTGTCAATCAGTTTGTTCAGTCTGTGTCATAAACCTTGTATTTTATTATTCCAAATAGATAAGGTATAAAAATCAGGGTAGTTTATACACGCATTAAGTAAAAGCACGTCAAGAGCGTCGGTGGTCTAGTGGCTAGGGCCTCTGCCTCCCGTTCGGGAGACGCGGGTTCGATTCCCACCACGTACCAATGTGTTTTCAAATTTAGAATTCATATATACGTTTATTCGACGCTCTCACGGTGAAGGAAAACATCGTGATGAAACCTGCACACTCCTGCGAAGAAATTCAAAGGTTGTGTGTGAAGTTGACCAACCCGCACTGGGCCAGCGTGGTTGACTAAGGCCTAATCGCCCTAATTCAGGGTAGGCTCGAGCCCCTTGGTGGGGACGTATATGAGCTGTTGATGAAGTAAAAGCACAGTGACAATGTTCCTCTAAAGAAAACATACAAACCTTTTTACTGCGGAAACCTATCAAAATATACCTATATTAGGTAGAATTAAATTTTACTAATATTCCCCCTCAACAAATTAAACCAACTTCATACTTAAAAGACTGCAAGTTACAACGACAAAACTGACGCGACATCGATCAAATCGGGAAATTCTCATTATAATATGCATTTAATAGGGCGAGTGCGCATAGGGGGCCGGTGACAAATGACGATGATCGTCTATCTTCCTAACTGTCAACCGAACCAATCAACATGTGTGAAGTACCCTCTTAAATTCCACAACATATCATTTACAGCCGAAATTCGACAGCAAACGTAAATTTGATAAACGCTGATCGTTCCGACAACGGCAAATCTAATTTTGTATTTAATTTGCGACTCTAAAATTTATAGTTACCTCGAAGTAGTAAGAGGTGATCATTTTGAAAACAGCAAATATAAGTTGGTTGGTGCTGATGAAAACGTCCAATTTGAAATGACCGGTAAATGTAACTGAAGTATCTAATGTGTTCAAAGCAGAAAAGGCTCTATAGAAAATGGCTGGTTGCTGAAAGGTCCGTTGCCATGACGATCAGCTCTGCCGGTCAACCAATCCCTAATCGCGACATCAATCAGTTTTGAATTTAGAATGTGATAGTAAATGGCAAGGGCTTAAACGTTTAAAGCGATCATTCGTGGTTCGTTCAAAGAAAATCGTTTTCCGTTTCCGAGATATTGACGTTATTAAAGGGATATTCCTATTAAATTGAACAATGTAAAATTGTATTATTCTAGACTCACCGCAGATGTTATTAGTCACTATTATTAGTGAGACCAGTAGTGACTAATAGCATAGAGTAATTTTAAAAAGAAGAATACCACCAATACAAAATCAGATATTATACAAAATGATAGCAAACTAGAAATCTCAACTTTAAAAAATCGGTAAAATAAACAATTGAACTACTCGTAAACAAAACAAACAAGATTATTATTTTTACAGATTACCTACGTCAGTAACGAAAAGAAAAATCTCATCCCTGTTCACAACTGAAAAAAATAATCTCGGAATATTTTATAATAATAATAATAACATAATCCATTATTGTTAATAAACCTTAACCTATGTTAGTAAAAGAACATTCACTGATTTTGATAATATACGATAAAAATAACATTTTTATGTTATAACAATTTTATATTTTTCTTTTTTGTGTAGCACTTTAAGAAAATAGCAACATGCGACGGAAATAATTATTAGCATTACAGAATTAGTGACATGCTAGAACCCATTGTTACCGATACTTAGGGGAGATAACGCCGTATTACAAAAGGCATTGGTGTCAATTTTCCGCATGACATGATGTACTCATCCCTCAATTGCAGAAAGGGTACTGTCTCATCCATCACGGCGCCCCATTCAAGTTCATGACAGTATCAAAGTTTACATAAGACATATTCAAAGTTAGTAAAAACAAGTACGAGCGTAAAACGAGTATATGCGTCCATCATCAAACAATTATAGTTATAGTTATTAATAAAATGATAAAAATAATAGTGTCTCTATTCAAAGATAAAAGTGTCTTTATTCGAAGAATAATTTTTCGACGTCAAAGCAAGATGGCCTGTTCACTACAAGTGTACGCTCACTGTGGAGAAGAACAGCCAGAAGAAACTCCACAGGATTCGCATCTTCTGTACTTTAAAATGTTGTTTACAAAATCGTTCAATATTCTTAATGTTTCTTGTGCCGTGCAGCGTGTTGGAGCATCCGAACTCCACACTTCCTTACCATTCAAATAGTCATTTAATTTATAGTAAGACTTTTTGCATAAAGTCCGTTTTACTATAATATATTTAAGCTTTTTTTCAGGAAGACTTAAAAATACAACTCATACTTAGTTGGAAAATCGAACACGGTATTGAAAAAGACTTAAATTATTTATATTTTGATATAAATTGTACCAAGGTCAAAGGCAGTAAATGTCGCTATATAATAAATTTATCTTTATTTTTCAATGAGGTTTAAAATCTATGACTGCAAATTTTTTGTCACTATAATCGATGACATGGATACTTACAGGTCAACTGAGCCCGCGGGCTGAGTGGTTGTGGGCTGAGTAGATCCCGTAATGAATATGTCTTGTAGTTTCAGAGTTACCCATATTGACCAATCTAAAATTGGCCACTCTGTATACCGAATCTTAATCCTGCAATGTTGCCGCTCATTACGGAGGTTGGGGACACTGTAAGCTAAAATCTCTTTGTGAGAATTTCCCCAGTTTGAACAGGACTTTTCAGGCTGAATCACCTGATTATTTGTCCCAGCTACTATCTAGTCGTTACACGAGCCAAATCAGCGGCCTTTAGCGACTCTATAACACTGACACCAGAGTTTGTGAGGTCGGTTGTCGACCTTACCACACCACACGATGAAGAAGAAAATTAATGCTCTTATCTTCTCTTTGGAAATAAAAGCGTGTTTTATGTACTTTAGACAGACTTACCAAAATTAAGGCTCTGTTGTTTATTTTATTTAGTTAGGGCGTCGTCTGTGGTCTAGTGGCTAGGAACGCTACCTCCCGTCCGGGAGACGCGGGTTCGATCCCCACCAGGTACCAATGTATTTTCGAATTTCGAATTCATAATTATGAACGTTCACCGCCGTGTGGTGAAGGCAGAGTAGAATACATTTGTCACCAACCCCTACTCTTCCCGTGGGTGTCGTAAGAGGCGACTTAGGGACTACACATTGAACAGGGAACGTGCAGCAGCGCTCTCTGATACAAATCTCCAACCCGCCTGCTCCAAGCGTGGAGGTTATGGCAAAACCTAGAATTGTTCCTAGTCCAGCAGTGGACCTTAACGGGCCGTTGATTTAATTTGATGTACGTTTATTCAACGCTCTTACGGTGAAGGAAAACATCGTGATGAAACCTTGTGCAGGTTGTGCAGGCTCCTGCGAAGAAATTAAAAGGTTGTGTGTGAAGTCAACCAACCCGCACTGGGCCAGCGTGGTCGACTAAGGCCTAATCGCCCTAATTCAGGGTAAGTTCGAGCCCCTCGGCGGGGACGTATATAAGCTGTTGATGATGTTTATTTTATACTCTCGTAAAATTTTTCCAAGAAATCGGAAGAGGATTGTTGTTGGAGGAATCATTGGTCGTTCGAGAAAAATAATTACCTACTTAGTATTCAAAACCAAGTTTCCCGAAGGACAAAAGTCTAAGAACTCAGATCTAGTTTAATAAAATTCGTTATTGTAAATTTATTCTGAATTCATGAAGATTAATAAATTCTGATTTACACAAATATATAGTGGTTAAAATGGCTGGCCTGGGGGCCGTTTCACGAAGCTACAAGTTACAAATTACAAGTACAGTTCGACGTACATTGCATAGACGATTAGAGAAAACGATAAGGGTTTACAGTTTAGGCGAATTGGCTACGCAATGTATATCAAATTGTAACTTGTTGCTTCGTAAAATGGATGGCCTGTTGGTAACGTTTGTTTTGTCTTGAATTGATAGTCTGCTACAAAAGGTTAATTACATAAATGTGAAAGTAAGATTGGATGATTGATCCGCTTTGACGCCTAATCTACTGAACGGATTGAAATAGGGGATCGGACTGTTCACCATATTTTATGAATTTACCATATTTTATGAATTATTTTTAAAATATAGATTAGTAGCAGACGATTCTCGAAGAAAAAAACAGAATCGGTTGAAAAACTAATTTAGTGATTTTTTAAAGTTTCAATATGTCTGTCTCTTCCAAAAACGATTTTTTGTATGGAGATTATATGGCGTTACAAAAAAATGACGTCATAAGTGGGTATGTGCCTCTCTGTCTAATCTTGAATTTCAAACCTTTATAACTCGGTCAATTTAAAAGATAGAGCAAAAATGCGCAAAAGAGATCCCCTATTGAATTTGGAATAGAGATTGTTTATACCCAGCTAAATTACTTTTTGACGGGAAAGTCTTATTCCCACGGGAATACCTTATCAAAGCGAGCGTAGCCGCGGGTGAACAGCTAGTACTTAACAAATTTAACAAACTTAAAAAACATTGAAACAAAATAAGAATATTGTTTGCATAATTCTTAATGTTTCCTGTGCCGTGCTAGAGCATCCGAACACCAAGCGCCTTTATCAATCAAATAGCATAGCAATGTTTATACCTCATCAACGGCCCGTTACAGTCCACTGCTGGACTATGAGCCTCCTCCACTTAAGTGTTTGGTTTTGCCATAATCTCCACGCTTGGCAGGCGGGTTGGAGATTGCAGATTAAAAGGTTACTGTGTCAGAGAACGCTGCTGTTCGTTCCCTGTTCAATGTGTAGTCCCTAAGTCGCCTCTTATGACACCCACGGGAAGAGTAGGGGTTGGTGACAAATGTATTCTACTCTGCTATTAATAATAAGACTCCAGCCACATCAATATTCCTTGACATGAGTAAAGCTTTCGATTTCGTTAATCATAACATTTTGTTACAAAAACTGGAAAGATATGGAGTTAGAGGGAAAGCTTATGATTGGGTGCTAAGTTATTTGAGTAACAGAAAACAGTGCACAGAAATATCAAAAATTATGGTCTGTAATAATGTTGCATTAAAATGTAGATATAAATCTAACTATATGACATATAACATTGGAGTACCACAAGGTAGTATACTTGGCCCCTTGCTTTTTTTGGTATACATTAACGATCTTCCTCTTGCTTCACCACAGGACTCTATTTTGTTTGCGGACGATACGACCCTCATAATTAAATGTGACGACAAACATTCATATGAACAAAAAATAAACGATACCCTTTCTGATGTTATTGCCTGGCTAAATAGAAATAAATTGCAAAACAATTTAGATAAAACAAAAGCGATGCAATACTTATCTTATAATTCAAATGACATAGATTTAAAAAATAAATATAATGAAAAGGACGTAAGTACTACAAACGTGGTTAAATTTCTAGGTATAAATATTGACGAGGGGTGAAAGGCTAATGGCGTTAAGCGACATTTTTGGAACTTTACACTAGAGCGTTTTAAAGTTTTGAAAATTAGAAAAAAAAATCGCAGAAGTTCAGTTTTTCATTTAATTTAAATTCGAAGTATACAGTTCTTTTTGTAATCAGAATCCTCATCAAATGTTTTAGTTTTTAAACAAATAGAATAAACGGTTACAGTAATAAATGTCGCTTGAGTCAAAAATACTTGTTTGTTTATTTTTTCAGAGTAAGGAAAAAACACTTAAGCGACGGTTCCACTTGTTTTTGGAGTAAAGCCAAATGATTTAAGATACAATGGCTATCAAAATTTGTGGAAAGCTAAATGACTCAAAGAGGTCGTAATAGTGTTTTTCGTATAAAGCCAATAGATTGTACTACCCAGCTATGGGCGAAATAGATTACGTCTAATATACTGAAAGACCAATTCCATATTATTTAAGTGCAGGAAAAGTGACTCAAGCAACGATCAATATTCTAATCTCATGGACCTAAATCCTCATTTATTTAAATTTAATTTGACATTGGTCGTTAAGACTATAATAAAATCTTTATCCATATCTAAATTGCAGAACACTGAACAAGAGTTTTCGTTGATGTTAGGAGAAAATAAAATAAAAAGTATATTGAAAAAGAGTGTTTATTAGAGTCTTATTTTTATAAGATATAACATTTAAACGTAAGCAACAAAAACACTTAAAAAGAAAAACTTGTCTTTTAATTATCCATACTTTTACTAAGTTTTAATAGAATCTACTAATACTGTAACAATCAGTCAATCAGTTACGTTCTTAATAAGAAATCACAGCAATTTACCAGGCCTCCCTGACGACGGTGCGGCGTTGACTCAAGCGCCCCGCGCAAGCGCACGCCTACTATTCACGAGAAGTTTTTGAGTAACGCAAAGATTATAAGTAGGTCTTAAATGACATTGATCTACTGGTATCATAGAAAAATGTATTTGCTGAACATACATTTCTTACTGAGAGTAGAAAAGGAAAACTGATTTAAGTACAAAAACTTTTTATAATTTTTTAAACAAGCGACCGCTTTTTGTAAAAAGTACACGTCAAATTATCTCAAATAACCTACTCTCTTAAATTTTTGAAAAGGCTAATTACTTTAAGTCACTGCTCTAAACATAAATAGAGTAAAGCCAAATAATTCAAATGACATAATTTGTTTGTTTTTGCTGCAGGCTATTTAATTCAAGCGACATATGCCTAATATTTTTGTGGAAAGCTAATTGCGTCAAGCGACAAGCTTTTATTTTTTTAGTGGCAGGCTAATTGCTTTAAGTGACAGTGGTTTGTGAATTTTGGGGCAAGCCAAATGACTTAACCTACCAGCTGCCATACAAATTGAAACAGGAAAAAAGCTTTAACAACCTTTTGAGTTTAAAAGTGAAAAAGGCTAAACGATTCAAGTAACTAGGCTTAGTATTTTAATATAGCTTAAGTCAACCATGCCAAAAAAAAGGCAGTTTTTTGTGTCGCTTGAGTCAGTAGCGCAATAGAAAACAGAGTCCAAATCTATTTGCATTAAGCGACAAAAAAATGCTCAGATCGGCATGAAACCCGGCTCAAAAGATGCAAAAAAATTCGCTGATTCCAAATATATATATAACTCAATATCGCCCTTGGTGTCGCTTAACGCCATTAGCCTTTCACCCCTCGTTGACAAGAACTTAAACTGGAAGAGTCATATAGACGCGATTTGTAATAGATTGAACAGATTTGTATTCGCACTAAAGCGCCTTCGAAAATCGGTTTCCAAAGAAGCAGCATTAACAGCCTATCATGGCTATGTAGCGTCAGTCCTCAGTTACGGATTAATACTGTGGGGGAAATTCAGTCAATTTTGAAAGAGCTTTTAGGTTGCAAAAAAATGTGTACGTGCGATGTGTATTGCTTGATTTTTTGATTCTTGTAAACCTCTATTTAAGGACTTAAAAATTCTACCAATTCGTGACATATGCAACTTTGTGAAATTACATCCAGAATATTTCAAGAAGATCTCAGAAACGCGAGCAAGGCGAGTCAGATCAATGTATGAACATAAGTTATACCAGTCTCCTAGTCACACTTACATATATAAAAAGAATGTTTATAATATGTCTATTACTGTTTTTAATAATCTTCCTGACCAACTCAAGACCTTAGATAATAAGACTTTTAAAAAAACTTTAACAAACTGACTATTAGATAAATGTTTTTACTGTGTGAACGATTTCTTAGTAACTTTAAAATGTAAAATTTGCACACCTGCACACAGGTTGAATACAAGAACCGCAATAATTGTAACATCCCATTACTGTGTTCATGCAAATAAACTTATTTCATTTCATTTCACCAAACGGCTTATATTTATACCTACTTTTTCTTAAAAACCTAGATCTGTCCTGAAATCTACTCATAGGTTTCTTTCATAGGTCTACTTTTGCTATAGATATAACTATAAGATAAAGACATACCTAGATTTAAAAATTTGTAAATCACATTGGTTCGGGTCGAGGTAAACCCAATTCACCTGGACGGAAGACAGCGGCCCTAGCAATCAACACCACCGAAAATGGGCATTTTTAAAAAAGAAATAGCTGGAAACCTTCAAAAACGCACGTCCTGAAGTCAAGGCCATATAGAAACCTCATTTGCTGGAGAGCCCCAAAGTAATAATTCAAAGTAGCAATGAACAAGATAAATAAATTCTGAGTACTAAACTTACAAGTAAAGGCGTTTTTATAGGCTATCATAAAAGCATTAACAGACAGGCGATTCCCATCGCGAAAGTGTTAAAAGGAGGAAATTTTCAAATATGTTTCGTATTTTACGTATTTCATGTAATAAAGTCTCGCGGAATAGCGTCTTCAGTTCGTCACAGATGTACGTTTGAGTGGACATGTATTTTTTACTGAAATATTTATTCAATACTAGATAATATCGTCGGTGTTTTGTAGAAAGGGCGAAAGCGCCTTTTAATTTTTTGTCAGGACAGCAATTTTTTAGTTTCAATGACGGTCTTTAACATCTACGGTATAATTGTTAACTTATTTATTTACGCTTTAACAAAGAGATAACTATGTTAACTCTTTGTTATAAGCGTAAAAAGTAGACGTAGAGAAAACGTAGAGATAACTATGTTAACTCTTTGTTATAAGCGTAAAAATAAGTTAACAATTATACCGCAGATAGTTAAAAACCGTCATTGAAACTAAAAAAATGCTATCCTGTCAAATTATTAAAAGGCGCTTTCGCCCTTTCTACAAAACACCGACGATATATAGCCTCCGTGGCAGAGTGGTCGAGATTATGACACCCATTATAGAGGCTCCGGGTTCGGTTCCCAGTAGGGACACATAGCTATCTTCTCTAAGAAAAATAACACCAACCCCTTCGATCACGAAGACCAACCCACGTATTTCTTTTTATCAGACAGCTTACAAAATTGTGCTACTCAATTATATTTTTTTTATTCAGCAACATTGTAAATACATGTCCGTTGAGTTCAAAACTTGCGAAACTAGTACCACACAGAACAAAGAACCAACACCTACCATCTACATAATGTAAGTGAATACGACTTTGTCTCTTTACACAGTTCAAAATAACAACAAAAGGTAGATGGAACGTCAATAATATAACTAACTGAGTCCATCTAGGTAACGCTCAAGTAGAAAATTTCGAGCTTTTTAGTTAAATAAAAGTATGGACTGATATAAAATTATTACCTATATAGGTATATATTCAAAATGAATTATTCATGTTCAGATAACTTACATGACAAAGCATCTCTTTGACATAAAAACACCCTTTGATTGAAAAAAAAGTTTAATATCAAGATCCCATTCGATAAGGAAGACCTGGAATGCTAGCGTTACTGTGTAAAAAATTGAAAAAAAAAAAAAAAGAAATACTTATGGTGGACAAAAATTGTTTTATAGGCCTTGTAGTATTTTTAATACCGATGAAAAAAAATGGTTAAATTGTAGTTAAATATTACAGAAAAAGTGTTAAATACGACCGTTTTTTGCACTTTAGGTTTATTATGTTTTCTTGTATTTTTTATATATTTTATTTTCTCGGATTTATGATTTTTTATTGAAGTGGCGCTAGTGTGCAGTCAGGTATCTCCTTAAAATCGATATCAATTTAAAATACGAGTAAACTTTATTGTAAACAAGAAAGACGCATACGGCTTCATAAAAAATACTCTGCCTAACTGCTGAAATGTCTTTCAAATATTAATCTTACTCCGTAAAACTTATAGGTTTTTATTTTCCAGGCGTCTCTTCCCAGTTCATCTAACACCATCTATCGGTTCCTGTTGTTCTGCATTGTGCAATACAAATAAAGTTCATTTTTGGAGTATTCTATTCGACACGTATAGAAGTTGCTAGAATAGAATTGTATTCGCAATACAGAAAGGTGACATAGAAAACATTTATTCGTTCTCTATTTTTACGCGTTACAAACGTTTTCACTGTTGTATGTCTTGGTTGTTTTCTTTGCGTTCCCGAATATTAATGTTTATCGATCAATAGTGTTTCCTACATTATGTATTATAGTAATATGTATTTGCAACTTATACAGGGTGTGACAAAAACAAAAATAGTATTAAAAAGGAAAAGAAAGTAAGTGAAAATGGATTTCCCTACCTGTTGAAAGATGTAAAAAAAAAACAAAAGAACAAGAAATTAGTGTTTTCGATTTAGAATAACTTTGTTTAATTTTATTTTCTAAATATCTAGCCATAGGTCCCTGTTCTAATCGTTCTTTGAACAAATGGTAGCCACGATACAGGCTGTGGCTAGTGTGGTTCCTATTGTTATGCATAATGTTTGTAACTGGACAATTTTAATAAAGTATTATTATTATTTGAATTTATTATTATTGTTATTATAGTTCAATACTTTTAGAAAATGCACGACAACATTATTATTTTTTTAACCTACTAGTTATCTTACTAATATTATAAAATGTTTGAATGTTTGGATGTTTGTTACTCTTATCCCGCAAAAGACTGAACAGATTTGAGTGAAATATGGTAATCTGGATTACACAGAATACTTTTTACGGAAAAAATCTTATCCCCACAGGAGAAATTGTACACAACGCAAGCGCAGCCGTTGGCGGACAACTAGTTTAATATAAAGATGTATCAATATCAACAACACAAGTCCAAACAAACACCTGCACTGCTAAACTCCATGAAGTCCTTTTACTGGGGTTCCTGTAATTAAAGGGGTCCCTAAAATATCAGGTGTAGGGAACCCTCAGTTGGTCAGCACAAATAATAGTGCCCATCACATTCTGTGCAGTAATTACTAACGGGTTGTGGGGGTCCAAAGCACCCCTTACCGCTAATGTTGGATAACTTTAATTAAGTTAGTGGTCTATGATATTGCGCAAGTTTTTAAGTCATTGTGTGGTCAATATGTAGTTAGGGAGAAGAGAATTCCATTTAAAAGTAATTGAAGGTGTTGAACGAAGAAAAGTCATAATAATAAAACTCTTACTTCATTTTTAATGATATTAGTATCAATAAGCGGTTGTTGACCTACCCCAGAAACCCTGGTGTCAAAGTAATTTAGATGCCATCAACAAATTATCTATAGTCTAGAAGAATAAGAATAAGAAAACATTTATTTACGGCACATAAAACAAAACACACATAGTAACCGTCTAACAAAGACCGAACAATCATCTAATAATTTTGACAGACGAAGACGACGACATGACAGACAAGCAGATGATGTCGCTGCTGTACATTGAAGCTTACTTTCGACGTTCTTACAAACCGAGTCATATGACTCGTTTATATAAAACATCATTGTACCGCGAACTCGAATGTCGTATGGTATAGTTTTGCTTTCTTTGGTATTCATTTGGTGGGGTCAAGTTTGAAGCGTAGTTCATGTTACGACTATTTACGTGCCAACTTTTCCAAAGAACTTTCCAGACATTTTTTTTTCTCCTAACCGACGTAATTGCAATTTTCTACCAAAGTGGTACGAGTATTTTTCCGACGAACACGTGATACAACCTGCAACGTCATAAACCTAATCAAAGAAAAAAAAACACGAGAGGTATTTTTGAGTCATTCATGTTACATAAGTAGTGGTGTCAAATCCCGCAGCGAAACTAAATTTAAAATTTATCTTAGTCTTGTCACCTTCTGACCCACGACGATGAAAAAGGACAGGAGATTGTCAACCATTATGAGCGCCAAATTTTATAGCGCAAATGTTAAGTTTTGACGTGTGCCATGTAGTTTTAAACGGCTTGTTTTAGGATCCTGCTTAAAATTGATGTTTGTGACATAAAATTTGACGTTCAAAAGAGCCGATAATCTCCCGTCCTTTTTCATAGTCGTGGGTCAGAAAGTGACAAGACTAATATAAATTTAAAATTTAGTTTCGCTGCGAGAATTGACACCAGTAGGTCCGATTAGCATGAATTTTGTAAATGAAAATATTTTATTTTAAAAAGCAAACACAAAAGATTCGATGACTGTGGAGATTCTTTGGTGACCTCTTCTCCATAGATTGCGTCATTGTATTAGTGAAGTCACCCAAAAAATGTAATGATGAATCTAAGTCATTGCGTTGAGAGTCTTTTGTCAGCATCTGACAATGGCGGACCTGTCTTCGTTTTAATTTTTTAATTTTAGTTTATTGAAGTGTTTAGTGTATAATTTCGATAGTGTATTATCCAGTGAATGTTTCGGGACTATAAACTTTAATAGAACAATTGAATCGCTTACACTTTGCTGACATTTTTAGACGATGCCAAGAGGCCTTGTGGTGGCTTCGACACTGGCGAAATAAGTCTACATAAGATGTGTCGCCATTAGTTAGGAAGAAAAAAAAATAGTCATTTCGTTATTAATATATAGACTATTGGTTATTTTACGTATAAATCATATCGCGTTATATTTTACGATGCATATTGGTCATGACTAAACCATGCAAAATATCATAATTGGAAGATTTTTTCTTTAATTTTGACTTTTTGGGATTTGATCGAACTGAGAACGTCCAGGATGCGAGCGGAACTTCTATTTATTTTATTTATTTAACCATTTATTGTACACATTAAACAAGAACATGACAATAACACAAAGAAAAACGACACAACAGGCCTACTTATTGCTAAAGAAATATCTTCCAGCAGACCTACGGAAGAGAAAAGGAAGATAACAATAGACGCGGACAAAACGTGCACAACTTAAGAAATAAAATATAATGATAATATAGGAAGAGCCAGATAACCTACAGCTACTCTATAACTAAATGTACGCAATAAATAAAACATAAACTTACACCTAACAATACTTATACTTACATATTATATTAATACATATCGTCAGTGGAAAGGTAAAAATACTGAATCGCCATAGTACAACTTTACAGGAGAGACGATTAACACCAAAAAGGCGTCGTTTTAGTCATCGGCCTAACGATCAGACCCAAAATTTTGGATGGCTAAAACGCCAAAAAAGTCCTCAGATCACCTAAAATCAGCGATGCAAAAAATAATGCAATCGAACTGTATTTATAACTTTCGCCAATTTGGCGCATTAGTACTTTTACCTTTTCACTGACGATATATACCTTTATATATAAATATTGAATCATTCATTCACAGAGTATGTTCCTCATTTGCCGTATCAGATGTTTTACTTCGCAGCTCAGTCCGGGCCCATCTTACACCACGTCTGCTACTGTGAGCCATTATGCCGGGATCAAATGGGCTATTCTGCCCCGGGAGACGGCATTAAACAAAATTTTATTTTCACATTACTAATAAAACTTCTCCAAGACATCTCGTGCTGATTATTAAAAGAGATATGGAAAAATGTCGAGTCTCATTTTGTTGTGGTAATGGATAGTGAAATGTACAATGTGAAATAATGTTACTTTTGCAAGGATGAAACTTTAATAAAATTTAATAGGTACTTAATCTAACTAACGATCTTATTTAGCTTCGAAAAATGACTACTAATTTTAAATAGCTTTTAAAATACGAAATGTTTTTGAACCTCAAACATATTTTCTTCTTTGACTTAGTTTCTTTTTGTTAGGCACATCATAGCATTTTTCATTGCCGGTAAAGAAAGAATTTTAGTGTTGTGCCTTGAAATTGACAGTATATTTTTCTCTTTCATCGTCATCAAAATCAAATATTAGCTGTCAGATACCCCAAGCGTATAAAGCATTAAAGTTATGAAAACAACGTCTGCACCCTCCGGCGAACGGCAGGTAAGAACGTCAAAACTCCCCGGCCGAGCCCGTATGAAGTTTATATCGCTCTATTTTTAAACTAGGTAGTTAAAAAGAGAACGAATATATTCTAAAAAGAATCACACATGAAGTTTCTATCACTCTCTTTTTAAGCTAGGTAGTTAAAAAGAGAACGATTATCTTCTAAAAAGAATCACATTATGAAGTTTCTGTCGCTCTCTTTTAAAACTAGGTAGTTAAAAAGAGAACGAATATATTCTAAAAAGAATCACACATGAAGTTTCTATCACTCTCTTTTTAAGCTAGGTAGTTAAAAAGAGAACGAATATCTTCTATCTGCTGCGGTTCTCATCTGCGGATTTATATTTTGGTTTTTTGTTTAATGTTTCAATTTGTGTTTTGTGGTGTTGGTAAGCTAGTGCTTAATGTACTTACTTGTCCCGTGAATGTCTTCTTGGCTGTTAGTCTCAACGTAGTTTCATTTTTTACCTAGTTCTATCTGTGGGAACCTTTAATTGGTTTAAAAGTTGCAATTGTATTAATTATTTAGATTTAATATAACTGTTGGTTCTCCTGTCAAAGAAAAAAATAAAATAAATAAAATAAAAAGAATCACATTATGAAGTTTCTGTCGCTCTCTTTTAAAACTAGGTAGTTAAAAAGAGAACGAATATATTCTAAAAAGAATCACACCGCCAGCTCCAAACTACATGGCACGAAGACCGATGCTACAGTACACAGACGCAGTATTACCCTCATTTCCCCCAAGTGCTCATAACATAAACCGCTTCAGATTTTTTCTAACTTCATTCTGCAGACGCCAAATGACACACAGCGATGCATTTTTGCGACAAAAACGACCGCAAAAACAACAGGAAACATTGTTGCATCAATTTCCTCAAACGGAAGGAAATATACCATCTTTGACGTGTAAAGTAGTCCAGTAAAGTTGTATTACGGTCTGGTAACAGTCCCCAAGGGACACTTGGCCCTTTTTTACGCGGTATAGTTTTTATTTCGGCAGTGGACACGCAATGCGTCAGCTGGGAATGCATTGTGGTTTAAGTACTGAGGATTTGGTGCGAAAAATGTTTGAATAAATGTTTGAAGACACCGCAGTTACATTTTACTTTTTTAGAATTACTTGATTAACTGTAGACCTATGATTTTTAGATCTAATTACTTAATAAATTAGACATCGATGACATGGTTCTCTTAGTTTTCGTTACAAATTACAGTTTTTCACATAATCTTAAGCCTCTTTTATTTTCCCCCTTAGAGAGATATTTTTCTAAAACCCGTTCTTACTTACGTCCTAAAAACAACAGTTTCGGCCCAGCATTTATCTGTCTTGATAGTCATTCATCATCATCATCATTTCAACCTGTTAAAGTCCACTGCTGAACATAGGCCTCTCCAATCGCACTCCAGCGCGACCGGTCCATAGCATCCAACGAGACCCAGCGATCCTCAATGTAAATTTACAACTTCATTGATTCTCCTGACTGTATGTCATCATCAACAGCTCATATATTCGTATGTCCCCACTGTATGTACGTCTCCTATAATAAATTGTTATGATAGTTGAAACATAATTTGATGTAACCGAAACTCAACGCAAAAGGAATCGACACTACCAGAACCGAACTCTATGTTACCGGACTCGACGTTGCTGGAATTTGATGTAAACAAAATTATAAACAAAAAATTATTTATTTATTGATTTTATTTTAATTGCCCATACTTTAAGCGAGCTTCTCCTGTATCCACTCAACTAGCAACGTATACTACAAAGTTTGGTCACCCAAGTTTATTTTATTGTTGAATGACACGTGATTATAATTATTTATTTAAAATGGAAACACTCGTGTAAAAATGTAAACTCAGCGGGCTCACCTTGCGGGCGGTGGTGAGTGACCCACCGGCCTCCCTGAAGAAGATCCTCGTACAGGATCGAAACGTTGGAAGACAAAGTTTCCATTTTTACGTCAGTGTCACCCAAGTTTGGTTAGTTTCGTATTATTACTTAATTTAATCACAAATCTCCAAGCTCTTCCCAAAGTGTTTTATTTAAACAAAAGACTATACTATGGATCACCAGTCACGTCTCGATCGGTATTACTCAGAAACTTCATTAGTATGGAGAGCCGAGTCGCCAATTTTAAAGGAATTAGGGGACTTTAGTTGCTAAGGGGTGGACTTGAGAATTCGCTAATTTGCTAAAGAGACATTTTTAAATTAAGAACTGTCAAAGTCGTAAATTATTTAGTAAATGATAAGATGGTTTTTGTTTTCTTTTTTTGCTTATTCTTTTTATGATTATTGTGCGAGTAACACTTTTCTGCGCACACAATTTATACTAACCAAACTTGGGACTGTCTTTCAAATTGACTTTCGTTTGGTAATACACTGTATTACCCACCGGCATGCGAACCCAGACAAAACCTTCGCAGATCGAGCTTTCTGACCGTCAAGACCGGAAGCCTGTAAGTGTAACAATACGAGTATAAAATTACAATACACATATCTACCGGGTTATTAATAATATATCAATCAGCCTATTGCAGTCCACTGCCGGACGTGTGCTTCTCCAAGGGCACGCCAAAGCGCACGATCACCAGCCATCCAGCCACCACCAGCGACCTTCCTCAGTTCATCATTCCACCTGGCAGGGGGGCGTCCCACACTACGTTTCTCGAGACGTGGTCTCCATTCGAGAACCCGTCTGCTCCAACGCTCGTCGGTTCTGCGACAGACGTGGCCAGCCCATTGCCACTTCAGCTTAATAATATAAACACCAATTTAAATCAAAATTATATCTAAAATTACACTACCACTTGTGTTGTAAAATTAATTAATCAACAAAGCATCATCAGCATCTTGAACCGAGACTACATTAAATGCTAGTATAATATTCATGAAGTAATTCCAAGCGCTGGTTTGCCTTTGATTGTAGTGCGGTGCAAAATTTGACATAATGCCTTTGTCTTTTGGCTTTATGTTTGTCTGTGACCGATCATTTCTAGTGTTTTTCTATTTATGGTTTAAAAAAGTGTGTTTTCACGATCTTGTGAACCTTAATTACTTTTCCTTTTTAGTTTTAGTATAGTTGTGCCGTGTGGTGACGGCAGAGTAGAATACATTTGTTACCAACCCCTACTCTTCCCGTGGGTATTGTAAGAGGCGACTTAGGGACTACACATTGAACAGGGAATGGGCAGCAGCGCTCTCTGATGCAGTAACATTTTAATCTGCGATCTCCAACCCGTCTGCCAAGCGTGGAGATTATGGCAAAAACCCTCCACTTAAGTGGAGGAGGCTCATAGTCCAGCAGTGGACTGTAACGGGCCGTTGATGTTGATAGTTTGTAAGTCAAATTATAATCATATTATATTTTTTTATTTTTTCAGAAAGACGTGATTTGGTTAAAGAAAATATATAGTACATTATGATACGAAGATATGAAAGGTGGCAAATTACAAACGAAGTGAATTTATAATGAAACGAGTTTGTTATAAAACATGAGATCCGTGTGTGTGTTGTACGATGTTTTTCAATACACTTGTGAGAAAACAGGTAACGCAACATTAAAAACAATGAAAATTCTACAAAATTAGCGCGAAACTCGTACTAAAAATTGGTTTCCTTTCTAAAAGAAAAATTATTGAGTATAGGCGCTCGCGAACATTCAAACCCATCGAAAGATTATCATTAATCGATTTTTAGTTAAAATTATTGATATAATTTTATTTTTATTAGTTAAATGATACTGGCTGATAATATTTTTCATACACAATTTGTTGAAATAAAAAAATATAAATGCTTTTTTGTTTGTAAGAATCGATTTAATTAATTTTTGATATTCGAATATCTATTTATCTACGTATATTCGAATAGAATGGCTGGAAAAATTTCTGTTAGAACTTGTAGAAATAACAAAAATAATTTAATGAAACTCACACTTGTTCGGTATATCGCATTACCGTACAGTTTACTGCCGTCGTAAGTTCAACTTTCGAGCAAGGTGTATTGAAATTGTAGTTTATGAAACTGTTGCATAATGAGGGATATGCGCACGAGTGTTTTAATACCTAGTTATGTGCAGTTTCATACACTACTTTATCTACTCTCATACATTGGTGTCGAACAAAAACGAAGTACCTTTTTTGCATTTTCCATTCCATAAAATCTTCATAGCATTTATTATATATTTTTCTCGACTTTGCTGGTAAAAGATTATGAGGCATTTCCGTCGCCGCATTTAAAATATCGGGCGGAGTCAAATTCTCTTCACAAACACTGCTATCGGACATTTTTACGCAAAAATAACAATATTTCTACTAAATTCAGTACAAGAAAACAGGAATGGCACCAAAACCACAGAACCAACCAAAACCCGCAAACATTTTGGGCGCATTCCGATAATAATAGATTTCAGCGCGTCTCAGAACGCATGCGTGCGCCTTTTTTTTCGTATTCAGCCTAAAACCATAGACTAGTTTATTGAATAAAAAAGATAGCGGTACATACTATAACGAGTTTTATTTTTAATTTTATGTACATGCGTTTATAAAGTGTGCCAATATAAAACCGATTTGGATTTTGTAATTCGAATTTTACGATATGAGAGTAGATAAAATAAATTTTCAGCTAAAACGACGAACATAGCATTTATGTTTACATTCATCAACATCAACGGCCCTTTACAGTCCACTTAAGTGGAGGAGGCTCATAGTCCAGATGAGCCTCCTCCACTTAAGTGTTTGGTTTTGCCATAATCTCCACGCTTGGCAGGCGGGTTGGAGATCTTACTGTATCAGAGAGCGCTGCTGCCCGTTCCTTGTTCAATGTGTAGTCCCTAAGTCGCACACGGGAAGAGTAGGGGTTGGTGAGAAATGTTCTCTACTCTGCCGTCACCATACGGCCAAATATATAGGTTTTGCCAAGGATAAGCAGGTTCGATTACTGTCCAAGATTGACAATTTTTTAATTATTTCGCTTAATAGTTTATTGTTCTCAATTAATGAACATTGAGTATTGGGCTAAGCACTGATAAACTATTCTGGATCTACTAGAAATAAGTCTTCATGAAAAGATGCACGCTGTTATTCTACGTATGTATAAAAAAGATCTTTAATTTATCAGTTTCCCATTCAGTCAACGAGAACGCCATTTAGGTTCACTGCAAACGAGCAGCTTTCTTTAGACCAAAGTGGTTGGACTTCTAAAACAAAACGGCGGCGGCGATTGGTGCCGAAAGGAAAAACAAGGCATCTTCGGTGCGAGGGTGGTGCGATGCCACAAAAACCCACCACCTTATAATATCGTGTCTTGCATGCCCCTGCCTCGATTACCAAATAATATCACATAACAGTTCGGATTTTTTCTTCCAATACTTTTAAGAATAACCGCATTCTCTTTCTTTTTTTTTCTTTCTATGTTTCTTGTTTTGGTGTTTTTTTTTCTCCCTTCCTCCCTTTTTTTATTTCATTTATATACGCCACTGCTAAGTACTGTCTATTAGCCGGACGTCCGTGTGCGACGAGCCTTAATCCCCTCTTGAACGAGCACTAATTGAGCGTTAGAAAAGTATTCATTAATTAGTGAAAAAGGGACTGTTTTCCTTGACGCAACGTTTACATGCTTTTGTAGAAAATAATTAGAAAGGCTTTTACTTACTAGTAAAAGAGAACATACATAGAAAGCTATGCACGTGTCCACATGAGGTGGTTTCTATAATTTCTTATTAATATAGGTATAGTATTACTAGAATATTACTACCATAGAATATTACTTGAATATTACTTTCGCAGGGCCGAGTGGGTTGCCCCTTTCTTATTATTGTTAACAGTATATTGTAATTCATGTTAACATGCAAGTATGTTTGTTGCCTGCAATATTTTGCGTACACTGGATTTTGTATTTTTCTAGGTTCCGTTCAATTCCGCCCCAGTTCGTTATGAATCAGGCCTTATGTTTTTTTTTAACTTTTTATTCTAACAAAAATATGTTTTTCGCGCATCAAAATCGTTTGTTCTCACTAATAGTAGGTATTTAAGTATGAAATAATTTGTATAACTTGCCAGTTCTTAATTTTTACATCATAACATAACCTCAAATAGTGTCATCCTTTATAGTCCTCGTAAATTGTTCATCCTCTTTAAATCTTAGCGAGAAATGTTTATGGAAGTTAGTTGTCGAGGACCATGTAATTCAAACACCCTTGACTGATGAAAACTTCTTCCGTATATTTTCTTATTCTTGTAGTTAAAACTATGGCGCTCTGCACTGAACTGGATGCCGTACTGGGGAACCCGCCTATATTTATATCAAATCGTCCCAGTACGACAGCCAATCATAATGCTTACATTAAATATTTACATTATCCTTAACCAATAAGCTTATCCTAATTATAGCCAATCAGGCGCGTTTCTCGTGTTGGCCGTCGCTAGTTGCGCGCGGCCTCCCTGCGTGGGTCTTATTTTCAAGGTCGCGGCGCCGCCGTCCGCAACAGTTCTCCCCCCGGCGTAGACCTTCGGAGCCTCTTCTTCCACTGGGAGGACGGCGAGCTTCCTCACGGGGAGTCGAAAGACTCCTCCTCTTGTCCGGACGTCCGCGCAGCGCACCTTGCCGTCTGGTCCTGGGTAGACTCACTCCACCTGTCCTCTTGGCCAGACGTTCCGTGGCAGGCTTGGGTCGGTGACGATGACCAGGTCACCCTCTGCTAGTCCTCTTGCGTTGGTAGAGCTGTTCCCTCGTGGTGTTAGGGTAGGAAGGTACTCCCGGAGCCAGCGGCGCCAGAATTCGTCGGCTAGCGCCTGGCTCGCCCTCCAGGTGTGTCGGCTGGCGTGTTCGCAGGGTCCGGTGATTGGTAGGCCTGACGATGAGCCAATCAAGAAGTGGTTGGGTGTCAGGGCTTCTGGGTCGTCTCTCGTGACTGGTACGTGCGTCAGCGGTCTTCCGTTCACGGTGTGCTCGGCCTCGGCGATGACGGTGAGCAGGACCTCGTCTCGGGGGTATTTCTCGTTGAGCGTGACTGTCAGCGCGGTCTTCACGGAGCGAATGAGGCGCTCCCACGCCCCGCCCTGGTTTGGCGCTCCCAGTGCGATGTACCGCCAGTCTGTTCGTTACAGCGTCGCGTAGTCTCGCAGAGCTGGCAGCCACTCGGTGTATGCAGCCCGTAGCTCAGCGTCGGCTCCTTTGAAGTTGGTGGCATTGTCGCTGTAGATCAACTTGGGCCACCCGCGTCTTGCCGCCATTCGCCTCATAGCCATGATGGCTGACTCAGTGGTGAGTGAGTGAGCCACTTCTATATGTACGGCTCGTGTAGTGAGGCAGGTAAAAAGCGCTCCCCACCGCTTCTCGTGCCGGCGCCCGACGGTGATGATGAGCGGCCCGAAGTAGTCGATCCCTGTGTAGGTGAAGGGTCGAGCGAAGGGCTCCAGTCGTGCGCTCGGCAGGTCTCCATGGGGTGGGATGATTGGCGTGGTCTTCCGCAGTCGGCAGCGCCCGCATTCTCTCGCTGCTGTCCTGACGACTGGTCGTATTCTGGTTATCCAGAATTTTTGACGAAGGTCGTTGACTACTCTCTCGTTGTTTGCGTGTCCAGCGCGCTCGTGCTCGCGCGCTACCAGTAGTCTCGTGAAGGGGTGACGTCCGTCAAGTATCACCGGCCTCTTCGAGCTTTCTTCAACGTTGGCTGCGTTGATTCTGCCTTGGAGCCGCAGAATGCCGTCGTCGTCCAGCATGGGGTCGAGTTTGAAGAGCTTGCTGGTTTTCGTTATCGGCTCTTCCTTCCTCAGCCGCGTGATGTCTTCATTGAAGGCTTCTTCTTGAGAGCGACGGATCCATAGTTTCTCGGCCTCCGTGACGTGACGCAGCTTCAGTAGTCGCGTTCTCTTGCGGCAGGCGTCGATGAAGAGAAGCACGTAGGCAGTGGCGCGGATTAGTCGCTCGTACTTCGAGAAGCGACTAATTTCTGGCAGGCTCTCATTGATGTCTGCTCGTGCGTGGTTGGTGCTGCTTTCGTCTTCAGCTTGCGTCGTTTCCTCTTCGGGCCAGTGAGCTTCGTCCAGCTGCAGGAAGTCGGGCCCCGTGAACCAGCGGTCGTCGTGGTGCTTGATGTTGCGACCGTCTCTGGTAGCGTCGTCGGCCACGTTCTCGTGCGTCGGTACCCATCGCCAGTCGGTGATTTCCGTTAGCTCGGCGATTTCTGTGACGCGGTGAGCGATGTATGGCGGCTGCCTGGCGTTCTCGTTTCGGATCCACTGCAGCGTCGTTTTCGAGTCGCTCCATAAGACGGTCTTCGTTGGCTTCCATCGGTGTTCATTCGTGATGGTGTTGGCTAGTCGCGCTCCCAGTAGCGCGGCTTGTAGCTCCATTCTGGGGATGCTCTGCTCTCGTATGGGGCCGACGCGCGCCTTTGCTGCAGCCAGCACCACCTTGATGCCGTTGTCCGTAGCTAGCCTCCAGTAGGCGGCGGCTGCGTAGGCTTCTACGCTCGCATCGCAGAAGACGTGTAGTTGCTTCTCGCCGGCTTGAGCTCCCCCCGTGTTGTCGTAGCATCGCTCGATGCGTAGGTCAGCGATGTCGTCTCTCGTCGCTCGCATCCATTGGTTGAAGTCACTGGCTACGTCGCTCGGTAGTGGCTCGTCCCAGTCCGTCTTCAGTCGCCATATCCTCTGGAGGTGAATCTTCGCTCGTATCGTGAAGAAGCTGAGAAGGCCGAGCGGGTCGAAGATAGACATTACGATGCTCAACGCTTCTCGCTTTGTAGGTGGGCGCCTTCCTTGCTTCACCTCAGCGTTGACTCGGGGCAGCGATGTGTTGAAGGCCAGCTGGTCGATGGACGCGTGCCACTTCAGCCCCAGCGTTTTCTCATAGTTGTGAGCCCTTTGGTTGAGCTCGCGTCCGTTGTTGTCAGCTCGTAGCTCGGCGGGAACGTCTTCCAGTGCGCGCTCGTCGTTGGATGTCCATGAGCCCATCGTGAAGCCGGCGTACGCATGTGTCTGGCGTACCTCGTTGACCACCGCCTTGGCCTCTTCTGGTGACGCGTAGCTGTCCACTAGGTCGTCCATATAATGGCTGCGTGTTATTGCGTAGTAGGCGTGCGGGAACTCTTCTTTGTGGAGCTCGGCGTTGTGATTGCGCACGCTGTGAGCCAGGAATGGGGAGCTTCTGGCACCGAAGATCATTGAGGTCATCTTGTACTGCGTGGGTGGCTCGTCGGGCTTTTCTCTCCACAGGAACATCTGCGCAGGCTGGTCTTCTTTTCGGATTTTCACCCTCAGGAACATTTCCCGTATGTCGCCGGCTATAGCGACGCGTTGCTCGCGGAACCGGAAGAGGATCCCCGGGAGGGCTTGCAGTAGGTCAGGCCCGTCTAGGAGAGCATCGTTGAGGCTCATTCCGTGGCTCGTAGCGGCTGCGTCGAAGACGAGTCGTATCTTCCCCGGCTTGTTGGGGTTGGTCACGGCGAAGTGAGGAAGCCACCAGGCTCGCAGGTCTTCACCTTCGTCGCCGCTGCACTTTTCGGCGTAGCCCTTGTCCAGCAGGTTCTGAATTTGCGCGGAGTAGCTGTTGCAGTACTCAGAAGACTTCTCTAACTTCTTCTCCACGTTCTTGAGTCGTCGCGTAGCCATCTCGTAGCTGGGCGGCATGGTGATGTCTTCCGTCTTCCATGGCAGCCCCACTTCATAACCGCCGTCGATCGCCTTCACTGTGCTCTTGAACGTCTCGATGGCGCGCGCATCGTCTCGTGGTAGCCGCGTAGCCGTCGACACTCCCAAGGCCTCGATATGAAAGTGTGCCTTCACTTTGTCGTGGAGCTCGTCTTCATTGGTCCGCTTCATTGTCGCCTCGTGGTGGTGTAAGTGAAGCACTCGCTGCTGGCCGTTGGACTCGATGATGTTTGGGATGGTGCCGTGGATCACCCATCCTAGCTCCGTCAGCGACGCTACTGGCTCGTTGCGCTTCCCCATTAGCAGCTTCTTTGACACAATTAAGTGCCAATTGTCGGCGCCGATGAGCATTGTTGGCTGGACCTTCTTGAAGCATACGTCCTTTGGCCTCAGCTCCCGTAGATGGTCGTAGCGCAGACACTGCGATGACACCGTTTGGTGGCCCACTGATAGGCCTGTCACCGTGCGCGCTCGTAGCTCGAACCGCTCCGTCGTAGCTGCGCCTTGAATTTCAAGCTTAACTAGCCGGCTTCCAGCTTCGCGTTGTGTAGCCCCGATGCCGTGGATGTTGAGAGGCTGTGCTGGACCGTTGATTTTGAGTCTTCTAGCTAGCTCGTTGTCCACCAGCGTGACCGTTGAACCTTCGTCTAGGAGGGCGTGTGTCTTGATCTCCACCCCCGTCGGGCCGCGGACGATGACAGGGCACACCTTGAGCAGAACCGCTTCCCATGCGTCGTCGGCAGTGGCCGACATGACGGTTCCCTCGACGTTTGATGGCGCGCCTTGCTCCGTTTCTTGTCGTTGCTGCGGCGTCGGTGGTCTGTCCATGTGTAGCGTGGCGTGGTGAGGTAGCTCACATCCATTCGTTCCGCACCGTTTGGCCTTGCAGATGAAGCGTCGGTGTCGTTTGTTGACGCACTTGAAACATACGCGTTCTGACTTCACCCAGTTCCATCGCTCGCCTGTTGACATTTGCTTGTATTTCTTGCAGTCGGGGACGCTGTGCGGGCCACCGCAGCACAGGCACGTTGCAGTAGCGTTCTCTTCTTTTGAATCAGTCGTTGCATACGTAGAGTTTCGTGGCCTTCTGTCGCTTCGTCTTGGCTGCGTTGCTGTGAAGTCGCTGCGTCGGGGTGCTGGTGGTGCAGTCGTTGGCTGGTACGCGTGTCGTAGCGCGCGGTCAGCCTCTCGCATCAGGAACTCGGAGAGCACTTCGATTTCCGCGCGGTTGCAGTCGCCGTAGTCCTCAGCATAGTCGCACCATCGTGCGCATAGGTGCGGGCTGAGCTTCGTCGTTACTTCTCTTGCCAGCAGTGGGTTTTGTAGGTAGCCCCGCTCGTCGATAGTGGTCAGCACGCAGACGATGTTTTGTAGTTTGACCGCAAACACGTTGAGGTCCTGGGCTGAGTTCCCTGGACGCGGCAGCTTCCGTAGCTCGTCCATCGTACGGTCGATGATAGCTTCTGGGCGACCGAAGCGTTGTTCCAACGTCCGCATAATTATCTCGGGGTCGTTGGCTGTGTAGAGCAAGGCGGCGACGGCTTCCTTGGCTTCACCCCGTAGACATGATCGCAGGCGGGCCAAGTTCTCAGAGCGCGTAAACTTGTATAGTATAGACGAGTCGCGCATAGCTGCCTTGAACGGCAGCCACTCGACTGGAGCTCCACTGAAGAGGGGCAGTTCTTGCGCTTGACGTGGCGGCGGACGGGCTCTGCCTAATTCTAGCATCGCCCCGGCGAGTCGCTCGATGCCTCTTTCTCGCGTTCGATGCGGCGTCGGCGATCTTGACCGCTGTCGTCTATGCGGCGTCTGTTGCTTGTCGCGGCGCGCGGCGTCGCTTCCGAATGTAACGTCGTGGCGTGCGGTGTCGTCTTGGCGCGGCGGGTTGCCGTGGTTCGCGCTGTAGTCCTGTTTGACAGGATCGTTTCGGCGTAACTCGTTGAGGCGGCGCTCGATGTTGCGTCGCTCATCATCGTGGTGCTCGGCGTCGCGACGCGCAGCAGCGTGGTGCTCGATGTCGCAGCGCTTGGTAGTGTGAAGTTCGTGGTGGTGGCGCTCGGCGTCGCGACGCGTAGCATGTTGCCCGATGTCGCGGCGCTTTGCGGCGAGTAGCTCGTTGTATAGCTCGGTGTCACGGCGAACGGCGTCGCGACGCGCAGCTTCGTGTTCGTGTTCGCGCTGCTCGATGTCACGGCGCTCGGCGTCGTGACGCGCAGCAGCGCGCTCCTCGTTGATGCGCTGCTCGATGTCCCGGCGCTCGGCGTCGCGACGCGCAGCAGCGCGCTCCTCGTTGGTGCGCTGCTCGATGTCACGGCGCTCGGCGTCGCGACGCGCAGCAGCGCGTTCCTCGTTGTCGTGATGAGTTGGCGCGGGGTTGACGTCTTCGGTGTCCTCCCCCCGTTTCTTCAGCCACTCGTCCACGTTGTACCACATCGCCGCCGACCGCTCCTCTTGATCGTCGTCATCGTCGCTCTCGATCTGCGCCAGCTGATATTCCAACCGCTTTTGGACGAGATCGGCTTCCACATCAAGCCGTCGCTGCTGTAACTCCTTGAGCTGAATTTCAGCCATAAGCTGCGCTTGACGCCTTCTTTCCTTAGAGCTCGCAGTCGTCTTCCGCGAACGAATGGACCCTTCGCGTTCAGTGATCCGGACGTCGATGGCGGCTGCGGCGGGCGGTGCGGCGGATGTCGACGGCGCGTGTGGTGCGGGGGCGGCGGTGCTAGCGTCGGTCTCGCTGAACGTCCCGGTAGCCTGCGTCTCGTAGCCCGTCTCGTAAGCAGCGCTCGCTGGATCGGCCATCGGCGTAACTGACGGTGATGCCGGCGGCCCCGAGAACACCCTTCCGGACGTGCTCCTTGTGTTCACCATTGTAGCTCCCTCGTTGGACGCTTTTTGTGCGTCGATCCACGTTCAGCGTAGTGCAGCGGACGTATCCCGTAGATTCGCCGAGATTCTTCTAAATCCGGCTCGAAGGACCAACGAAGTGTCGAGGACCATGTAATTCAAACACCCTTGACTGATGAAAACTTCTTCCGTTTATTTTCTTATTCTTGTAGTTAAAACTATGGCGCTCTGCACTGAACTGGATGCCGTACTGGGGAACCCGCCTATATTTATATCAAATCGTCCCAGTACGACAGCCAATCATAATGCTTACATTAAATATTTACATTATCCTTAACCAATAAGCTTATCCTAATTATAGCCAATCAGGCGCGTTTCTCGTGTTGGCCGTCGCGTTTCTCGTGTTGGCCGTCGCTAGTTGCGCGCGGCCTCCCTGCGTGGGTCTTATTTTCAAGGTCGCGGCGCCGCCAGAAGATTCAAGAAGCTCCAGTGAGAAGTATTTCATACTACCTACAGTAAATCTACCCTCATCTGAGTTCTGCCGTCTACGCCTGCAGGCCAACCACCCCTCGCTCTAGGGGCGGAATTTTTATCCCGCGCCCCCCTGAGCGCCTGTGAGTTGCAGCCACCTCCCCCCCCACCTCACATACCCGCTCGCGGGCGTCTAACTGGGCCTCCCGTCTGGGTCTCACCCGGTTGGATAGCCCGCGCCGAGGGCAGTGAGGAGGTGGACTGGATGGTTGGACATTCCCTGCACACTCCACCAGCACCACCATCATGAGCGAGCGGAAGCTGGGTCGCAAGCCTGCGACCGCGATCCCTCGCCCATCTGCGGCCACGCGCGGCCGCAAGACCACGAAGCTCACCGGGCAGATTTGCGCGCGGAACATTTTCGACCCGGCCCAGTCCCACACTGTGTCAGCGGCCGCCTTCCTCGGCCGCGACAAGTATGGCGAAGGGTCGTCTAGCTCCGCCGCACACGCCGCACCGCATGCCACCACCTCGCCCGGCGCTCGCGCAGATGCGCGCCCGTCACCACCGCAACCCGCGCCGCGCTCAACAGCGCCGCCGCGCCATCCCGCCCCCGGCGCACCAACGTCGCCAACGGGAGCAATGCTGACGCAGACGCCGGCCGGCGAACCATTATCGCCGGCATCGCAGTTCGCGTCAACACTAAGCGCGCATCCCAACGCACCGCCCCTGCGCCCACCCACCCCCAAGGCACAGCCCTCAACCTCGGCCGCCAATCCCTGGCTGCCCGCACGCTTCCCTTGCGCCCGCCTGTAGTGTAAGTAGTATAAGTTTTATAGAGATCTATATCTATCTTGTGTTGATCTGTATACGCTGGTAATTATATCAATAAATCAGTTGTATTAGTTCTCTCCTCGGAGCCGGTTGTTTCTTTTACACTCCTCATAGGGCCAATCCTTCATATGGCGACCGCTGCCATATTTGGGGAGCCTATCGGCTTACGCGCGGAGCGCGCGCAGTAATGTTCTACAATGTTTAGACTGTGACGTGGTGATTACGTGAAATGTTACCAATACTGCTGTGTGAAAACTTTTTTGGTCTTTAGTGGAAAAATGTAACTTTTTTTTTTTATTTACCACTTTTCTACACCATCAACAAGCATGTGTCAAACAAGTGTGAAAGGAAGACGTTTTCGTCCTGCAAAATGCAGTTGGAGCCAACGCGAGTACTTTGTCGGAGTCACACGAGCACATTTTCAAAAATGAAAATTATGCTGAACATAGTCTGCACTCTTTTGGTCGTAGTTGGTTTGTACGGTGCCTACAAAATGTATAGAAGATGCCATGAAGGCTGGATGTTGAACCAGATAGCTTTGTATCGGATGCGAGGCTCTTTCCGTAGGGAGCCACGGGTGGTATACGGGCAGCAGCAGCCGGGTGACATTGGAGTCCGTCTTCCTATGGGTGTATCAGTTAAGTGAATCGACGTCATAAAAGTGAATTTAATAGTGCAAAAAAAGAACGTAAGTGTTCCTTGTGCATTTTATTTACTTATTCATATGTGACATTGCGTCATCGTCGTAGGTCATTCAGTAATGAGTTCGGAGGTGTTAAATTACGATGGACAAATTTATTATTTTTACTTGTTTAATAATAGTAGCCTGCTATTTTTAATTAGTAATAAAATGAGTACATTTATTATATATACCTAATGTAATGGCATTAGAATTACTTCCAATTTATAATCGACTAAAAAGTATAAAGGAGTATTTAGTTAAGTTAAATTACCCAAGTAGAACTAAGGAAAGATTAAATGAAAAGTTATTAGAAGCAGAAGATTTAATATTAAAGTATAATGATGTGACAGATATAATTTCAAAACAAATAAAAGAGCGTTTGCTAGATAGTGAGTCTGTGTCAGAGGCAAATAAGTTGTGCGAAAAAATTGTAAATGTATATGACTCTATAAAAGAATTTTGTTTAAAGGACTATTCACGGGAAACGCAGACTCTGCAACCAAAAATGGCAGATTTTGATCTAAAAGTTGCTCTGAGCATGTTGCCAACTATGACTGATACAGAGGCTAATACAAAAGAATTAATTGACGCGATTGATTATTATAGTTCAACTTTAAAGACGGAAGCGCGCACAAATTTAATTACTTTTGTATTAAAAACTCGATTGTCCCAGTCAGCTAAACTGAAGTTGAGTACAACTTATGATAACGTGACTGCTTTACTACAGGATATGCGAAAGCAGCTTTTGCCCCATAAAGCAGCAACAGCTATACACACCAGGATGCACAACATACGACAGAATGAACGGTCAGTCGAACATTTTGGTAAGGAATTGTCAGAGTTATTTATCGATCTTACGATTTCGCAGGCTGAAGGCAAATCAGAGGCGTACAACATTTTGCGCCCTTTAAATGAAAAAATCGCAATAAAGCGATTCGCCGACGGACTGAGAAATCGTAGGCTCGGAACTATTATAGCGGCACGCGACTTTCAATCCCTGAAGGACGCCATCCAGGTAGCTCAAGAGGAGGAGCAAGCGTCAACATCAGCATCAAGTTTTGCAGATGTTATGGGTATATCGCACCAGAATTATTTTTCACCTAACAGGTTTAGAGGCCGCAGAGGATTTTATAGAGGTTTTCGAGGAAATCAAAATTATTCCCGAGCTCGAACGAACCACCGGCAGCAAGTACCAACGTTCAATCGTCCACAGCAACCCACTCGCCAACCCAGTGGTAGGCAAGTTTTCCGTGGAAATTCGTCTGGTGGCAGGTATGCGTACAATAGTCGTTCTAGATTCCCCCGAAACAGACACGTGCATACTATGGAATTGGAACGTGACAACCCGACAAGCGGCACGACATTTGAGCCAGAATCAGCCCAATATGGAGCGGAACAATGCAATCAAGACCTAATGCATATGCATAAGTTTTTTCGAGACTGAGTACGTATTAGTATGCAGTTGTTTAAACAAAGTATCACTTAATTTAGAACAAAATTGCTATGATTGGTTAATTGACACCGGCGCTTCTATTTCAGTTGTCAAGCGTGATAGATTGGAAAGTTTACACATTCCAATCCATAAACAGAAGCTTTGTATAAATGGAGTCGGAGGAAAGGTTTATTGTGAGGGCTTTGTATATTTAAAACTAAATTACAAAGGAGAAGAGTTTATGCACAAATTTTATGTTTTTGATAAATTACCGTGTAAGACAGATGGCATATTGGGCGAAGATTTTCTCATAAAACATAAAGCTAAATTGGATTATGAATTAAAAACTTTGCGTTTGCTTAGTAATAGTAACAATTTCTTGACAATAAACTTTGAATATTTTAAACAGGATAGTTCATATTTGACCGTCCCTTCCCGTAGTGAATCCATACACTACATAAATACAAACGTCACACAAGATTGTGTTATTAGCTCGCAGGAATTATGTGAAGGAATATACGTAGCTAGTTCGATAGCAACACCGAAAAACGGTAAAATACCTATCAAGATTTTAAATACGCGGGAGTCAGATGTGTCGTTAAATTTTTTCACCGTAAATATTACTAATTTGGATGAATATGAAGTATGTCAGTTTGATAGACCAAATATGAACGCGGAGAGAGTGAAAGAATTATTTAAAAGTTTAAAGTTGGATGGACTGTCAGAAGATGAGCGAACATCGATTGAACAAATTTGCGCAAAATTTCCGGATGTTTTTCACTTATCAGGTGACAAGTTGGGTACAACATCACTTTATGAGCAGAGTATTGAGCTAAAATCCCATAGTAAACCCGTTTATATCAAACCGTATAGACTTCCTCATACACAAAAATCGGAAATAGATCGGCAGATACAAAGTATGAAAGATGATGGAATAATAGAAGAGGCTAGAAGTGCATGGTCAAGTCCGTTATTGCTAGTACCGAAAAAGATAGACAATACTGGTGTCAAAAAATGGCGTATCGTGATTGATTACAGAAAGTTAAATGACCAGATTCAGGACGACAAATTTCCTTTGCCCAACATATCGGAAATCTTAGATTCACTTGCAGGAGCCGTATATTTTTCACATTTAGATTTATACCAGGGTTTTTACCAAATAAATTTACATAGAGATAGTAGGCCATATACAGCTTTTTCAACAAGCAAAAACCAATACCAAATGACGAGATTGCCGATGGGGTTGAAAACCAGCCCTAACGCTTTCTCCAGAATGATAACAGTTGCTATGTCCGGTTTAAATTATGAGCAGTGTTTAGTATATCAGGACGACCTTGTGTGTTTTGGCAGAAATTTGGCATCGCACAATCAAAATTTGTTAGACATATTTATAAGATTACGACAAGGAAATTTAAAATTAAACCCTGCAAAATGCCAGTTCTTACAAAAAAAATTTTTATATCTTGGCCATATAGTGTCGGAAAAAGGAATTTTGCCGGATCCAGAAAAAACAAAGGTGCTTCAAAAGTACCCCAAACCCCAAAATTCGGATGATGTAAAAAGGTTTGTAGCATTTGCTAGTTATTACCGCAAGTTTATCAACAATTTTGCAGAAATAGCTTATCCCTTAAATAGATTATGTTGTAAAAATGCACCATTTATATGGACGGAGGACTGCGAAAATTCTTTTAAATTTTTAAAAACAGTTTTAATGACACCACCAGTACTTGATTATCCTAATTTCTCAGAAGAGAATGAATTCCTTTTACAGACCGATGCGTCAGGTATTGCAATAGGTTCGGTGCTATGCAATAGTAACGGGCGGCCGATAGCGTATGCAAGTCGCAGTTTAAATAAAGCCGAAATTAATTACCCAACTATTGAAAACGAACTTTTGGCAATAGTTTGGAGCGTGAAGTACTTTCGACCTTATTTATACGGCAGAAAGTTTAGAATACAGACGGATCACAAACCTTTGATATATTTATTTGGAATGCGGGATCCAACAAGCAGATTATTAAAATTTCGTTTACAACTTGAAGAATATAGTTTCGATATAGAATATTTGAAAGGCAGCGCCAATTCCGCGGCTGATGCATTATCTCGTATCAAGGTGACGTCAGACGATCTGAAGCGGTTGAATGAGCACGTAATGATCGTTATGACAAGGGCGCAAGCGCGACGTATGCAAGAGAGTAAGGGCAGTAACACACCTGCTCATACGTCTTGTAATGATATTCAACGAAATTCGAGGCCTGATCAACCGAGAATTGTGGATATTATTAAAAGACCCTATGACATGGTGGAGTTAATTTTGGTAGATAGCAATGTGATTAGAAAATTTGAACGAGAAGGAAATGTGACAGTGCGTTATAATAATTTTGTTTATGTGGAAAGTAAATCAGCAATTTATTTAGATAGTTTATCTCGAGCATCAACTACGCGAGACGTGTTGGTGAGGGATTTATCTATTATATGTCAGAAGCTGAAAATAAGTGAGATATGCATAATTAAAAATGAAGGAAATAAATATTTAGTAGCTGAATTAATAAGAGAGATAAATAAATATGAGAAATGGTCCGGACCGAGAGTATGTGTTCTCAGAGGTGTTCAAAAAATAAATGATAGGGATGATAGGCGCGTGATAATCAATGACTTTCACCTCCTGCCCACAAGTGGCCACGCGGGCATCAGGCGAATGTCAAATAATATTAAAAGATTTTACTTTTGGCCTAGTATGGACAAAGATATTAAAGATTTTGTTTCTAAGTGTGAGTTATGTCAAAAACAAAAATATTCAGTACATACAAAACAGCCCATGGAGATAACAACTACTGCCAATTACGCATTTGAAAAGGTTTATTTAGACATAGTCGGTCCATTACCCCAGGACGCACAAAATTACTGCTACATACTCACGCTACAGTGTGAACTATCTAAGTATGTAGAGGCGTACCCACTACACACGAAGGACGCGGTAAGTGTAGCTCGTTCGTTCGTAGATAACTTTATTTTGCGATATGGGATCCCTCGCGAGATAGCTACGGATCGAGGTACAGAATTTATTTCCTCTACAATGAAACAGGTTTGTGAACTTTTAAAAATAAATCATTTAACTTCAACAGCATACCATCATGAGTCGATCGGAGCTTTGGAAAATAGTCACAAAACAATGGGTGCGTACTTAAGAATAAGTTGTGAAAATAAAACAGGCAATTGGAGTAGTTGGCTTCCCTATTGGTGTTTCACTTACAACAACACCGTCCACAGTGAGACCAAGTACACGCCACACGAGCTAGTGTTCGGTAAGTCTTGCATGTTACCACAAAATTTTAAAGCTGATTTCGTAGATCCTTTGTATAATTACGACAGCTATCCGTTAGAATTAAAATACAGACTTCAGTTAGCACAGAAAGATGCTCAGAATAACTTGCAGATTAGTAAACAAAATCGTAAAAATAAATATGACAATAAGGTAAATTCAGTAACTTACCATAGAGATGATTACTTACTAGTACGTAATGAGGTAGGTAATAAGATGGATGAAATATATAATGGTCCATATTTAGTTTTAGATGATTTAGGTTGTAACGTAAAGATATTACGGAAAGGAAAAGAAGAAATTATACACAAGAATAGAACAAAACCTTTCAATGTGTAATTTCTTTTGTTTTCTTTTCCAATCCATGTCTTTTTATATATTTTTTTAATTTTAAAAACAACAGTTTACATTTATATACATTTTTAATAATAATCAACTAAGTACATTCTAATGGTATAATAAAAATATTAACGTAAAAAAACTCTTTAATACATAAGGGTTAGTATTTTTACTCCATGTAAACAATGATAAAAATAAAATAAAATTGTAATTCTATTTTATTTTGTCCCTCCGGGGAAGGTGTAGTGTAAGTAGTATAAGTTTTATAGAGATCTATATCTATCTTGTGTTGATCTGTATACGCTGGTAATTATATCAATAAATCAGTTGTATTAGTTCTCTCCTCGGAGCCGGTTGTTTCTTTTACACTCCTCATAGGGCCAATCCTTCATACGCCCAAGGAAGGACGCGTCGCCGCCCTACAACCCGGCGGACGACCCCACGGCTTACTTGCCGACACCGCAGCGGTCATATGCCAGCGTGCTGACAGACAGGCCGCCTACCCCACCGTGTACGATTCGTCGCGTGTCGGCCTCCTCGTCCGGCTCCGACATATTTTTACACGACCCGGCCCGACACCCTCCGACCGACGCCTACGGTCCGATGCAGTCCCTGCTGCACGAGATGTTGCTGCAGGTCGGGGACCTGCCAGCCGGGGATTCCTGCCGCACCCCGAGAGGGCGACGCGTGCCGGACTCTTTCGGCTCGCCGGACGGGCAGAAGAGAGCACGCCTGGACTCCTCTCCAAGTCTCTGCCACTCCCCTGGCAACAACCCATACCTGCGATTGCATGCCCCACCACCGCCGATGAGAGGAAGGAGCCACTCGCTCGGGGCCACCGGCCTAGCCATACCGGCTCAGTGGAGGCCGGAAGTGCCGCCCTTCCACGCCACAGTGGCCTTCGGGCCCATGTACCACCAGGACAACCAAACCCAGGACCCGGCTGCTGCGGTGGGCGTCTCCCTACCTGCCGCGGACTCGACATCATACATCGAGTTCGTCGCGCAGGGGAGAGGATCGACCCCCACACCAAGCCGCAGCACCGAGGAGGCCCGCAGCAGGCCCCAGGGGACCCCCCAGGCCCCCCACGCAACTGCCGCTGGAGCCCCCACACCCACTGCCGCTCACCAGCCCCAGGACGCGAAAAGCCCCTTGGAGGGGCCTTTGCGGATTCCGGTCCAGACGGCCCCCGAGGCCCCCCAGGCGCCCCCGGCGGCCTCAGCTGCTGCGGCGAAAGCACCGGAAGCCCCCGCCGCCACGAGATACCCGCCCATTGTGGTAGAGAGACTCCCGAACTGGCCGTCCCACCTGCGGGCGCTGAAGGAGAAGCTCGGCCACGCCCCCAACGCTCGTGCTTACGCCACTGGGCTGCGCTTCACTCCGCAATCCGCGGACGAGTTCCGCGCAGTCCAACGATATCTCATCGACGCCCAGAAGGCCGACAACGGTGTGGCCTTCCACTTCTATTCCCCGGCCGCGGAGAGGCCAACCAAGGTGGCACTGAGAGGGCTGCCCCGCGACACGCCCATCAAGGACATTGGTGACGCGCTCGCCGAGCTCGGCTTCGGGATGCTGCATGGTCGCACCATCCCGCCCATTAGAGACCGCCCAGGATGCCTCTTCTTCCTGGAGCTGGAGGCGATGCCCAGGGAGGAGTTGGAGCGGCTCTACCAAGTGGACGAGCTGATGTGCCTCCCCGGAGTGACCATAGAGGCCTGGCGAGGGCGTGGAGGTCCGGCCCAATGTCACCGATGCCAGGGGTTTGGCCACTCCTCGGCCAACTGCTTCCGCGTACAGAAGTGCGTGCGCTGCGGCGAGGACCACGCCGCCGCCGACTGCCCCCGACCACTAACGGAGCGTCCAACCTGCGCTAATTGCGGTGCGCAGCACACCGCGGACGACCGCCGCTGCCCCGAGTGGAGGAAGGAGGCTCGGAAGAGGGAGCAGAAGATCAGCCCCCCCGTCCCAAATCAGCCACTCCCAACAGTGCAACCTCGTGCCAACCGGCCCCAACGGGCCCAGCATGCTCCCGCTCCACATCAACAGCGGCCCAAGACCGCAAGGGCCCAGCATCCGGCCACCCTACTCCCACCGGCGGAAACTCCGGCAAACCCCCCGACGACCAGGGGGGCTCCGCTACCCCAGCGGAATAAAGGGAAGAAGAGGAGGAAGAAGGCGCCTCCTGTCCCTGCGGCCCAGCTCGTACCGGAGCCAACCCAACTCGCAGTTCCACTGCCCCTGCCAGTCCCACGAGCCCTCATCAGCTCCGCCGAGTTTGGGGAGGACGTTGTCGTAGAGGCGCAAACCCACTTCGCGCCCTACGGCAAGAAAGCAGCCGCACACGCCCAGGATAAGCGCGCTGAGGAGCGCCCACCTGGCCACCATGAAGCCCATCACCCCACCGGCATGCGCGACCATCCGTGCCAGCGCAACGACAACCACCAAGAAGACCCGCGAGCGGCCACAGCCAACCTGGTGCTGGCCTTCTCGGAGGTGCTGCGCTCCCTCTACGAAACGATGACGGCGGGTGGAGATGTACGCCTCGTCATCGCCAAGGCCCTGAGAGACTTATTGAACATCTTATAATAGGTTCTCTCAGGGTCATGTACTGGAATCCAGGAGGAGTGCGCGAGAGGACAGCCGACCTTAGAATGGTCGTCCAGCAGCAGGACATTGATGTGGTCCTGCTGGGCGAGACCAAGCTGGCCCCTCACATCCCCTTCAAACTGCCGAACTACTTCGTGTATCGACGCGACGAGGTCGCCCCCACCGGCCCTTACCGCGGAACCGCAGTGCTGGTGAAGAGGCGTCTGATACACGAAGTACTTCCACTACCGGCCTTCAGCACCATGCGGAGCATCGGAGTAAGGCTCCCACTGGAGGGCGCTGAGCTGAGACTGTTCGCGGCCTATCGCCCGCCGCTCGACAGCACTCCGTTCCACACCACAGACGTCCACGCCGTGCTCAACGGAGAACCAACGCTCCTGGCGGGAGACCTAAACGCCAAGCATCCGGCGTGGAATTCCATCAATCGGAACCGCGCCGGATCTGCACTGCAGAGGGACTCCGAGGAGCATGGCTACACAGTCGTTGGACCTGAGGCCCCAACCCACGTACCAGCAAACCCGGCGCACCGTCCCAACGTCATCGACGTCGTGGTGCACCAAGCGCTACTGTGCCCAGTCCATGTTGAGGTCCTGTACGACCTCAACACCCAACACCTGCCCATTCTGATCGTCCTCGGAAGCAACAGGATGGGCCCCCCAAGGCCGCTTATGAGAACCAAGGTGGACTGGGCAGCCTTCCAAAAAGCGCTTGAGGACCTGGAGCTCGTCGGCCCCATCTCCACCCCAGGGGACGTCGAAAGAGCCGCAACGCTTATTGCGCGCCGCCTCCAGGCCAGCAAGGAAGCAGCCACCACGACGGAAGAGGCCAAATCTCTCTGCCACGAAGACCTGCCGCCCCGCCTCCTCGCTGCCCTCCGCCGCAAGCGGGAACTGCACAAGTTGTGGGCGAGGACTCGCTGTCCACGCGTTAAGCGCGACCTTAACCAAGTCGCCGAGCAGCTGTCGGCTGACGTGAAGGCCCACCGTGGTGTCGAATGGGAGCGCCATATCGACCACGTGGGGGAAAACGAGAGAAGTCTCCACCACCTGAACCGACAGCTGACTCGCCCACGGGAGCCCACCTACCCACTGCTCAACAACCAAGGGGTGAGGTGTTACGACGCAGCTGAGAGAGCGGAAATCTTAGCCGAGCACCTGGAGGTGCAGTTCACGCCAAACCCTAGTACCGATGACACAAGACACTTCCACGAGGATGCCGAAGCCGAAGTCCAGGAATTCCTGTCCGTCCCACCACCTCCACTCCCCGGCGAAGCCTTCATCTCGCCGGCTGAGTTGGAGAAGGCCGCCCGACGACTGCCTAGTCGAAAGGCGCCAGGACTGGATGGGATCCCCACGGAGGCACTGAAGAGACTACCCCGGAAAGCGATAGCTGCGATCGCCCGTCTCTTCAACGGCATCCTCCGCACGGCCCACTTCCCAGATGACTGGAAGAGGGCCAAAGTCATCGCCCTGCCCAAACCGGGCAAGGACCTGCGGCTAGCAGCAAGTTACAGGCCCATCATGCTGCTTCTCCACCTCGCCAAGCTGTTCGAGCGTCTGCTCCTGCGTAGAGTCCGTCCGCATATCCCACTGCGGAAGGAGCAGTACGGATTCCGCGGAGCCCACTCCACGACGCTCCAGCTGACGAGGGTACTTCACATGCTCGCCGAGGAGAGGAACAAGGACCACTACACGGTCGGAGTCTTCCTCGACATCGAGAAGGCTTTCGACCGTGTTTGGCACGCTGGTCTTCTCCGGAAACTCCTCGGCACCACCATCCCACGGGGATTAATCCATCTAGTGGCCAACTACCTCCAAGACCGTACCTACGTCGTCTCCGTGCAGGGGGCGCTCTCCGGGCCCAAATCCATCCGGGACCGCAGGGAAGCTGCCTCTCCCCCTGCCTGTACGCCCTCTTCACGGACGACATCCCAACGCTCAAGGGCCGCCTCCAGGAGTGGGAGAATGACGTCGAGCTCGCCCTTTTCGCCGACGACAGCGCATACTTTGCGTCGTCACGGAAGCCTGCCCAAGCTGCTGTCAAAATGCAGCGGCTGCTCGATATCCTCCCGGACTGGCTGGACAAATGGAGAATGGCGGTCAATGTGGGGAAGACGGCTGCCCTCCTCACCGGCCAGACCCGTGCACCACCGCCCAGACTGACTCTACGGGGGCAAGACGTCACATGGCAATCCTCGGTGAAGTACCTCGGCTGCCATATCGACCGGGCGCTGCGCATGAAGCCTATGGTGACGCACGTCACCAATCAGGCTAAGGCTGCGCGTGCACTACTCCGCCCGGTCCTTGGATCCCGGCTGCCGCTGCGTGCCAAGCTGAGGATCTACAAAACCTACGTCCGCTCCCGCCTCACTTATGCCGCCCCGGCGTGGTACGCGCTGGCCTCAGACGCACAGAAGCGCCGCCTGGAGGTCGTCCAGAACGTTGCGCTCAGGACGATTACCGGCGCTGGGCGCTACGTGCGCAACGATGTCATCCGAAGAGATCTGAGGATGGAGAGTGTGGGGGAGTTCGTCCATAGGCTCTCGAAGCGAATGTTTCACCGAGCCGACCATGGGACGATCCCCCACCTCCGCAACATCGCACCCCTCCACTCCCGGCCGCCAGAGCATCGGCGGTGCGCGCTCCCACGTGACCTACTGAGTCCGCCTCCACCGCCGCCCGGGGACACAGCCCAGCGCCCAACAGTACCAGGGGCGCAACCGGACAGGCCTACGCCCGACCCCAGCCGCTTCGCGCCATGGAGCCGGCGCCACCGCCCAACCGCGTCCGACACGACGGGCGCCTCCACTACCGGACATGACACCCCGCAGCGGCAGGCGGCAGCCGCCGCTGCACCCCCACACGCACCCAGTGCCCCCAGGGTGCGGACGCGCATACTGCCCGCACGCCCACTGGGGGAACCACCCGGATTGACAAGTTTCCCGAGCAGCACCTAACACCTTGCTGCTCACCGCCACCGCAACGTAACCCCATCGCAGCGCTCCCCGAACGGGTCGAGCGCCGCCGCCAATCAGCGAAGCAGCCGCGCAACTGATTAGGCTTGATGCCTGGCCTTGCGCCATCCCCCTCCGACCCGCCAGAATGGCGGAGAAGAAGCCCGGGCCATGAGGTTGCCCTCCACGCCCGAACCTGGAACCCAGGGGTTCCGGAAGACCCACGTTGCTTGCGGCGCCGCCGTCCGCAACATTAGTGTTGAGCATTGTTGATACCTTAAGCTTTTTTATGTACTACTGTATACGCTAAATTCTGCGTTTTTTCCGAATAAATAAAATAAAATAAATAAATAAACAGTATTTATTTCGAGTTAGATCTTATACTGGTCAAAATAAAAAGGCAAGCAAGATCCTCGTACAGGATCGAAACGTTAAAAGACAAAGTTTCCATTTTCACGTGAGTGTTTTCGTTTTAAATAGATAAAAAAATAATATAAACTCGTTTATCAAGTTAAAATAAATCATCATTACCATATCAAATAGCAAGTTCTCGAAAGCCACTGTGGAGTTTAAGAGACTTAATAATCTCTTATACTGTGTACAATAAAGAGGGGGGGCGGTAGCCAGATGGGCGCTAAGCTAATTTGAAGATAAAACGATGTAGATAAGTAATAGTTATTTATTTTTTCCGATCAACTCCAATATCAAAATATCTTCTACTCGGTAGCCCGTTGACATCCCGAGTCAAAACAACAAAAAAGAACCATTCGATATTTTTAAATATTCAAATCCAATCGAACTAAACGAACAGCCAGTCACCTCAAAGGAGACCGCTCCTTACAGTACTATATATTAATTCTGTGGTTATAATCCCTTGTCTCCGCTCATATACGAGTATCTCCTCATCAACAGCTCATATATGTCCCCACCAAAGAGCTCGAGCCTACCCTGAAGTAGGGCGATCAGGCCTGGCCCAGTGCGGGTTGGTTGACTTCACATACAACCTTTGAATTACTTCGCAGGAGTGTTTAAGTATTTTACAGACAAGCTTAATATAAACAGAGTACATTTAGCTACAAAGATGCAAAAATTGAAAGACGAAGCGGCAAATTTCAAAGGATTTACCGTCTATCGTAAAACCTGTTCTTTGAATAGTTCAATTATCTCAAGTAGTAAAATAGTTCTAGCGAAAACTTAGTGCCAATTGGGTTAAAGGCACACTTAAACTATCTGTCTGCCCACCACGGTTACATCCACGTGGTTTATATTTTTGCTGCAAGAATTTAAGTACCCATTTACTCAACTATTTTTGCACCTGTCATAAAAAAACAGAACAAATAGTCAGACTTTTGCATCTACTTTATATAGATAGAATATATCTATAATATCATTGACCGAGCGAGCGAAGCGGCTCCGTTTCAGCTTGGCCAAAATTGCTTTTGTATGTATATCTGTCCAGCCTTCCATCTGTCTGTTTGTTCCACTCTACAGGTCGCGTTACTCAACCGATTCTCGTAAAATTATGTGAGCAGGTTCGATAAATTAATCGTTTTATTTTATCGAGTCAGTTTTTGGAAATTTCAAAATATGACAGAGTTATAAGGGTTGAAAACGTAAAAAAATCATAAATCAGCCATTTAAAAAAATATATACTCGCGAAGTCTACAGCACACAGAGCCACTAGTAGGTATAATTAATGATTACTAGCTGCCTGTTCGCGGCTACCTTCGCCCACATTTTTGACGGCTTTTTCCGTGGAAATAAGCCAATGTTCACTTGTTTCATACAAGGAACAAGATACTCGTTTTGAGTAGATGCCAACTTGACTTACATTACGGAGGTCCCGGGATGGAATCCCGGCGAAGCTCCTTTGGCGGCTCTACATTGGCAATTGGCGGACGGCTCTACATTGGCAATAATTGGCGGCTCTACATTGGCAATTGGGTTTGTGAGGTCAGTAAAGTTATCGACTTTACAAAATTTTTCTGAAAACCAGTGTTGGAAGTATTTTCACTTGCAACGTTAATGCTGAGGCAGCACCTTTTCACATCGTACTGCATGTTACTTTGCGCAAATGTAAAATTGTTTTGTTTTGTGCAAATTATACCTAAATCATTATTTTGTTTAATAGTAGCATGCATTGGGATCTGAATAAATGTGTTTTCTTTCTTTCCTTCTTTCTATCTTGATATTGACATATACAATATAATAAATATATCATAATCATATCATAATAATCTATGCTAAGATAATAACAATAAGCTGGTGGTGGATGGATGAGGAAAGCAGGTGATTGTGCGCTTTGGCGTGCTCTTGGGGGAGCCTACGTCCAGCAGTGGACTGCAATAGGCTGATTGATTGATTGAATAAATAATCTAGTGCTTTTCTTCATGATATTCGTAATTGGAAGGAATACGCTCTCGTGATCTAATAAAGTTGAGTTGCAATCCGCCATAGCAGATTTTATGGAGGAGTGAAAAACATCATGAATGCTCGTTAGTTATCATTCAAGTAAGACGTAAAAAAAACTATATAAATGAGTGAATAAGGACTTGAGTAATTTGATGCAAAATGGCATTTAGCCGGAGCATCCCCGGGGTTAGGAGACCAGCCCCCGTTTAGACAACATCCTGTATGCCGACGCGTCTGCTGGGCCAATATTCCACCACGCCCACTCCAATATCCGGCAGATTCGCGACGGAAACACCCTGTACCTGCTGTTTTTACAGAAACTATAATTATGTGCTAAGAAGAAATGTCTTGAGTGCTTAAAAGTAATATACTTACCTGCTAAGAATTGTCAACTAATCTACAATGATTCACGAGGTCGACGAAGGCCTGCTTGGCAAAAGCCAACTCAAGTGAAGTGGGGACACTTTCTTACTAATATGATAAAAAGTGCAAATTTGGTCGTTTCAATGATTGTTTTTCGATTGAACGACTTTGAATGGTACTTGGCTAACGAATATTTTATAACCTGGACTAACATTTTTCCGTTAAAAAGGATTATATTCTCGCGAATTTTCGATTACAAATCTAGTAGCTTAGAGCAGTCGTGTAAAAAATTTGTTTTTTTTTCCTGGAAATGTTTTTTTGTGCACGAGTATTAAATAGGTAGTTTTTATTCTGTGGTCCAGCGCGGGCGACTTCAAGCACAACCAGGTTTCTTCATGATGTTATCCAGTACCGTAAGAGCGTTAAAATTAAATAAACGTACATGTTGAATTATAAATTGGGAAAATTGGTACCCAGACCCACGCACCCAGACGGGAGTCAGCTAGCCGTTAAGTCTATGACTACACCACCACCAGCGCTCTATTTGAAATATTTTCTTGACATTTTTATAACTTTTGCCTTCTGTTCTGTATTGCATGTTACTATGAGCACGTTGTACATGTCTCCGACGGTTTTCCGTTTATTGAAAACTGTATTGACGGGTAAATACCGGAAAAATGAAAGGTCTTTGCTACTGGAAACATTGAAGGAACGTCAAGGTATGTTGCCTTCTGTTGGTTGTTTAATACGTCGTTATTAAATTTCGAGAAATAAAGTCGGTGGTTTAGAGGCTAAAGACAACATTCAGAGACGAAAGGACTTAAGGGAAACTGAAACTTACAAAATATTGACAATGTCATTTGATTTTAAACGTAATCAATTTATGTTTTAAGACGGACGCTTCGGCAAAAAATGGCGACCACGTACCGGAAGACGCAGCATGGGTTCACCCCCTACCTACAAGGTGGACCGACGATCTGGTGAAGGTCGCGGGAAGCCGCTGGATGCAGGCAGCGCAGGACCGGTCGTTGTGGAGATCCTTGGGGGAGGCCTTTGTCCAGCAGTGGACGTCTTTCGGCTGAGATGATAATGAATTTTGGATTTGAAGGCTATCCACGATAGCCTTGACGTCGAAAAATTATTTGTAAAAATCTTAATTCGAATAAAATATTTTAGATTTTTTTGTTTTTGATATTTATTGCTCTGTTCGATATTTTTGGTTCAAGCATGTGATAAATAAATAATAATTTATAAATACTTGTCTTTGTAAACTAATGTTATTCAATGTTGCTTTAGGATTAATCATACCTGTCTTTGTAAATTCAATAAATTAATCATAGCTGTCTTTGTAAATTTAACTTAATGTAATTAATTAGTTTCGTATCTAAATAATGTATTTACTCAAAATATGTACTTTTAAATATCTTTATAAATACTACAATTACCTTGTAACGTTTTAAATTGTATACCATTTGATAAATTGTATAACTTCCATCTAGGTAATAAGCTTTTGATCATAAAGTAAATCTTGCTCTGGATTGGTCCAATATGGCCCAATGTTATCACAATAGACATAGTAGGGGAAAAGGGTATTTAAAGCGATGTAATCGGGCTGACAGCATCTTTCAAGTTCTGGAGGTTGGGCCGATAACACGTAAGTTAAGTACCTTTTACTGTTATATTATTTGCTATTGTTTTGTTAATTTTATTTTATGTGTAATGAGTAATAATAAGTAATATACTGTAATGTAGACTTGAATTAATATTTCTGGATAGATTTAGGTATTTGCACAATTAAGTTCTTATATTATACAATTAAGTTCTTATATGAATATTTATTACCATTATACTATAATATGTTATTTAAAATTATATTTAATGGTTATGATATAATTAACCCTGTAAAATTTTGTCAAAGCTGATTTTGTATGTTTCCTTATTTTTTTTTCCTTATTTTTGTTTGTTGATTTTCCTATACCCACAACTTTTAAATACATAGTTTTGCTGATTTATAGGAAGGTACTCATAACAAACCTTAGTATTAAATAAACATTTGATAATTTCTATTTTTACAAAACAAAATTCTAACACATGCATAGCTAAGATTCGGTTAAGCTTTTTCTCTGAATGTCGAGCGACATTTCTCGTCTGGATAAAACGGTTTCGACACGTGCATATAATATGTTTTCGAATTTTAATTCATAATGTGTAAGTTACAAAAGGCAGAGCATTGCGGCTGGACACTTTGACTGCGTACTGAAACAGCGATTCGACTATAGCTTGATCACCCTAAATCCGGGTAGGTTCAAGCTCAAAGTCAAAGTCAAAGTCAAAATTTTTTATTCGAATTAAGATTTCTTCGGTGGTTTCATAATATGATCTGGTAACAAATGTGTTAAACCAAAATAATCACAGCCTTTCTAGAGTATTTGGTTTTCAACCAAGAAATTCTGAGTTTGAACCCCTGTGGAGATATTTTTGGGGATATAATAGGACTGTTAGTGAGACGATGATGATTCTGTGCTTCGGAAAATACGTTAAGCTGTTGAGCCTTACATGAGCTCAGAAGCCTTTGGTAGCTCAAGAACTTTTATAAAATACTTTTAACGCTACCCTATATTTTTTACACGACTGCCAAAAAAAGGAATGTATTATGTTTAGGGTTCATGTATGTATGCGAGTTCCTTTATTCCACCATAACTTCTAACACATACATAGACAACTTTTATTTGGCTTTATGCCTGAAAAGATTTGTATGTGTAGGGTATCGTTAGAACCCTTACATCAGACAAGGCAGTCGTGTATTCAATTTTAGAAGAATATTTCTAGAAAAACTCACTCAGCACTAAATATACACCGCACATTAAGTTCAACCGAAAAAATATCTTTGTATACTCATCGCAACAGTACCAACGCTACAAATTCCTATCATCCACACGAGTCCATACGCAGATTACAAATCAAATCACTAGATATCGTTATTTATGGCTAAAATGGCGATGTAGCTAGCGCCATCTGTCACAGCTGCGGGTGTTCATAGATTTATAGAAGCCAATACAGTTTCCAGAGATTATGAATGTAAATCAGGAATATTGCATTCTCCAGTACCCCGTATTTGGTTTGGACTTTGGCAATAAACGTGGATTTATAACATGCTCACTATGTTTTGGTGGAAGACAAGTGGGTATTCTTTGTGTTGTTGAACGCGATATAAATCTTCATTATGAAATGAAATTCAAAAAGGCAGTTCAGTTTGTGTGGTTTTAAAGCAACATTATTGTGCTTCACATGATCATCATAATATTGTTTGGATTGTAAGATTTAAGACCGACCACATAAACCCTGGTGTCAGAACTATGGTGTCACCAATGGTTTCTGATAAAATAGTGTATAGTAACATCGGACCGCGATGGTCCGCGTACTGGCCATGTAATTTGTTGCTGGCTGCATGATTTGTTTTAATTTGAATTTGTTTCTATTTCAAATATTGTAAAAAAAGCAAATAAACTTCATACTTCATGCGGCCAGTTTTATAATATGCGTAATATCAAAAATTGTATCGTTCTTTTATAAAAGCTCTATATAGCGTTTGATCCTAGTTATGTAAGGACGTCGCCAATAAATGTTTTTTTACAGATCAGTAAGTTCTTTCTATCACAGCTGTTACAATACTCATCATACTACATTTACACCGCAGGTTTTAAGTTTATCCAGGTGAAGGTTATGGTTTGTCTGTTTTAAGAAACCAATTTGCAATATCGTGGCTATCCTTAGCTTTTTTAATTCGTACCATCAATATAATCGATAAATTTTTTCTTAGATGATAAAAACGTCTGGTCAACTGTTGTTCCAAATCAGCGGAGTAGATTGTAATTATGACTCATGTATGATTCTTTATATATTTAAAAGAAAAGTACAAAAGATACAATTCCTGTGGAGTTTCTTCTGGCCGTTCTCCACAGAGGGCGTACACTGGTAGTGAACGTGCCATCCATGATAGCTTTGACGTCGAAAAATTATTTGTAAAAATCTTAATTCGAATAAAAAATTTAACTCTTTAAACTCTTTAAATGTTATTTTATTGTTATTTTTTTATTGAATTGTATCTTTTTCTCTCATAGTCATCCTCTTCGGAAACCTTAGTAATTTGGAAAATTTGCATAAACAATTCACTTTACTCTCAAAATAGGTTAACAGGTCTCTCCTATACCATTCACCCGAGCTTCCAATCACGAAACATATTCTGTTACCAGCCCATAATATATGTCTCCGTCACATGGTTTGAGTCTACCTTCAACAAGGGCAATCATATTTCAGTCAACCACGCTAGCGCAGTGTGGGTAACTAACATAATTAATTTATATCAAGTTACGCACGTAACAAGACAAACAATGTATCTAATTTCCAAATACATCATTACCTTTGACGACTCATCTCTACATAAAGATCAAGAAAGTAAGTAATTATTTTTCTTGTATTTACTTTTATAAGATTAGGGTAAGATGGGGATGATCACTGTACAGAATAAAAAAAAAGATCAAGATAGAGTGGCCACGAGTCTGAATGAAAAACAACTACTAATGCTTAATAAAACCAAGGTCCATGATCAGCCTATTCTAAGGGAAAAATAGTTTCAGAGCAAATCAAAGGATCGATAACACCGCCTAGTCTCTGTAGAAGAATGTCACGGTTAAAATTATTTTATGGGCTATTAAAAAAGTTTGAAATCTTTTTTTATTTTATTTCATTTTATTCTATTATTTATTGTAATGGTGAAAGTTAACAGAAAATGATCACCTAGAAAAACGACACAACAGGCGCTGCTTATTTCTAAAGAAATGTCTTACAGCAGACCTTGAATGTCTATGTCGCTATTTTAACAAAACACCAAGACGTACACCATAGTTTTATGGATTGACACAAAACAAAATCCGCATTGCAGAAGCGAGTTAGTCGCGAAACATTTATATTTCTTTATTGTGTTCATTTTCATTTGTTTTCTATTTCAGCTCTGCTCACCTCTTCGGTGATCGGTGTCATCAACAGCTCATAATACGTCCCCACCGAGGGGCTCGAGCTCAACCTGAATTAGGGCGATTTTGCCTTAGTCGACCACGTTGGCCCTGTGCGGATTGGTCGACTCCACACACAACCTTTGAATTTTTTCGCAGGAGTGTGCAGATTTCCTCAAGTAGGTTTTTTTTACCGTAAGAGCGTCGAATAAACGTAATATATGTATTCGAAATTCAAAAACACATTGGCATGTTGTGGGGATCGAGCCCGTGTCAGCCGGCTGCTATCTTCTGTCCGGCAGCCCCAGCCCCTAGACCACCGACGGCTTCAAACCACCATTTATGTATGTCTAGCGTACGATATACCGTGCGTGTGTAGCTTCAGTAGCTGAGTCATGTATTATGTGACAAAATCGAAGCTAGAATGGCCAGTTTATATTTAGCTTATGAACATAAAACAAGTCGGGACCGCAAATCGCAAATCGATCAGCGATCGCGTCCAGCTGCGGCTGCGGTGACGGTCCATTCTGTTTGGCTTGGCATGAATTAATGAGTTGACCGATAGTGGTACTAAGCTTCGTTCCGGAATAAACCACAAAACAGTAGTGATTTGCCCTTGGGCGGTTTGATGGCTAATTTGACAGCTGTCAAAATTTCAGTTGAATAGGTTATGTCGCTATTACTTTCGAAATAGAGCGGGTCGATTGTTAGCATCCGTCAATGGCGGTCGTGCTTTTGTTTTTGTTTTCTTTTACTTTAGTTTATTTGAGTGTATAATTTTTGATAGTGTAGACAAAGTAGGTAAAGCGGCGTGGGGTCCCATATTATCCAGTGAATGACTCTGAACTATAAACTTTAAAAGGACTATTTTATTGAAACGCTTGCATGTGGTGGTTTCAGTAATTCTGCTATCAACGGAGTCCTTCACCGTGCACAGCACCCTAGTCTTAGGATTAGTGGTGTCTGTGTAACCTATGCTACTTACTTAGCAAAACCATTTGATACTGGCGAAATACTTAATATGAAACGCTACGATAAGAAAGAAAAAAATACTACTTAAGATGGTTAAATAAAAAAAGATTAAAAATACTTTCGAAAAATTTATAACAGTGTATGCAACAGGAAATTTTAAAATCTAAATTAATTTGTTATCGATAGAATTTAACTTTTTTTTTACTCATTTTGCAATAATTGGTTGCTAATAATATTGCTATAGTTAGTAGTAGAATGATACTGATTTTGTGTAATAGGTTTACTGGCTAAAAATATCAAATGCAGAAAATTACTTTCCCCACTTCTTCTCAGACAGAACATCTTTTACTTTTTACCAAGAAAAAGTAATATTTTCATAATAACGTAACGGAAACGAAAATAATATTTTTTGCAATTCCAATTTCAAATTGGAAATATCGAGTGTACAATACAAAACAGTTAAAATTTCCTGGACGCTCTCACTTTTGTGATCCGGTCCCTCAGTAGATTAAATTTCGGGAACATATTCTGTTACGGAAAAAGTTGTCCGAAGGGCTTGTCCGAAGGTGCCTGAGGTATTAATTGGGTTCTAGCCGTACCCTTGTATGCTTTGGTCGACAATATCCTGGACTAGTGATGTGCCAATATATCAATTCATTCGAATGCTCCCTCACGGCGCTGTTTTATTCTTTTCCGCAGGGATATCGAATTTTCAGCGGTAAAAAATAATAGTGTTGTCTTTTGATCTTCGAACTGCTTTTTTTTGTATTTGATTTATTGTTTTGTTTTTTTTTTTTTTTTTGTGAAAGAATCACTAAAAAATACACTTTTACAATATATTATTAAGATTTATTTAAATCAGCCGAAAAAAAGCATACTGCCCGGGATTTCCACAGCGATCGATCTTGCACTGCTCGTATGCATCTGTTTAATATAGATCTTAAGAAGTATTTTTTCTGTCGGCGTTTTTTATCGACAAACATTTATCGATAACTCGCCAACACTTGCTCAAACGCTGTCCGATTAATTTAGCCCGGGGCCTGTTGTGGCTAACTTTTTTCGGGATTATCTCCGATATTTATAGCATACGAAAATACGTATCCCTTAAGTAGGGACTAAGTTAATTTCTAAGGGTCTCATTGGTGTTTTTGCTGAATAATCAAAACCAATCTCTTGTCTGTCCTTACGTCAATTCAATTAAATGAATAAAAATATAAAGAATTTTACAGAAAGTCAACAAATTCAACCTGGAACCGCTTGATCACTCTATTTAGAATGGACTTAAGTCTTTTTGTTAGAACCTATTAATGAGCTAATTAAAATATGCCATCGACAGTTTATATTTCCGAAGGGATCTACCTACCGGGAATTAAAACGAGCAGGTTTCAGTCGATGTCGCTGGACCACTCTGGACTAGTGCAGGTTGGTCGATTTCTCAGACACACCAACTTTAAAAATGCCTTTGCAGGAGGGTGCTGGTTTCCACATTATGTCTTCTTTTCCTATTATGATCATTGAATAAACTTACGTTATTTTACTTAGAAATAAATGTTTTCGTACATTTAATTCAAAAATTCAACTTAATACTTATAAAATATATTATTACTTATATAACATTAAACATTGATAAATATCTTAATTAACGATGAGAAGCTATTTTCACAAAACACGTGAACCGCTGATTCCGAGGTCAACTCAGTCTACAATTCACTGAGCCCGCGGGCTCACTTGATCAAAATAGTTTGAGGCGCCCCGAACTACCGTTAAGAATTATGTACAATGTTCATAAAATGTGAACTGAGTACAGGCAATGAACTTTGCTTTATCAAAAACGAAGTAGAAAATGAATTGCTGAATACAAACAGCTAAAGGGACAAAATAAACAGAAGTGAAATGAAGCCTTCTAACAGTGTTCCCTTTACAGTTCTCAAAACTCAATTCCTTAACTCCCACACAGCAAAAGAACAACAAGAAAATGTCATCAAACTCCTCCGTTGATACAAAAATAGATTTAGAAATTGAGATAGATTTTGCACTCTCATATTTATTAATCAAAAGTTTAATTAAAGATACTATTTGTGTTTCTTAATCAATAATTTTAAATAGGTATGTACATACTTAGAGAAAAATATACAAAAATTAATATTAACATGGTAAAAATTTGGCTTTTAGCGCAACACAAAAAAATGCAAAACAAAAACTGTTCTAAAGTTTTTTTTTTATTTATGGCCCGGTTACTAGACCTTTATAAAAAGCTGCACTCATTTTGAATTTTCGTCGTATACGTCAGCATTTTGTAGCGTTGATCTAAGTCAAAGTCAAAATTTTTTATTCGAATTAAGATTTTTACAAATTATTTTTCGACGTCAAAGCTGGATGGCACGTTCACTACCAGTGTCTAAAAAAAGTTTTCTATTTTGTATTTCAATTTGATCTTTTTTGGTTTTCTATTTTTAATGGTCTGTCCCAATATCAAAAATTGCGATCCAAGATGGCGGTTTTCACACGCCAACCGACTATGGCCTGGTTAAAACAAAAACTAGACATTACTCTGATTGAAAACAAACAACATCTGTTTGTGTTCGATACAAACAGAGCAAAAGCTTTGTTGGAGTGATTTGAACACTGAGATCAGAACACTGCTTCATAATGTGGTACAGGCAGTATTAAGTCCATCAACATTATTACGTGATACATTTCATTAATTTGTTGCATAAGCTCTCCAAAAAGAACAATGCCACACTGCCTATAGATAAACAAACAGAGAAAATAAACACAATATAGAATGTTTACTTCTATACACTACATATTATCACAAACAAATAAACCGATATAGATAGGAGACAAAAAACGCTATAGTAAGGGTAGACAGAATGAAACAACCCATGACAGACGACGACAGACTATGATATTTAATGTATTTAATTCTATGATATCAAAAATATGGGGGCTACTTTCGAGGCCACAACCGAGAACCTCGGAGGTTCCTCTGAGCCGAGAACAGCCTTGTTTTGGCTTTAAACAATGGGCGTTTTTTCTTTCTTTTTTTAATTTTAGTTTTCACTTTTCCACTAGATGTCTGTTTTATATGGCCATAGTGCGTTTTAATTTAGTTGTCAAATTGAAGTTTTTTTATAATACAATTTTATGGCTCTGGGTATGCAGAATCGCAGCAAGTTTCTTTATTTTTCAGGTTTATGGCTCTGGGTACAGACTATTTAAGTCAGCATGATGGCAAGGCAATGTTGTCGCGACACAAATAAGTCCATTAAAAGTAAACCCTGACACCCCTGACCCTGTTCTCCTTGAAATAATCTATCAAAAATTAAAAAAATATACTTATTTATTACATTATATAAATTTTTTTACTTTTTTTAATGTAGTTTTTCTTTACCCTATTTGAGTGGAAAACTGTAACTGTTGTTCAGATTTGACAATAGTGGAATCCAGCGCCACATAGCGGGCCTTTGTAGAACTAAAAGAAAAACCCCCATTTTGATAGAAATGAGACCTTTCTCGCCACATTCGTTTGTCTCTGGCCGTCATTGATCATTTTAGTGTGCTTTAAGCTAAGGTTCATTTGTCGTTTGTCAACAACGCTGCGAAAGCAAGTCGCACAAATTCTATGGGAGATTGTTTTTTTTTGTGTCTCTAAAGGCTAAGGAAAAAGTTATGTGATTTTGCGCTCTGTTTAAAAAATTCATGTAAGCACAGAGATGACTTTTAAAAAATTAATAATATTAATAAAGAAAGTGATTTATTTAACCCAATTACAACTGCTTAATTATATCTACTAGATACACAAAGGGTAACTTGTGGTATGTATCAAATACCTTAAGTGATGTATAATAGTTTTTAAAGCAATAGTAACAGTGGTTTCTTGGTTGAAATATGGCGTGGAAGTTACAGTCGAGTTTCAAAAGTAGTTTCCGTGTTTTTATTTCTGGGCGTATTTTTATTCCTATTTTACAACCCTACAGGTTTACGACCGCGAATTTTAAAATTGTTATGATTAGTTTCCTGCGATCGGAGAATGACCTTTGTTTTTAAAGAAAATGTGGTTTCTTTTCCAAATAAATGAAGTTTTGAAGTAAAATAAAAAGCAATTTAATGTTGGATCGTAAAAGTAAACGAAATAGCGATAAAACATTGAACCCAATCATCTTTGCAAAAATGTGCTTTTTACATTTTTCTTTGAGAATATTCATTATTTTTATGGTCCGCGGTCCACCCGTAGCTATGCTCGCGTTGTGTAAGATTTTCCCGTGGGAATAAAACTTTTTCCCGTAAATGAAATCCAGGGTACAAACTATCTCCATTCTAAATTGCATCCAAATCGATTCAGTACCTAGTTAAGGCGTGAAAGCGGAACAAACATCCAAACATTCAAATATATTTTCACATTTATAATATTAGTGTGATTTAAGTTTAATATCTGTTGTGAGATTATAGAAAAAAAATCTGAATTCTGATTACAATTTAGGTAACTTCTTAGTATTCAAAATTATATTCAATGTTTGATCTAATGGATTATTGCCATTGTGCAAATCGTCATCGTAATTTTATTGTGCGGGTGTGTAAAGTCAACGACCGACTTCACGAACCTTTTTTCTAATAAGCCAACAAAGGACTCTGGCATTGTCTCGTGTAATGGTGATGAAATTATGAGAAAGCAAAAAATTCAACCAACGAAAAAGTAACTAAAAAAAAAATACAGACGAATTGAGAACCTCCTCCTTTTTTGAAGTCGGTTAAAAAGTAAACAATATTTTTTATTCAAGTGGGATCAATTTTGATGTATAATACAATACAAAAAGAATCATCAAAGTCGCACTACATTTTATAAAGTTATGCGTGGTCACAGATAATATAAATCTACGTACAGATGCCTCATCTCATACAAAAAACTGTACCCTCAAAACTCGGGCTATTCTTCGGGCTATTTTGTTTCCTCTATTAGCTCACTAGATGATGCTATGTGCGCACTGACCTACAAAATTGCGCAGATACGCCATCTAGTGCCAAGTTGACGACCTTGAGAGCGCCTTTCTTTATTATAAATATACTTCTTTTATTGTTTGCTATTATTTGAATCTTTTCAAAAATCGTTACTACTATCCAAAAACATTAAAAATGTTTTAATGCAAGAACAAAACATTGCTGTGTCAAGGGCCAAGTTTGATAAATATTACAACTATTAGATAATAGATGTCGCTGTATGTGTGATATGTCACAAACAATATAACTATTAGACGATAGATAGCGCTGCAAATGATAACGATTGCTTAGACTCTACGTAGTGCCAATGTTGTCACTAGATGTCATCACTAATTTAGAACAAAATTTCCGTACTAAGGAATGAGACCCCGTGGCGTGGTCATACATACATACATACATAAAAAGGAAACAAAAAAATGTATACACTTACGTTTCCGTTTTGTTTTGTTTTTTTCGTCGGTTAAAAATGTGAAGGTATATTTTGATGTTTGGATGTTTGTTCAGCTTTCGAGCCTAAACTACTAAATAAGATTTGGAATGACGATAGTTTGTTAGTTATGAAATAACTCTTATTCCAGCGGAAAAAAAAACATAACACGATGGCTAGTTTTCCATAAAATAGCCCAAACAAACGGCTTGCCCTGTAGTTCAGAGTACAATATCATTGTTCTTATCGAGCAATGTTCTTACTTAACTGGGAACGGTTTTAATAAAGTGATTTATGCTTGAAAGTGCTGTCCTATTTGGGATTTGAATTCAGAACTCAATGAGAATTGAACATTTCACCGCTCGGCCACTGAAACTAGTATATCTGAGTAGGAAGGCAGATGTACTTACTCACGGGGTCTTATTCCTCAGTACGGAAATTTTGTTCTACTTTATTGATGACATCTAGTGACAACATTGGCACTACGTAGAGTCTAAGCAATCATTGTCATTTGCAGCGCTATCTATCGTCTAATAGTTATATTGTTTATGACACATCACACATACAGCGACATCTATTATCTAATAGTTTTAATATAGCCCTTGACACAGCGATGTTTTGTTTTTGCATTTAAACATTTTTAATGTTTTTGGATAGTAATAACACGAATTTGTGTATAGTGTAGACGTGGTGTGATCCAAAACATTCGCAGGAGACATGCCTTTACGCTATTTATACTAAATGGCTGCATTTAGTTCCATCTAGTGATAAGAATACTCCAGAAAAATCGTCAACTTGGCACTAGATGGCGTATCTTCGCAGTTTTGTAGGTCAGTGCGCACGTAGTACCATCTAGTGAGCTAATAGAGGAAACAAAATAGCCCGATTTTGAAGGTATAGTTTTTTTGTATGAGATGAGGCATCTGTACGTAGTATTATATTATCTGTGACTTACCTACTCGTAGTCAAAGAATTTTGACGCACGTCGCAAGGGAGCGAAGCGATCGTCTTTTGTTTTTCCGAGCTGTTACTAACATTATTATTGAGTGGTTCTTGGAAAACATTTAGTCATACAAGTTGGGGTCGAGATTCTCGCAAAATAAACAATAATACCTTCAAGACTTTTACCGCGATAAGGTACATTCACCCCATGAACAAAAAACCGCACCCTCCTAAATAATTCTCCAAATCCAATACAGCTACTCTATTTTCAAATTTTCGCTTTCAATTTACAAATCTCTTATTGAAAAACAACCCGAAGGCGATTTTCAAAGAGGTTCTGAAAATTTTCTTTTGTACCTCCGCAGATAAATGTAAATTCAACCAAAGCTGGGTTCAGAAGAAAGTATTCAGATGGTATTTTAGGTGTGTTTTTTTTTTTATTGGTGTTTTTTTTTTTTTGACATTCTGTACAATAAAGAAAGGACTCAATAAGAAAAAAAAATGTCGATTGAATTATTTTTTAGCGAATTGACTATATACAGAATGTAACATTTAGATCGGTCAGTGTGGGAAAGTCTGGAACTATAAGACATACGAAGATCTGTTCTTAGGAACCATATCATCGATTTTAGTAACAAGAAAAGCTGCATTCGTAGATTAAAAAAAATATATTTTATGTCGACATCGATTGTGTAGGTCATCAGCAGGAAATGTTACTATGAAATATGATATGTAAAATTATTAATTATGCAATGTATTTCACTTTTTAATCCTTTTGTTTTTTTCTTCAATACAACCGGGTTTAATTTGCTGAACTATGTATGAGTTTTTTTAAATCTATGAATGCTGTTTTTCATGTTACAAATTTTTTTTATTTGTTTTTTTTTTTTTGTTTTTTTTTTGTTTTTTTTTGTTTTTTTTTTATTTTAATGACTCATGGTTCCAAGAACCTATCTTTGTATGTCTTATAGTTTCAAACTTTCCCATACTGACCGACCTAAATGTTACACCCTGTAAAATTTATTGTTTTTAATGCTATAAAACTACATTTGAGTATCTAAAAAAATTTATATGTCTTGTGTTGCGACTTAGAGGTGGCTGGCGGGTGATCGATTAGTAGTAGGTACATGAACTAGAGCTATTTGCATACTTCGGAAAGCACGTTTACTGATCTTCTTCTTCTTCGTCCTAGCGTTTCCCCGGCCTAGTGCTGGGGTCCGCTTTCCTACTTAATCTTCTCCACTTTGCCCGGTCTTCGGCATCCTTAGGTGTGAGATTGTTCTCTTCTATATCTGCTTTTACGACGTCCAGCCAGCGCTTGATATAACTGATATCATAGATAATTTATTTCCCGTCAAGACTTTACAGCCAGCATTATTATGATGATTCATAGTTTTTTTAAGCAGTTGGTCCCGTTTTCTTTGTGATCGTTACACGAGCCATGTTAATAGTTTTTTCCGGATCTATAACACTTACTAACGGGTTGGTGAGATCGGTTATTAACCTTACAACCCACACGATGAATTAGAAGATATTTTAAATATTGTCGTATTTTCGCCTACTAACACTACTAACCTAGCATATAAGCACATTGTTATTAATCTCTTCTATTACCTTCTAATTATTATGGACTCTCTAGTCAGAATTTTTTTTTATGAAATTATACTGAATTGACCCTACCATAATTTATTCTCATCTTTTAAGGGTTGTCAAATAGCGATGGAAGCAATACTACTATTATTTCTGTAGCAATACTAAGGGACACACGTAGGCATGTAATAGTACGTGACGCTTCCGTAACAAGCTTATTGTTTCACTCTGAGGAAAAAATAGGCACTTCATAAATATGGCGAATAATGTACGAGTACTCATTTTATTCCTTTTTACGATTATCATGTGAAAAATAATTACAACCACAATTTAGTGTCAATCAATCAATCAATCAGCCTATTGCATACGTAGGCCTCCCCAAAGGTACGCTTAAGCGCACGATCACCCGTTTTCTTCATCTAGCCACCACCTTCCTCAGGTCATCAGTCCACCTGGCAAGGGGGCATCCCACAGTACGTCCCAATTAAGTGTAGGCACTTCAAAATACAATGGCGCCACTGTTAAGTGTTCTTAAAGATGTTGATTGGTTAAACAAATGTCAAATAGGTTTTTTGATGTTTTACTGGCGGCTCTATTTATTATTATTTTTGCTTTATTTTTGTAAGTTTTTCTCGTAATGTGTGGATTGTGCGTCATCATCGCTCAAGGGCGATTGCTGAAATACAGCGCTGTGATGTAGTGCCTGCTTAGTGGGTACTACAATGCAGCAAAATGCTGAGCTGTAGGTTGCCCAGAACACACCATATAATTATTTACATAAGTTATTTTTAATTACTGTGTTCTGGAGTGGTCGCATCAGTCGGCACGTTCACGCGCTGGCTAATGTGACGCCACTGTTGTGGTGGCATTTGATTTGCGTGTGTTTTATGTTAATTTTTATTATTATTTTTGTTTGCAACTATGTCTCTGGAAACGTAGAGTGGGACGCCCCCCTGCCAGGTGGACTGATGACCTGAGGAAGGTCACTGGTGGTGGCTGGATGAGGAAAGCGGGTGATCGTGCGCTTTGGCGTGCCCTTGGGAAGGCCTACGTCCAGCAGTGGACTGCAATAAGCTGATTGATTGATTGTAACTATGTGTGTTTTATTTAATGTGCCGTAGATAAATGTTTTCTTATTCCTTATTCTATAACACTGACACTGGTGTTTTGAGGTCAGTTTTCGATCCTATCGTCTGGATGAAGGAGACGAAGATTTAAATAATCAGTCGATCCCTTACATTGTCTGGCAATTCTTCGTATTCAGGTACTTAACTTTATAGCTTTTGATCTTACTTAATATTGGCAGATGTTTCTCATCTATTAAAGGTAATCGTACAAGATGCACCGTCGAGATCGTCACGAGATATGAAGGTCGCGGGAAGCCGCCGGATGCGGGCAGCGTAGGACCGGTCGTTGTGGAGATCCTTTGTCCAGCAGTGGACGTCTTTCGACTGAGATGATGATGATGATGATGATGAAAGGTAATCGTTACATAAACTCAGTCACATGCCTCTGCCGAATTAATCGTTTATATTTGACAACCACCAGAGTCTATGAGGTTGATCGTCGAATTTACAGCACAAACAATAATGGTGATTGATGACAATCGAATCTCAGCCTTGTACTATGAAAATTATTCTTTTATCGCCCTTGAACACGAAAATTAGTTAAAGCCCAGAATCGTACCTATAGTTATATATTTATATAGCAGATAATCGTAGTAAAGTTAAATCAATTATATCGAAAGTATATGTCACTTCACTTCTATCTAATATATTTGTAAAACGGTAGGTTGTTTATTTAACCCGTAACGTTGCTCCGAGTAACGTGTCAAGATTCCCCGTGATTTTTTTGCGTAAAAAGTAATCTATTTATATACTATTTAAGGTATATACAAATCCTTTTAGCCGTTTAACCGGGCGTCCTTCACACACGAAAGCATTTTTCCCAAGCTGAAACGGAGATGCTTCGCGCTCACGGCCGAAAGTAAAAAAATAAATAGAAAAATTCAATTCAATTTATTCAATCTATACACAGTCAATACATAGCCGTCACAGGTTTACCCAAATAACTATGTTTCACAATTAATTACAATGTAAAATAATATAAATATAAAAGTCAATAATCAAGCAATAATAAAAAAAGATATTACATTTTTTATAGACCTGCACCCCATAGAGGTTTTCGCACGATGAATTTCCGACTGGTGCGCATCTCATCCCGGCAAGCAAAACATGCATTGTCGGACAAATTAAATTAACCTTAATACTGCTGCGGAATTATCCCAACAATTAGGTCAGACTGACCGAGATATTTCGGTCTGAGGAATAGAGTTGAGCTCAGAGATGAAAAAAAATATCTTTCTAATAATAATAATAATACTATTTTATTGTTCTTAAACATACACACTCCAGCGAAGAAATTCAAAGGTTGTGTGTGAAGTCGACCAACCTGCACTGGGCCAGCGTGGTCGACTAAGGCCTTATCGGCCGTATCGCCGTAATTCAGGGTAGGCTCGAGCCCCTCAGTGGGGACGTTTATGAGCTGTTGATGATTGTTGACCTTTAGAAGTTTCTCTAAATAAGTACAGAGGTCCGGTACGCTACGTCAAACATAATAATACTTACTTGTCAATAACGTCTTTTTTTCTACTAGAGTGGTAATGTTACGTCGTTAAAAAACTTATATTTAATGCCTTGTGGCAAAAACCTTCTGAAATTCCCCTAGTTAGAAAAGAAATACAATATTTATTTTTTCTTGATTTCACCTTTTGCGGTAGCAATACTGTGACGATAACAAATCAAAAATGAAAAATCGCAAAGTTGTATATAGTTTTGTGTCCTTTCTCAGACTTTTTTTTCATATCGCCATTTCAATTTTTAGCAGAGTGTTTCTTGTACTTTTTTTTCAAAAGTAATTTTTAATACGTCCGTGTTCACCGTTAGGGATAATTATGATAATAAGTCATATCTTTTCAATCATGAATATCGGTAAGTAATTTTAATTTTATTAATTATAAAATAAGCGTCAACTGGAAACATTTAACTCCATTCTTATGTGATGTGTTTGCCATGATAAAAAAGATACGATATACTGCTGCTTATTTTGAAGAAAAAAGCGCGAGCTACGTTTACAACCGTCATTGTACTACGATTTTTTTTCGACTAGTAAAAGTGTACGCCAAATTAAAAATAATAATTACCTACAGAGCGTTGAGCTTCGCAAATTCTCTTCACAGTCAGTTGTTTTGTTTTTCTAAGCACATTTTGCGGTCTAAATTTAAATTAAGCGTACCTTTTCCGCACAGAAGAATTTTTCAAGTTGCCAGCAGAAAAATGTTGTCCCGAAAAATTTTCGCTCATTGGAATTTTTCGTCCGTCTATTATGAAAGGGTCACAAGTAAATAAATACCAATCTGTTTCTAAATACTTAACATCCGCCCGTGGCTATCGTTTAAATATTCACATTTAAATTAAATAATGCCAGAATATTAAGATCTTCAAAACGCCTATAATTCTTACGTAGACATTTTCTATATTGTTTGTTTCTATATTGTATATCATTACTTTATACTGTTTAAATTTGATGGTTGTTAAAAGTTTTTAACTTACTCTACATCAAGTTTGCGCCTGCGACTACGGAGTGCAAAAACAGTGCGACGTCTTTTTATCCAAACGAAACCGTACTATAGTGTCTTAGCTATAGTGTCTTTTTCTTTCTGCGACAAGGGGAATAGTGCGCGATCTTAATTTGAAATGTATATTTTATCACATTACTAATTAACGTTATTGTATAGTTTGACAACGTCAAGCGAATCTGGCATCAAGACAAACCTACAATGGTTTAATGAGGCTTTTATTTAAATTGTATGTATTTTTTGTATCATAAAAAAAAAATCCATTCATGAATAACTTATTTTGAATAATGGCCAGTTGCATGCAACGATGTCCACAACTAGCACAAAATTCATTTACTGAGTTTGTCATATGTTTTGTTAGCTAACAAGTTTAATACGGATTTCGTATTCTTAGAATAAAAATGAATAAATAATGTATAAGAACTAAAAGCTTTTTGATGTTCAAAAACCTTATGAAGTTACATCCTTTTGATATTGTAGAGTTGAAAATAATTACGGAAACTGTTTTAAAAAGCAACGAAATTTTTTGACACGTGAAGTTTGCAAGTAATTTGTCGTTTATATTCATGGTTTTGTAGTCAAGTATTTCTTTGATTTGGTAAGAAGCATTATCATATCATGGTACTATACCATTAGCATTACCAGCGTCAGTGGTGTAGGGCCGCTGTCTTCCGTTCGTGAGACTCAGCTTCGATCCCTGCCTCGTACCAATTTGTTTCCGAATTAAAATGTACGTTTATACGACGCTTTTACGGTGAAGAAAAACAACTTTAGGAAACCTGTACACTCCTGCGAAGAAATTCAAAGGTTGTGTGTGAAGTCGACCAACCCACACTGGGCCAGCGTGGTCGACCTGATCGTCTGAATTCAGGGTGAAGTGAAATGAAATGAAAAGTTTATTTATATTTGATATTACATCTCTTAGTTTCGTCATTATTATTTTTAAGTGTGTTCACTACACAATGTGCGGACTCTGTGGCGAAGAACTCACTGAAGAATGTCCACATGCGTCGCATCTTTTGCGTTTGTTTGTAGGGTAGGCTCAAACTCCTTGGTGGGGACATGGGGGGAGCTGTTAATAATGATAACAACCATAGTATGAATAGAACCATCATATTAATCATCGTCATCAAAACATCCACAGCTAGACAAATACCCCCAAGGATCTTATTCGTATAATTGATTCGTGATGATGATCAAGATGACACACATTATATATCACCGGGTTATTACCACGGTTTTGATTTCAAATAAGCTTACAGGCCCGGCGATAAATGTGTTATTAATATTAACAACCGCGAAAACTTAAAAATGTTGATAAAGAATACAGATAACGTTGAAAAAATAAATGTAAATTGTGTTGTTTTCTTTCTTTATTTCTAACTTAAGATTTTTTTATAGAAATAAACTGAAATATTAATAAAAATAATCTGTAAGTCTGTAACGCAATATTATTCCAATGAACTTCCTCCTTTTGAAATATACCGGAAGAGGGAGCAATTTACAAGAATCTCAGTTAAAATTTCGCCTCAAAGTTATTTCCTTCTCGAATAAATTTGAAAAAGTCTCACTTGGCGACTGAAGGTCGGAAATTTGTCCTAATTGGGGACATCTGGTCCTTCCCGTTCATAGACCTTTATTATTTTAGTTAGCTGGATTGATCTATTGACAGTTTATTAAAGCCATTTTGATAAGTGTCATTATTGTTGAAGATACCAGATGAAAGTGTTTCCGGAACAAAATATTTAAGTACTACACACTCAGACAGAAAAAAAAATTGTTTATTGTAACCTAGGCACCCTATATTCTTGTGGGTTTCGACCATCGACCAGCGCGAGCGAAGCGTCTCTATTTCAGCTTGGGTAAAAAAGGTTTCGTATATCCGAAGGAGGAATTCCGGCAAATGTCCGGCTGTTTTTCGCTACAGGTCGCATTATCTCAAACGATTCTCATGAAATTTTGTGAGCAGGTTCGATAAATAAATAATAAAGTTTTTTTTTTTCAAGATTTAAGAGTTGTAAACGTAACAAAATAAATAAATTAGCCATTTCTAAAACTTGCTAGTGTAGTGTTCTTTTGTATGTCAGTATATACTGCATTTTAAATCAACAATTACGCTCATGTGCTCTATTCACTAGTAAAGTGTGCGCGAAACTTCTAATCTTTCTTAATCTTTATCGTTTTGCGCCTAGGATAATCTCCTTAATCGTTTAGGTTATAAAGTCGGCAATTAATCTCATAAACGGTGGTGATGGTTTGGCGCCTAGGATGCGTAGTACGCTATTGGATTGAATGGCGCGTCATTTCTATTTCGATACTCCAAACGGGAGGCGGGGAATGGCCGTTCTCGACGTATAAAAAAATAATAAAAGTGTGTGTGTTAATTCAGTACTTCTGCTCACTTAAGGGGTCAGAGTTAATTTATACACATTTTATATGAAAACGGCAAAAACTTAAAACCGCATGCAACTAAAATTACAAATTTATTTCGGGTTGTTTTTGAAAACAACTGCAATTACTAATGACATATTCAGTCCAGTATTGTAGTATTTTAGAAGTCAGTGCTCCCGTTACATTTGCCTAATCTTTTGTATGGAACATCTTGTAATAATAAAGTAAATTGCAAACTCTGTTTCCAGAATGGAATGAAATACGAGAAGCGCTGGTACTGTTATTATTGTAGTTGATTTTGAGAAGGGAGTCGACTTATTTGCATATTGTTCGCCGTCTTCCAAGAGATTTTTTGCAGAGAGAAAAATATACGCAGATAATAAAGTAAACAAATATACAACTATGTATTGCAAATGAAAATTGACTTGACATGAAACAATAAAATTATGAATTTACATTATCACCCAGATTTGATTGAAAATTGTTACCAGATTTTACATACGTAGATATCCAATCAGTTGGATTAACTTTAAGGTTTGATCCAAAGCTGCTTACGGTATTATGTAATTAGTTAGTTAGTTCCTAGAACGTCTAGTCAATGGCCTAACGTCGTAATCCTGTACACCTAATTCCCCGAATATCTAGTTCGTACGAAATCCATTTTCATGTAATCTGTTATGTTTGATCGGGATATCTAGGAAGGTTCTCAGAGGATAAGCAGATAAAGCAATAAAACCAAACCAAATATGGCTGAGATATTACTTAAGGGGACTAAAAGGGACTAAAGGGGACTAAAGTGGACTAAAAGGGACTAAAGAGTTAAAACGCTGCTGGTGCATCCCAATGTTTTCTAGTTTATGTGTATGTTTATTCGACACTCATAAGGAGAAGAAAAAAAATAATGAAATTTTGCATGCGTAGTTAATCAACTCATACTGATTGGTTTAAAGCCCCTATGACGTAAATAAAAAAGTAAACATCCTTTATCCTCTTAACGCGACCTTGAACGAATTTAACGTAAATTTGGCTTCTTATCTAAGCCATTATTTATTATTCTAATACTAACAGATACTTACAGAACATAAATCGTTCCTTGAGACGCTATTTATAAGCAATGATTTATCTTTCCAATTATAGAGAAAAACAACACAGACGTTGGCGTTTCCCGAAAATTCAGTAGAGCACCTGTTGACGCATATTTTACTAAAGTTTCATAACGGTGGCCAGCCATAGTATAAAAAAGAAGGAGTAGGTTACTTAGTCTCCTGTCCGGTGGGGCACGACTTCCAATTACTAGTTCATACAGTTCTACTGGACCTATTTATACTTACACTAGCGGTCCACCCGTGGCTACGCCCGCGTTATGTACTATTTTCCCGTAGGAATACGATTTTTCCCGATAAAAAGTATCCTATGTGTTATTTCAGGGTACAAACTATCTGTATTCTAAATTTCATCCAAATCCGTTCAGTAGGTTAGGCGTGAAAGCAAAACAAATATCCAAACATCTAAACATCCAAATATAATATATTATTATTATTTTAGATGTTTGGATGTTTGTTATTTTCACATTTATAATATTAGTGTGATGTGAAGAGTGATTACACCAGTAGGTAGTGAGTGAGTTACGGGAACTAAAACACGAGTAACTTGGCGATTTAATCCGTCAACTGAACTTGGCAAGTAGCTGTCAAAACCGGGCATAACTCATTCTAGTGAGTAGCTGCTGTCAAATTAATATACCGGACTACTATTTCGTATTTTTTATAGAAAATATATTTAGATGTTTAGATGTTCGCTTAAAGTTTTCAACGGATTTGGATGAAATTTGGAATGGAGATAGTTATTAACCTGGATCAACACATAAGATATTTATTACGGGACAAAGTCTTATTCCCACGGGATAATTTTACACGACGCAAGCGTAGTCAAGGGCGGACTGCTAGTAACACAAATAATTTTAAAGCAATTTAAGAAAGTTGTGCTTTCCGATAGTAATGATTTACGGAACTTCTATAGAACTTGGTACCTATGGGAGATCTCACAGCTTTTAATGGCGAAGCCCTTACTTGAACTTGGCACCCATTCACATGTATGTTTTTCGAGGGATACATTATATTAAAGCATCAATTTAATCATTGAAACGTGCTGCAATTTTTTATTTTCCTTTCAGGATAATAAAAAATAAATGCAGAGAGTTATTTACGAGTTTGACGTGAAAGCCAAAAAAATAGAGCAGAATTTTTAGAGTCTAAGCAGACGAGCAGCATTTAAATGCATCAAGTGGATAATAGTCAATATTATTTTTAAAGTATTAGTTTGTATTGTAATGTAATAAAAGTGATACCCATAAATTGTAAAACGTGTGTTTTTTTTATATTCATACAATTCACATTGTCATTGTTAGCTGATTTTATATGGAGAGTATTTTTTTGAGATTTGGAGATGTTGCATTTATCCAAATTATTATTTTTTTGTTTATTTGTAGTTATTTTCTTGCGTCTGCGCGTTTGATTTTTTCGTGGGGGACAAGAAATTTTCCCGAAGTAAAAAAAAGCTTATTTATCTATCCTTGAGTATCAAACTTGTACTAAATATCGAAATTTGTTTTATAATAAATAGACAGGCTGACTTTCACACTCTTTTTGGCTTTAACTTGCTGTGGTTTTAGTCTAAGTCTTACTTGAGACCCTGCTCACCCCATAACCATTCAATTTTAATTTCAATGAGTTGAAAAAAAGAAAGGTATGTTTTTATCACTAAATAACCCTTCGTCTGGCAAATTCCCGCAGCGGGAATAAAAAATATATCCTCAAATGGCAGCCGCCATTTTGCTAAAATTTTGACATCTGGCAGGGGCAGAACGGGCTATCTCAATGTAAATTAACTTTTCAGAAAAACTGCAATAAACTGGTTTTTGTATAAAAGCTATGCATATGAGATATATTTTTTAAATCATGATAATTTAAATCTATCAGATCCTATGGAGATAATATGTTAATTGTGAAAAAATAAAGTAATATTCCACGTCAAATACTGACAGTATTCAAATTCACTTGTTCAGTATTTAAACTTCCAGAATTATTAAATAAAACAAGTTTGTTTGCGTTTATATTTTTGTTTGATTTACAAGATGTTTTACTAATAAAAAACTTGGAATATCAGCAGAACCACAGTTAATAAATCCAAACACACGCTACCGCTCAAGTGCAAACAGAAGAATGACGTTTCTATGAAAAAAACTTTGTTGACACTTGGCAAAAGGTATTTAATTCTGTCTTTGTTCTATGGTCTTGAATCTTTACGTGTTAGAGCAGTCCAAAACCAATTTTATGCGCTCAACTTCGCAGGAAAACATAGCGCCTATGAATCGTCCCGCAGCGGGAGGCTGCCAGACAAGCAATTTTTTTTTTGCTCCCGCAGCGGGAATTTGCCATACTAGAAGAAACACGAAAAATGGCGGTGCCACGCGAAAATTAAATAAAAAAAGTTTCAGTTACTTTCATGTCTTGACTGCCTAGAACTGAACTTAAATTACTTTTTTAATAACACAATACAGTTACAAAATCCAAAATAAGTCGCCACTGCTTTCAAACTTTTTTTTTAAGTTGAAGTGCAGTTGGTTTGTTGCTCGTTTAACCTGTAAGGCAACGTTTACAGCATGAACTACCCAAAAAAACGTCCGTAATATTTTTAACCTAAATTTTTATGGACTACCAAACACTAGTGCGTGTTGGATACAATAAACGAGAGTACATGCTTGCGTTTTTTATGACCCGTGTTTGTATGGAAAACAAGGGTTATAATAAACACATAAAAATTTTGTTCAAACATAATTTTATTCAAGGATCTTGGTGGCCTAGAAGTCAGAGGGCTTGGATTTCGATTGAGATGTTCTGTGTTTGGATCCGAATGAGGGCATTGCCAAAAGTACCTTAGTGTGTGAGATATCCCCACATTGTTTTTTATCGTTACATGAACCGATAAATGAAGTACGATGTCGTTTAGTTCTAAAAATAGGCAATTTTCTATCATAATACCATTTGTTTTTACAATAGATGTAAGAATATGTCCTTTCTCTGCTCCTAAACAAACATGATCAAAGTAGATAGATTTTTTGTTTAACAAAAGAACATCAACATTTTGTAGAACATTGCTACGACGATTTCGACTACGCACTACGGTTTTGCTACGCGCTACGAGATTGTAGCAATAGCATTCTTGACAAGGTGTATAATATTATATATTTGGGAATGGCTGGACTGATAAATGTATCTAGTTTTTTAATATCTTGGCGACAATTCGGGATAAACTGAAAGTGCTTTTTCACGTGAGATTGTCGTATAAACTCAACACAACGTCTGTCCGGTCAGCTAGTAATATTTTTAAAGATGTTTTCAGTCCGTAATGCTGACCGATTTTATGCATAGAACTAGGACCAAATAAATATTGTTTTCAAATTACCACTGTGTTGGCATTTGATTTGCGTGTTTTATATCTTTTTGTTTGTATGAGTATGAGCTGTTGATGATAAAAGGTGCTTGAATTGGTTGGAGATGTTTAAGTTGCTAAATAAAATAGCGTTTTGAAAAATTTGGCAAAATTTTAATTTTGGATTTCTTTTATTTGTTTTGTATTCCGGAACTTTAGATTTAGATTAACTTATGTATTTGTGTCTCTTTCTGTTTATAATTTACTTGTTTAAACTTAAATTAATTTAGGCTTGAGTTTAGGACTCGTCTACCTTTTCTTTCTATTGCATGTGGTGTTTACCTTCAATAGAATGTACATTTAGTTTTTGTTTAGTCTGTTTATTCAAGCATGTATAATTTTTGTTTTCTCGTCTTTTTCTTAAAAAAATCATGTTCAGGTTGTTCGTGAAGAAATGATCGACTAGAAACATGCAGGCTCCTTCCAACTTTATTATGCGGGGTTGTGAAACTACAAAATACAGGATGTTTTTATTCAATAGAAAATTTTCCAGGAAAGGAGGCTGCGAGCAGCTAACGTATCTTTTGCATTTTCAAAGCATGGAATATGAAATGGAGCTTTGCAAATATTGAATTGTTTTTTTTTATATTTTTATGTACGTTCAACTTTCAAAGAAATGTGAGATTTCTTCTTTAGTAAGGTATTTTTCTTTAAACTCACCCTACGCTAGTATTGCGTAGCTTGTTACTGGATAAAATACAGTAGGAGTTGGTTGCGCCATTTGTTGTTATCTTATTTTATTAATAAAGTGATTAGCATTAGTCATTCCTTAACCCCTCCCCAATTCCGATAAGGACCGTCCACTGTCGGAAAGCGCCCTCTATGGCAATAATATAAAACTTAGACACTTTATCTTCTACCGCTGTCATTGATGCTATCGGTCGCGTCGTGTCGCGTGCATCGATTATATATATTATTGCCTCGCATAATTTTTCGCTACTTTCGCTACGATAAAGCCCGTCGGCTTTAGGTATCGCATCCCGCAAATAAATGGTGGTGTTGATTAAGACGAAAACCTGTGTCAGTGATTTTGGAGATCTCCATGTGGACTTGATGTGAAGTGCGGACAGTGCAGTTCGAGTGAGGGTTAATCTAACCCCCTTTGGAGCCGTCGTTTCCTGTAACGAGGTATGTGCCGGTCCATTTTCCCCGTGCTCTCTAGTCCCTCTCTGACTGATGCAAATTTTCGTTTTTTATCATTGATTTTATCAATTATTAACCAGCGCTTCCAGGAGTTTTATTTATATTTTTGATAGAAATACTTATTGATATAATTAAAAAAAAATAACAGTGAGGTTACGAGCTGCTTAAGGTAACGATTGAAGACGACGACGGACAAGAAAATCTGAACGAGACCGAAGATCCGATGACAGACGGAAGGCGCGCGACATGTCTCGTTAATATGAAAATGTATAATGCCATTTCCGAAGCTCGCAGCTCACACTTATGACAGACGGGAAAACAATAAATAAATATGTGGGGGGGGGATTTTCACACTCGACCATTTGATCCCAAACTAAACAAAGCTTGTACTAAAGGTATCAATTGGTTGATATACATCACATTTATAGACAAATATATATAGATAGACAACTTTTATTCTGGGTGTCGCAACACAGGGGCAATTTTGTAAGTATGTTGTTTTTGTATTTTCATTTTATTTCTATTGCATTATGTACTATTCTTTATGTATGTGTTTTGTGTTGTGATGTCCTACAAATAAATGTTTCTGATTTCTGAAACAACATACAATAAGCCAAACACAAATTCTTATCACAAGAATGTTGGCCCTGGACGGTATTTTAACCCGCAAACCTGTGCTTCGAAGGCAGGCGTACTCTAACAGGCTGGAGCCATCAAATGAAATACCACATGAAACCGTTTTTCCTTTCTGAACGACTGTTAATTTTTTAGAAATTCATCCTGTAGCGTTCCAATACTAAACCAACGCTGTATTCTACAAATCTATAAAATATTCGGACCGTGTATTTATGTAATGAAATGTACGTCCGGGCTTGGATATACGAGTTTTTGATGGCTTCCTGTAGCTACTACATATTCCCATATTACCGTCGATTTTAACAGCTATCGCTTAAAACCTAAAATTTTAACACATCCTGTTACTTTTTCTGAAAAGAAAAGTACCTATATAGTTAGAAAATGTTTTGAAAATGTTTGTAGTCCCCACCGAGAGTTTTCCGCTTAATTAAAAGCGATGCTGTCAATGAACTTTAATCGTCCTGTTTTCACATCTTTACTAAATAAATGCAAGACTTTTTATTTAAAATCTTTGAATTTTTGGGTTCTTTTTCTGTTAAAGATGAAAGGAAAGATATCCTCAAGCTTTTGTGGCCGTGTTTGGCGTAAAAGAGTTACAAATATACGTATTTAAAGGCGTTGTACCGCTAGAAACGACATTTCTAACAGTACCATTTTTCCTTTTTTACCTTCTTGTAAATTTTTTCGATAAATTGATAGTTTCATCATCAGCTCATATGCGTCCCCATGGAGGGGCTCGAGCCTACCCTGAATTACTAAGAAAACAGGGAAAATAAAAGTCAAAAATCATCTTTTTAATAATGGGTGAAAAACACATAATATCTTTTTTTTTAATGATCACGATTTAGTAATAAAAAACTTCCATTAAACGGTTTAAAAAAATAGTATCTTTTTTTAATCATAACAAAACATGTCAGTTTGATATTCAAAACTAAAAGATAACATCTAATTCAGTGCGGCCATTGTTGACTACCGCAAGCTTGCATTAGTACCCATAAATATCAGTTTATGACTGCAATAACCATGTGAAATACTGATGCAGGTCGAATTCGTTACTGAATAATGGTTCTGTACAAGCAAAAAGTGTCCAAATACAGATGGGACAGATTGCTTTTTCAATTTGCAGTAATTTCGGAACAACTTGCCGTTGTTTACCACAGAAAAACGCATATTTTGTTAGTGAACGTGCAAACCTAATAGGGGATTGGACTACTTTTTTTATATTATAAATCCAAACTTCTTAGATTCTGCTATCGAACACTAAAATAATCTTTAAAATTTACCGAGTTATAAAGGTTTGAATTTCAAGATAAGACAGAGAGGCACATACCCACTTGTGACGTCATTTGTTAGTAACGCCATATACCTAATCTCCATACAAAAAATCGTTTTTGAAAGAGACAGACATATTGAATCTTTAAAAAATCACTGTAAATTCGTTTTTCAACTGATTCCATTTTTTTCTTCGCGAATGGTCTGCTACTAATCCATATTTTAAAAATAAATAATAAAATATGGTAAATTCATAAAATATGGTAAACAGTCCGATCCCCTATTTGGAAACTGTTTTGTTTTTTTCGACTGGTGTTTCTGTATGAAAAAAACCTATTGTTAAAAAAGCCTTCGAAAATCTTGACCATCCCTTTTTCGGTACATTGGGTCTACACAAAGGGATAGATTCTGTTAAGTCGTCGAAGATTCCCACATAGTGATATTATAGGTCTATAAAAATAATGTAGCAAATCTGTTATCCGGTTTCAATAACTATAACTACATAAAATTGTTTTTAAAGGTTACAGAAGTTGTCATATTTATTGTAATAATGTATACTTTTTGTTTTCGTTTCATTGTTATAAATCAAAGTAATAGTATGCTGCTCTAGAACAAATTATTTTTAGTCAATAATCCAAAAAATAATCATATAATAATCACATCAATAATCATATTATATTAATTATAATATATCGTGATTAGACCCGGTAGTACATATAAAAAATCCAAAATATTGTTTAGAACTGAAGCTAAATTTTTAAACTGCTATTTAACAAATTAAAGTAAATAGATCAAATAGATTCTTCAGAAGGTTCTTTTTCACAAAGCGCACACCTTGTTAGTGATCCAAAAATGAATGTCATAATATTGACATTTGACTAAATTGATGATAAATAACAACATAACATAATGATAATATGGAGAAAGGTCCTCATAATTGTATATAAGGAACCTTAAAAGAATGGGAGCACAAACCAACAATTCCTACACAATTTTTTACTGTCATAAATAAAACTGGAGCCATTTCTAAACCACAATTTTATCAGAGTCAATGAGTTGTAACTACTACATATAAGCATTTGTAATTATTGGTCATAAATACGTATCTTTATTTTATTTTTTAACACGCTATTTTTATTTCTTTATATTCATTTGATACCTACACAATTAAGACCTAGCAAAATCTAACTAGCCTCCAACGAATACGCTCATGTAGTTTGGTATTTTTCCTTTTGGAATACCTAAGATGTCTGCTTGGGAATAAACAATTTTATCTTGGTAATTAAAATGATCTGTTGTCGAAAAATAAATAAATAATAGAAAATTCTACCTTAAATTGTGCCTTCCACAGATCAGTTAAAACATGACTTTAATATTGTAGTCTTAGTTATTATTTTGTTTGCCTTGTTTATATTATGTTTTGTGTATCTATCTGATTAATTACTCATTTCGTCAGTATATTAATTCATACAATTAAAATCTAATTCAATTTATTTATTGCATGTCACAAGTAGGCCGATGAGTGTTGGAGCAGACGATGGTTCTTGAATGGAGACCACGTCTCGGAAAACGTAGTATGGGACGCCCTCCTGCCAGGTGGACTGATGACCTGAGGAAGGTCGCTGGTGGTGGCTGGATGAGGAAAGCGGGTGATCGTACGATTTGGCGTGCCCTTGGGGAGGCCTACGTCCAGCAGTGAACTGCAATAGGCTGATTGATTGATTGGTTGATTGAAAAGTAGACAGGATGATACATTTATGAATTTAAAGTACATTTATTAGACGCTTTATATCACCTGTTTGATTTCCAGAGGTGTTCACGTTCCGCTTATTTGGTTTCGTTATAGACGTAAAAAAATTCTCTTTCAAAGTTGAATCGTTATTACTTAGTCGAGTTAAAAGGTAACTCTAACACCTGAATCATAATTTATAGCATTTTTACGTCCCCATAAAAATACACTTCGAGATTGGGTAGTTTGATAAAAAAAATTTGGAAAGCGGTAAAATTTTATGGGCGCTCTCTCCCGAGGAAGGATTTGAAAATTAATTCGCTCATTTGACAACTTTTTAAGGAAACCCATTTGAAAGGTTTACTTTGTTGATGAGGAAAATGTTAAAAAAGGGATTTGGGCCTATTACAATCATAAGCTTTTTATTTATTAAAACGATGAACAAAAAAAAGTAAAAATAATTAAAGTAAAAGCATAAAATGTTTGATAATGGACCTTTTCTTTTTAACATTCCTGTTTATTTTGCAGTATTTGTTGATGTTTAGGTGAAAAAAAGGAAGAATTTATCGTAATTGATTCGTCATTCTTCATTTAAAAAAAAGAAGTCGAACAGGCAGACTTACTGTCGTATAGTCCCGATAAAATATGTACATAGGTGATAAAATAACATTATTTGATACATAAATGCATTTAAAAAACACTAAGTGCTCATTATACAAATGTTTGCCTAGGACGGGATTCGAACCTGCGACCCTGTATTGAAGATGGCCGACGACAGTCGAAATGAGATACGGAATGTACTACCTACATATGTATGATTATTCAACGTGCGTAATTATTCTTTAAATAGTATTTCTGTGAACGGTTAATCCATTTTAGACAATTTAAAAACAGTTTACAATTTTCTGCTTAAGTGAAGTTGGATGATATTATTCATCTTGAAGATTTCTGCGTTTGTAGACCAAAGTTCTTAAGATATTAGGTACGGTCCACTTATGATGAAGTATCATCATCATCATCATCATCTCAGTCAAACGACGTTCACAAGGAATATAAAGCCAAATTTGTATCATCTTTCAAAATAAGTTACATTTTGCCATTTGAGATCGCAGATTAAAATGTTACTGTATCAGAGAGCGCTGCTGCCCGTTCCCTGTTCAATGTGTACTCCCTAAGTCGCCTCTTACGACACCCACGGAAAGAGTAGGGGTTGGTGACAAATGTATTCTACTCTGCCGTCACCACACACGGCTTGTTGCTTGATACTCACATGTTTTACAATATTTTCCATATAGCTTATGACTCCTTTCAATACTTGTATTTAAGAATAAATTCACTCAAAACGTTAAAGAATCTCATATCTTCCGCAAGAATATATTCAGTAGGAAACCCTAACAACCTTCACGTTATTATTTGAAACCTTATTTTGAATACGGGTCTATGCCGGTTACTGGTACAATGGCAGACCCCTATTCATAATCAAATAAATAACAGCTACAAAGGATTCAGATTGGTCCAAGGTTTTGCTAATACTAATCCTACCTGCGTAAATTCGGTATGCCGACTAAGATATTGTTTACGACAATCTTACTATCGTTAGTTTATAGAAAACAAAATAAATAATAGAAAAAAGTTTACGACGTGAAAATAAAAAAGTTTCAACTGCGTTTCTTTTTAAAGTAATTGTCAGTTCCCCACATTCCCCGTATTGGTATTAAAAAGTGCGCACCTTGTTGCGTCGCTCCTCGGTGTGAACTGACCCTAAGTCCGTATAATATAAACAATTATATCTCACTAGGGCACCAGTGGAAAAGGAGCGTTGGTGGTGTAGTGGCTAGGGCCGCTGTCTTCCGTTCGGGGACGCGGGTTCGATCCCCACCTCATTCCAATGTATTTATTCACGTTTTTCAACGCTCTTGCGGTGAAGAAAAACATCGTGACGAAACCTGCACACTCCTGCGAAGAAATTCAAAGGTACATTTTATGGTTGCGCGACCAGAGGTGATGGTGGTGTCTTAGTAAAATTTGCTGTAGTATACCGGGTAGCTTTTTTTAATCGCATTGTATTGTTGTATGTTTGTTACAAATTTTCTAAGCAACACGTCCAAAATATTACTCCATTATGACCAAAACCAAAATCCCTCCCTTATATTATCTCTACCCTAAATATAAACAACAAAGGCGTAGATTTAACTCCAGTAACCAACATGCGGATGTAGCATCTATTCAAAAACCTTACAAACAAGACCTCTATATCCATATCAAATTGTTACAACTCGGTCTCTTTCTTAATTGGCCGTGCTATGTGTATAGTTGCCGCAACCTATCAAACAAGACCTCTGTTCTCGTATCTATTTGTAAAGACACGAGTATCTTTATTAATTGGTCTTGGTATAGTTGTCAGTTATTATCCTCAGATTTTAGTGTCGCGGAGACAATGGAGCCCTTTCAGCCCTTCCTTAAGTGACAAATGGGAGTAAGGTACACTTCCTTAATCCATTGGGAGTTTGTGTTCGGATGTGTTCGAGACACACGGCTTTGGCGAACACAAAACAGTAAAATTTGCCAGAGCGCCCGTCAGTTTTCCATGCAATGTGCCCCACCCACTGGCCAAGTTTTGCAATTCCTGAGGCTACATCAGTAACTATGATTTTCCTGCGGAACTCAACATCCCTGATTCGATTCGAAACTAGCCCTCGCCATTGCATTTTGGATGACTTTAAGCTGAAGTGGCAGTGGGCTGGCCACGTCTTTCACAGAACCGATGAGCGTTGGAGCAGACGGGTTCTCGAATGGAAACGTAGTGTGGGACGCCCCCCTGCCAGATGGACTGATGACCTGAAGAAGGTCGTTGGTGGTGGCTGGATGAGGAAAGCGGGTGATCGTGCGCTTTGGCGTACCCTTGGGGAGGCCTACGTCCAGCAGTGGATTGCAATAGGCTGATTGATTGAAGCCTTATTATGAAGCCCATTGTAAGCGACCACGTAATGCGTACCACCAAAACCTTACAGCAATACAGACATCATCATCACTATCAGCTTCCTATCACCCACTGCAAGGCATAAGCCTCCTCTTTTTACAGACATAACCTACATACATTACAGACATAACAGACATAACTTAGTGAAATAAAAGAAGTGGCGTGAAATTCCAACATGAGTGGGTGAAAATGTTTTCTTTTGCTTAATCATCATTAGTGGAATTTGTCGTCTTTTCAGACGGTTTGGCGTAGCTGGCTTAATAGGAATATTATTAAAAGGTCACTAGTAATTGAGTTCGCTCCCTAAAGCTCAGAGCCACTATTACTTTCTTTAAAAAGAATGCTTTGCTTACTATACAGGTAATTATGTGCCTCCGACGCACAGGGTCGCGGGTTTGAATCCCGCCCGTGTGATGAGCACTTGTGTTTGCTTTGTGTCTGGTTGTTATTTATCTATATAAGTATGTATTTATCTATTTACTAGCTGACCCGGCGGACGTTGTCCTGCCATTTTTCCCTACACCTACCCTACACCTACACCTACCCCTACACCTACCCTACACCTACCCTACACCTAATCTACACCTACCCTACACCTACCCTACACCTACCCTACACCTACCCTACACCTACCCTACACCTACCCTACACCTACCCTACACCTACCCTACACCTACCCTACACCTACCCTACACCTACCCTACACCTACCCTACACCTACCCTACACCTACCCTACACCTACGCAACACCTGCCATACACCTACCCTAAACCTACCCTACACCTACCCTACCCATATTTTTTACCGTTTAAACCTTCCCTGGACTTCCACAAATATTTCAAGACTAAAATTAGCCAAATCGGTTTAGCCGTTCTCGAGTTTTAGCGAGACTAACGAACCGCAATTCATTTTTTATTATATATAGAATAGAAGATGTAATGTATATCAGCTGTCTGGTACCCATAGTACAAGCTTTGCTTAGTTTAGGATCAGATGGCCGTGTGTGAAGATGTCCCCACATATTTATATTTAATTATATAAATTGATGTTGTGCAAATTTACGTGATAAGTGCGAACTAAACACATCAATACAAACCGAATTTTTCATCATCATCATCTCAGCTTTCTAACGTGAATGGTCCTGCGCTACTTGCATCCACCGACGCCCAGCAACTTTCACCAAATCATCTGTCTACCTTGGGGTAGGTGTAGGGACTCTAATGACATTTTAACGTGTCTTCGAACTAATGTTCTATGAACTCCACGGCAGTATGTCTTACTGCAAAGTCCTGAATACGTAAGTCCAACATGAGCCTAAAAGGCTTTCTGCGTAACCGCACACAGCGAACTGCCTCTTATAGAATTAAACTAATTTCTATTAACTTGCCTACTTTAATTACGAGAATGTGAAATGCGTAAGAAACAAAATGGTAAACTTTACGAGTAATGCAGAAAAATTTAAGGGTTTACTTGATTCTTAGTAAAACTATGATTGAATCATTTTATATATTACTTTCTCTTATTTACGGTCCTACCACCTAATATAGTAATATTTACCACACACAACCTTAGATAAAAAATAGCACCTATTTTTTGAATTTTTTCTCAGACGTGTGCGTGCGTACCAGGTTGCCTCAGGATGTTCTTCTAGAACATTTAGTACATAAATTATGAATTTGAAATCCGCAAACCTAATGTTACTTGGTGGGGTTTGAAAAAAGAAAACAAATGAACCAAGACCATTTAAAAATAGAACAACTTAGAAAAACCATACTGGCAAATAATAAAATAGTGGAGATTTAACATGGCTTTACATAATCCAAGCTAACAACAAGTTGCGCGGCTTGCTACGCCATTAAAAACCGCGGAAAATAAAAACTAAAGTTGCGCCCGAGCTCAAAAGCGTGGAAAACAACTTTACTTCCTATTTGGAGGACGAATAGCATTGTGGTGGCGTGGGCTATGAAAATAATTTAGGACGAAGATGTTTTTGGTCAAGTGGGATTTGCAGGATTAGGTAGGTGTTGACTGGAAATCAAATAGTTATTTTTAAATGGATAGCAGACGCGCTTTTTAGAAGGATATTCCACGGAGGAAAAAAAATATTTCGTTTCCTTTAAATGATGTAGAAATTAACTTTCGTGTTAATTATAGCATCTACTAATCCTACTAATATTATAAATGCGAAAGTTTGGGTGTTTGGATGTTTGTTGCCGAATCACGCTTGAACCACTGGACGGATCAAAATGAAACTTGGCACACATATAGGTTAGATCCTGGAATAGGACATAGGCTACTTTTTACCGCAAATTAAACGCGGGTGAAACCGCGGGCGGAAAGCTAGTAGCTAATATTATAACACAGCCAAAAAGACTGAATCGTTTAGTGAAAAATTATTCATTTTATTTATTTATTTATTTATTTATTTTACCATTTATTGTACATCATATATTATAAGCATACACAAAAATACAATCATATTTGGAAAAACGATACAACATGCCTACTTATTTCTAAAAAAATATCTTTCAGTGGACTTATAATCTGCCGCACAAATCATAAACGCAGTAAGTCGCATTTTCGCGCCAAAAGAGTTTATGATATGTGTGGCAGTAGGTATAATTTAAATATGGCGCGAAAATGCGACTTACTGCGTTTATGATTTGTGCTATTGTTCTGTGTATTTACGCTTTGTTTGATATTGCCTAGCAATCAAAATATCAGAAGGCCTTTTTCCGTCATTTATCAATGAACCATCTTTCAATTATTTTTTTTAATCAACGGCGTTTCCAAATGATTTCGCCAGTATCAAGTGTTAATGTGTTAATCCTCTGTCTGAAATTAATTGGCAATTGCTTAAATTGTTGACATTTAATAAAGTCAAATTCAATTAAAGTTTGAAATAATAATAAATGGATACTCTTATTCAATAAACTCAATCAAAAGTCGTCGAAATCATTCAATTTAACCTCAAACGTCGTTACATAGAGCAAAGAAATAAGAAAGAGAAGGCGTGCGTGAGTAGGTTTCCATTTTTTGTTTCCATTTAAGTGATATTTCCTTTTTTCGAGCTTGGGAATGAGAGATTTACTGACAGCTCTTTAAAAAATAAAAATAATAGTTCTACTTAAGAAGATAGATGGCGCCAGGTGTACTTCGTGGATTCTTCTTTTTAAATCCTTTTATGGCCCTGGGTGACTCGCCGGATTTCTTCGGATCCACAAATCGTCAACGCCATCTATCTAAGTTTTATGAACTATTTTTTACTAATTGGCTGTCGAAAAATCCCCCATTCTAGTGGGGATCTCCAAGCGTAGAAGCTTTTTTGACAGAGCGAGCACGAAATGCTTTCGTATATCCAATGATGGTCCTATGGATGTCCAGATGTTCTCTTCTACAGGTGGCATTTATTAACCGATTCTCGGTAAATTTGTAAGCAGGTTTTATAATGAAGTATATCTTTATAGTCGTTTCAATTTTTCGTAATTTTTCAAAATGGCGTAGAGAACGTAAAACAAAACATATTTCAACCATTTCGAAAAATGTTCAATATTGTCTACAGCTTACAGAGCCACTAGTTTTATCGATATTCAATAAACTCAGCTTAAACTCACACTTTTACTAACAAAATGCGCATTTTTTTTTTGGAGAAGAACGAAAGAAAATTATCTTTGCTGTTCTATAATTTGCCACTTACATTCAACTTTAGAGTGGAAAACCAATTTTTTGGCCTTGTATACTTTGTCCCATAAGACAGCTTGGCTCTACCTTAGATGGGTGAAACGCAGAGATACCGCGAGTCGTATTTCGAAAACAAAGCATTGTTGAACTCTACCTATATTGAATGCCATTAGGTTTCCTAGAACATTTTCTTCAGTGTGTTTCTGTTGTTTTAAGTTTAGAGATTTAGACAAAGCCGTTTATAAGGCGTTCTAATACGATTTCTTAGTCTTGGTTATTTGCAAGTATCTAAGGCATTGTAATGGTGTTATATTATATAGTTAACAAAATAGAACTTAATCTCTTATTATTTTAGTGATCTCACGATGCTGTCGTTCATTTTAACGCGTTTTGTTTTTGTTATTTTTGTTACTTTGTTCTACTTACCTTCAAGAAGAAACAAAATACATTCAGTTGAGAATTAATAATCAAATAGCTATAAACACGATTCGCTCTCAATCGATCACCATGACGAGGAGTAATAGCCTACTGCGATACAGTGCAAACTAGTGCAGGGGTCTATTGTAAATCGTCCTAGTGACCTAGGAGTACCTACCTAATGTGTAATTATCTCCTGATGTATTAGGTCTTCACTTACTATGAAATAAATAAATAAATAAATAAATAAAATATCTTAATTAGTATCTCTTAGTTTCTCTTTCTCTGGATTATGAATTCTGAAAAAAAAAAACATGTGTTTAGGAAGACCAAATCTCTAAATGTTTTTTTTTTTTTTACCATTATTTATTTGAAACAAATAAGGACAAAACTGTAGCTGATTAAATGTGACTTAAATAGTATGACGTCACGATTATTTTTAGAAACAACACTCCTACTTAATTTTTGTGTTATCGTGTCATGCGCAAACGGGTAGGTAGGTAGGTTTTAAAGGCATTTTTTTTTTAATATCTTTCGTACTATTCGAATATGAAAAGAAACAAACTGTCATCTTGATAAAAATCAAATTATTTTCTGGCACCTTCTCGTCACCGTGTAACCGTTTAGCTACGGCTTAATTACGCCAATTTAGCTGCAAAATACACGAGTCACCTTACGTAATGCGTCGTTTTCCACCCATGTGTCGGAAAGTTAATTGTAGCAAATTATAATAACAATGAGGGTAGAATGAAATGCAATCAGGGCACGACACAGAACAAAACACGTGCCCTATAAGGTTGCGGAGTATTTTAATGGCACACTTGAGCATTTTATTGGCTGAATTACTTACTTGTACTTTGTTTCTATTGTGAATATTTAAATTAGATAAAATGGTATGTTATGTTTTTTTATGGATTATAATATTACAAAGGTTCATTTCATTCAGACGACAATATAATTAAACTTGTAAGTTACTTGATTAAAACTGATTTTTCCCTTTAGAATTGTTTTGTTCTTATAAGGTTTAAAAAGTATGTATTTCCTTCAAGAACTTTTCAACTTAAATAATATTATTATAAATAGAATGGTTTTCAAACTTTTATTATTAGGTTGATGAGAAATTATTATTATTTATATTATTTACACGAAAGACAATGTTATAAGTAGGGAAGATAGTTAGGGAAATGTTATTGACTGTAATATCTAAAGCTTTTAGAATGGAACTTTCATTCTAAATACAAAACTAGACACTTAGGTACTTAGTAACCTAGTAAAACTTTGAAATAACCATTAAACAAAACACGAAACCATGTTATACCTATAATACTAAAGACTCTATTGGTTAAGTTTAACCTTAGTGCTAGAAAACGTAGCAAAAAATTTAATTTTAGAATTAAAGTGAAAAACAAAGAGGAAAGACATTGTGACAACGGACTGCGCGGAAAACATAGTCGAATTTACAGACTGTTTAAGCGAAATTAATTCCATTATTGAAAATAGCAATGTGGAATCTGTTTACGTGCTTGGCGATTTTAATGCGCACCCTGGTGAATCATTTTCGTATGAGCTACACAACTTTTGTACGGAACAAAACTTGACGTGTCCAGACTTGGAGCTTTTACCTGCAGATACCTATACTTATGTTAGTGAGGCCCACGGCTGCCGGCGTTGGTTGGACCATTGTGTTGCGACGCAAGCCGCGAGGCTGACAATAACGAAAGCGGCAGTTCTGTATGGTGTTTATTGGTCTGATCATTATCCATTGTTAATAGAGTGTGATATTAGTTTAGTAAAACCTAAAATTGTGACTAGTGCTCATATTTGTGATAGGGTAATTTGGGGTGAAAGAGACTCGGAGCAGATTGAAATATATACTGAATATTGCTATTGTAGGTTAAGGGAGATCTGTTTTCCCTCTGAGTTTAATGACTGTGCTGACCATTTTTGTTCTAACGTTGAACATAGACGCGTATTAGATGACATGTACCGTAACATTATAGGTGTACTTAGGGACGCTGCTGTATATAGTCATAAGGAGAATAGGCGTAAAAAACAAAAATATATTGCTGGTTGGAACATGCATGTCGGCGGTGCTCATCGGGAGGCAAGATTTTGGTATCGGCAGTGGTTAACTTATGGTAGACCAAATTCTGGATACGTGTATAACAAAATGAATGAGTCGAGAAAAATCTTTAAATCTAGGTTAAAATTTTGTCAAAATAATGAACAACAAATAAAAATGGACATAATAGCTAAAAGTCATGCCAAAAAAGATTTTTCAAAATTTTGGAAAGGCACCAATAAATTAAGCCCTAAACCTGGACTACCCGTGAGCGTCGCTGGCATCCATGAGCCAGAAGGGATAGCCAATGCTTTTCGGAAGCATTTTGAAGTCAACTCCCCCTTGTCGCAAGTATTCGAGGTGTTTAATGTTGAGGATGGGCCGGGGACCCCCACTATCAGGTTCTCTGCGAAGGAAGTAGCTTCAAAGATCCGTAAAATGGTGCGAGGTAAGTCGCCCGGACATGATTCTCTGAGCATTGAACATCTTAAATATGCAGGGGTTCATTTGCCAATAGTATTAGCCTTGTTTTTTAATTTGTGTATTAGTCACGGCTACCTACCTGATGACCTTATGTACACCTTGGTTGTACCTATTGTGAAGAATAAGACTGGGGATGCCTCTGACATCTCCAATTACAGACCCATTTCTCTAGCGACTACTGTAGCCAAGGTGCTGGACGGTCTGCTTGATGACATTCTGGGTAAACATCTTGATCTTCATGACGCGCAATTCGGCTTTAAGCCGGGTCTGTCTACTGAAAGCGCCATCTTATCCCTCAAGCAGACTGTCCAGTATTACACGGCACGTAATACACCTGTCTTTGCCTGTTTTTTGGATTTGTCAAAGGCATTCGATCTGGTGTCATACGACATACTGTGGCGTAAACTGAGTGAGGAAACGAGTATTCCACGTGAAGTGGTGCGATTATTTAAATTCTGGTATGGTCATCAGATGAACCGTGTAAAGTGGGCAGGTATACATTCGAGTGTGTACAGGTTGAATTGTGGGGTGAGGCAGGGGGGCTTGAGTTCGCCCAAATTGTTCAACCTGTATATGAATCAACTGATCGTGGGACTCAGCAATACCGCTGTCGGATGTCATATTGATGGCATAAGTATAAATAATTTGAGCTACGCTGATGACATGGTACTGCTGAGTCCCTCGGTCGGTGCTCTAAAAAGATTGTTAGGTTTGTGTGAAACGTATGCGGAGGCCCATGGGCTCAGGTATAATGCTTCAAAAAGTGAAATCATGCTTTTCAAATCGGGCAAAAAGAAGTATAGAGTTCCATCTGTTACGTTATGTGGTACGCAATTAAAAATTGTAAATAAGTTTAAATACCTGGGCCACTGGGTCACCGATACTTTGTCGGATGAGGTAGACATGGAGAGGGAGCGCAGGGCATTGTGTGTTCGCTGCAACATGTTGGCTCGTAGATTTGTGCGTTGTAGTAAAGAAGCTAAAGTTACATTGTTTAAATCGTATTGTCAGACTTTCTACACGTGCAGTCTATGGGTTAATTTTACACAGCGGACATGCAATGCTTTGCGCGTCCAGTATAATAATGCATTCAGGATGCTGCTTGGGTTGCCGAGATACTGCAGCGCTTCGATGATGTTTGCTGAGGCGAAAACTGACGGTTTTCATGCGGTGATAAGGAAGCGTTGCGCGTCTCTGATGCGTCGTATCTGCGGCAGCCCGAACAGTATCCTGAGTACGCTGGCGGAGCGCTGGGACTCGCCACTGCTGGAGCGTTGGCTTAGCTTGCACGCTGCCCCAGCTCCCGCGTCTAGGCGGTTTTAATTACATCACCCATAACTAACATAGTTCTTAAGATTCTACTAACATAATATGGATTGTTATCTGAAATAAATTATTTGAATTTGAATTTGAATTTGAATTGTTGTTGTCAAATTAAAATATACTTACACAATACCTATATATAGAACTTATATAGAACATTGAACAAATTTTATTCTACAACTATTTTTTAAATCGCAAAAAATAAAACAACTTTTATACAACCTAAATAAATAAATAAACACTTTATTTTCAAGAAGAAGAAGAAGAAAAAAGCAAGAATTGCTCCCTTTAATTTAGTAAATTATTTATCAGTAACTATTGTAGCATTACTAACTGCTTTTTAACCCCCGACGCAAAAGAGAGGTGTTATAAGTTTAACGTGTCTGTGTATCTGTGTATGCGGATGAACCGATTTTCGTTTAGTTTTTTTTGTAACATAGATAATTATACCCCGAGTGTTCTTAGCCATGTTTCATGAAAATCTCTTCAGCTGTTTGAAGATCATCAGCTCTTTTCTAGTTGATGAGGGGATCTGACGAACTTCCTTATCTCCGATCGATTCGAAATTTGGTACCTTGTTACTTCAATCATATTGAAAGTATATGGTAAGGTAACCATGACCTGATCAGCCGTTTGAAGATCATCAGCTCTATAATAGTTGATGAGGGGATCTGACTTACTTCCATATGTCCTATCGATTCGAAATTTGGTACCGTATTCCTTCAATAATATTGAAAGTATATGGAAAGGTAACCATGACCTGATCAGCCGTTTGAAGATCATCAGCTCTTTTGTTAACTGCGGTAGGGTTCTTAGACGCATAATGTGTATTTACTTTTCACTTTTAAACGTACGTGTGACCTAAAATTTGAAAAACTCATGTATGCTATATAACTTTGCATGATGATGGAATTGTTGGTCTGATGCTGCAGCCAGGATATCCAGTACTCTTGAAAAAATAATAGCAGATATGTCGTGTTTGGATTCGTTTTGCTCAGTATTTGATTCTACATACATTGCAATGGTGGCAACACGATGAGCAGATGCTGTAGCCAGGATATCCAGCACATTAGTACTTTCTATTAAATACTCTTCCATTTGATAGTGATCCTTTTAGATATAACTGTATTCATATATCATAATTTATTTGTAATAAAGTTTAAAAATTATGAAATAAAAATAAATTTAAAATTTAAAAACCCCCGAAGCAAAAAAAAACAAAACATTAAAAAGTCAAAAATAATACCTATTGTTGAGCCATCAAATTCAATACAGTAACACCTATATATTTTAATTTTATTAGAGAAATTGGTGGATGGCACGATTTGGTTTGCTCGTTGAAATGACGCTATAATGTCACGTCGGGGTACCGTTAAGTTTAAAAAAAAAACATATCAAAGCAAGTTCGTCGGATATGCTAACAAACTAATAGATAGTCAATCAAATGAAGCGTCTGACTTAAGCTTAAGCGGTACCCCGACGCGACATCATAGCGTCATTTCAACGAGCAAACCAAATCGTGCCATCCACCAATTTCTCTAATAAAATTAAAATATATAGGTGTTACTTTATTGAATTTGATGGCTCAACAATAGGTATTATTTTTGATTTTTTAATGTTTTGATTTTTTTGCTTCGGGGGTTTTTAAATTTTATATACAATTTTGTTAGGTACAGTGATTACAAAACAAATACCCGTCCGATAAGAATCGAGACAATAATAATAATAAGTCGATAATGTTGGCACTACCCAGCGCCTACGATTATCTCTTGGGATCAATAACTACAGACTACTATAAATTATTGACTGGGTAGGTCAACTTATAAAGCGTCCAGTGACGCAGTGACAATGACATTCCAGCATATGGGTTCTTACTTTTGATTTAAATACCGCTTTAGAAGTACACTTATCTCTTATACTGCTAGGTAAGTCATTAAACACTTTAGGTATGAGGTATGCCACAGTCCTTTGTCCATAGTAATTATTATACTTTGGTACTTTTAACACATTTCTTCTAGCGTTCCTATGTAAGCCTGATCAGATGGTCGAGTTAATCAGTTTTGTTTGAGTTATTTTGCTAACACGTTTTATACGTCTCTCACGAGGAGCTCAAACCTACCATGAATAAGGGTCGGGCCACACTTATCGACGGCGATCGACCGCGACGGTTTGCCAATACAAAACGCGCGCAAAGTATGGAAATCCTTTCGCATCGTACGCGGCGAATGATGGTGGAACTGGTGGCAGTGATATCGCTATTTCTGCCGAAGTAGTTATACGACGTGTTATGGGTGTGGCACAGCAGCCGCCACGGAGCTGCTGGGCACTACACGAAGAGTGTTGTAGAGGGTTATGTGGCAATAACCAGGGCACAGTCCAAGGAAAAAAGGTATTTATTTATATATTTATATTATATTAACTGACAAATACTACTATTTCTCTACAGAATAGTAGAAAAGCTTTAGGTATGTAAGTACTATCGGAGATCTGAACATGAAGTGAAGAATTTGGCAGGAAAGAGACAAAATCGAAACGTAAGAAATCTAAATTTGAAAATGAATTTAAAATTAAAGATAAAACTGCCAGCAAGAAAAGTTGCCAGTCATAAAACAGGAAGGAGGACGAATGCCTCGTTACATGGGTATGATAAGGCTGCAGGCGCGGACTTACGGGGGAGCAAAAGGCTCAGACCAGATAGAAAAAGAATTAAAGGGAGAAGACTCATTGGCAGGAGGCAGTGGCTTTAGTGGCAGCTAAAGTTTAGCCACTCTACCACCGATGCCCTTACATGGTAGTTTTATTTATTTTTTAGCGATGGCGCGACGAACTAGAGGCATTCGAACGGCGAAGGATAAAAGTGGCCCAAGATCGAGATCAGTGGAAGGAAAAAGGAGAGGCCTTTGCCCAGCAGTGGGACAGCTAAAGAAATGGTCTATTCGTCCCACTGCTGGGCAAATGCCTCCCCTTTTTCCCTCCACCGATCTCGATCCAGGGCTACTTCACCCCATTTCTCCTCGAATGTATTGAAAATTAAATTATGTGAAAACTTGAAAAGTCGAAACTATTTAACCAGTAAACACTTTCTGATCTCGAAGTATGTATTCGACATAATATTATTATATTATTATCAAAATAATCTTATGAACGTTCTTTCCAAATGAAAATATCAGACTTATAGACATACTTTTTAACATAATTATACGTAGATGAAAATATAAACTATTTCATTAACTGTCACAGTGCAAAGAATCCCTTATTCAAATACTAAAATTGTGGCTTAACCACGCTTATCCCAAGCTTATCTTAAGAACCTTTTAGTTTTCCAGTGTTTAATGAATTTTAGCTCAGTATTTAAGCTTTTGAAATATTTGTAATTACTTAGAAACTTCTTCAAGAAACTTCTGTAAATTTGAAATTAAAAAGTATAAAGTTAAGTTGTTTGTTGTATAAAATAAAATTTATTTGCAACATCAACTGCTCGTAAACGTCCCCATCGAGGTGCGAGGTCCAGTGCGGGTTGGTCGACTTCACACAACCTTTGAATTTCTTCATAGGAGTGTGCAGGTTTGTTAGTTTTCGATTTTGCAACCCACACGATGAAGATCGCATTTCTCAGCCGATTCTCATAATTATTTGTGAGCAGATTCGTTGTATAAAAAAAAATCTCAAAATGGCGGATAGGAAAAATCGTAAATCAGTCATTTCGAAAAAAGAAAACTCGCGAAGTCCACAGCTCTGCTCATAGAGCTACTAGTAGTAAACAGTAGATTGGCCTCGATTCGGGATGTCATGCTCTAATTCTAATTTTAAAATCCAGCTATTCTTTTCGTTTTTATGACCAATGAAATAGAGAGGTGATGAACGAATGATATTAATTTGAACGAATGATAACCTAAAATAAGGGCGTAGCTGTCAGTTTAAGAGATTTTTAAGTCGCATGTTTTAAGTGCTCTCTAAAATTGTGCATTCGACACGGCCATAAGGTTCAAATTTGATGTTTGACAGCTCTAATGTTAGGATGGCCATCTCCTGTCCCTATTCAATCTTTAAAAGGTGAAAAGGATGGACTAACTTAAATTAAGGATTAGAGCGTGACAGTTTGAATCAGGGCCTTATGTACACATGTTATCGAAATAGCGTCGACAAGGCGCACATAACATAATGGATAGTTTCCGTCGGTGAAATGTGCTGGCGAAAGTTGCTACCTCATCGTTTGTAGGGAAAGGTGACAAGAGACACGCGGCTTGCGGTGGCGGCCAATTGTGTTCTACGGAAATTACCACTTTATTTTTAAGTGCTTTAATGTATTTTGTTACTTGCGTTTAGATTACATAATATGAGTATACTAGGTGTGTGATTGTAAGAAATCGTCATTTTTTTTAAAGAATTTCTACGACTTTTATAATATTTATAATAATAGGCAGATAAAAATAACCTGATTTCTTTAGTTACAACCCTTCTGAAAAATTATGATTTTTACCATTTTGAAGAGAACTGTTACTTACGTGCTGTATTAATAATATTAAATAATTATAATTATTTTTTTATTTAACTCGTTTCTTAACTTATAATCGCAGGAAATCAATAAATTCACGTTTGACCTCAATCGTACAGTTAAGTAGATTGTTAATAAAACCTAAGATGTGGTCATCATTATCAACAGCTTTGATATACGTTCCCACCGAGGGGCTCAAGCCTACCCTGAGTAAGAGCGATCAGGCTTAGTCGACCACGCTGGCCAAGTGCGGATTAGAAGACTTCACTCACAACCTTTGAGTTTCTGCGCAGGAGTGTGCAGGTTTCGTCAAGATTGTTTCCTTTACCGTAAGAGCCAGTGGCCAGACGTGTAAAGGCCTTAGCCCAACGCACACCGAGCGCGGCGCAGCGAAGATACTGAGAAGTCAACAATTTAAATTAAATCCTAAATCTTATAAGGTTGAAAACGCCAGGAAAAGATAAATAGGAGCAAGCGGCGGCGGGGCGGCGCGGCGCAGTGAAGCGGCCAAGAGAGCCGGCGCGCGCGCGCACCTTATAAGATAGGGATTAGGGTTTAATTTAAATTATTGACTTCTCAGTGTCTTCGCCGCGCCCCGCTCGGTGTGCGTTGGGCCTTACTAAGAAGCTGCGTATGCGTACTCTAGCCCTGAAAACACCAAGATAATTGCTTGGCGGTGCGTATCAGAAATGACGCAACAACCCGTTTGGTACGAGTTTTAATGAATTCAATCACGGATACGACCACTACTGTAAAAAAAACGATCGTAAGAAAAACCCTACAGTTAAACTTTAGTTTAAGTGTACCTGTTAAAAATGGCGTCAATCATCCCATATAATAATATTAAAATTTATTTTATCGCAGTAGGGTAAAACCAATTATGTTTACCCTCCGGACGCGATCGCAACTAAGTTTCACAACTGGTTGCGATGAAAGAAATTGCATTCTGTTTAATAGAAACGTGATCTTTTTTCTTTTAACATATTTCGTTGAATATTGATAAAACATGCTAATTTAGCAAAATGCCGTAAGCGTCGTTTTGCCATAATATGTTATGAGAATGTTACGTTCCGCCATTTTGTAAAGCTACGTGACTTGTTACGGTATGCAAATTACAGGGAAAAATGTACCGTCACATTATATTTTGAACAAGGTGTTCAATATTTTAAACACCGAAGTCACAATACAGTTTCTTTTTTTTAAATCAAATCCACTTTTCTTATAACACTGATGATGCTATAGAAAATAATATGAAGCTTTTCAGTAAAGTGCTTTGGAATTTTTAATATAAAAAAAAAATATGGTCATAAACAAATAATAGTACATTACAATACGAGGATCGTAGAAGGAAATCGTAGATCTGCTGGAAGATATTTCTTTAGAAATAAGTCGGCCTGTTGTGTCGTTTTTCTTTGTGTTATTGTCATTTTCTAGTTTAATGCGTACAATAAATGGTTAAATAAATAAATAAGGAAAATTTGTATCAAGCTGACTTTTTTAAGCCCAAGCAAGGTTAATTGAAAATTATTAAAATAGATGATGCCATTTCAATTTGTGAATTATGGTAACTATTATAGTCACCAAAATTCACAAATTTAAAATCCACGCGATAGCGTCACAATTTACATTAAATAAACAAACTTATGGAATTGCAGTTCAGTTCATTTGTCTTGTATTGTTTTTTTATTGTAAGTGCGTGTGGGAAATCGAATTGACAGTAGCGCTCCCTAAACAGGAAGCAGTAGCAGTTCTAGCCACTACAGACGCTCTTACACTTATTTTGCATATTATACACTTTATGATAGATGCAATTTTTATTTTTCACAAGTAAAGCCAATAAAGTTATTTAGCCTACAATGAACCTGTCCTGATATTTATGGTAGATGCGAAATTGTTTTCTATCTTATAAGTTACTTTCTTTAGATATGCAAGGAAATCAAATAAAATATAATAATAATATAATAAAAAAAATTGCTTATCCACCATGGTAACAAAACGGCAATGAAAGTTCGGCACAATGCCTATTAAGTTGCCGAGGTGAACGTTCCACCGATAAATCTCGTAGCTGATTAGGTACTGTATTTACACAAACATTTAATTGCTTAGCACACGCAGCACTATATAATTCCTGAACGAAATTTACAACCAAAAAGCTGTCCAGGTAAAAATAAAAAAAGGACGTCCACTACTAAAGACTACACAATAATAATAAAGTCAATGACCGACCTTACAATTATTAAATTATTTTACCTTACAATTCCATTTTGTAAAACTTTACAAAAACAATCGTTACATGAGCCACAGAAACACTTTAGCGAATCGGTCGGTAGGCATGGTTTTTGAGGTCAATCATTGACTTGACCCACAAGATAAAAAATAACACAAGTAATGCATCGAAAAAGTACTACGTTAGGTAAAGATAAAGATTGAAGTTTTTTTTTTAATCATTTATTTGCCAATAACACCAGTAAAACTAGTATGCAAATCAATATACTCGATAGGTATTTAAATTGATTTACAAGAAAAAGACAAAGAACAAAAAAGCTTTTTGTTAATTAAATAATTTTCAACGTTAACTATTCCATCTTTGAAGAAACACAAGGTTGCATGTAGAAACGGTCGTGAAAATAATTCAAACTCTGGGTTTTCCATTTACGTTACATATAGCTGGTCAGACAGAGCCAGCGTTATCGCTAAGATATTATTTACATTTACCTCCGCAGAATAGAGTATTTCAGAGAATAGATAGTTAGTACCTGGTTGACCGAGCTTAGCTCGTTTATTTTTTTTGTAAGACACCTACGCATTTCGATAAACTCTACTTACTTCATACGTTCAGAAGAAAGTACACGCGGCTAGACATAGTAGCACCACTCTTATACTTTAAACGAACAAGATAAGAATAATAAGGATCTCGGAAACGTACGGCTGCAACGATTTCGCAATTTAGTTTCGGGGGCAATAAATCGATCTAGCTTATAAAATAGATTACCCCTGTATTTTCAGGCTTAAAAGAATTGATACGCGATATCATTGAAATAGAAAGGTAATTTTGGCTCAGCCGGGACACCGCAAGTTTGCAGTTTGAATCTCGACAAATATATTTTTTTTATTTCTTTGTTCTTTTTTCGTTTGTTTCTTTTTTTATATTTTTTTTATTCTTTCATTTAGTTATTTAAATACAAAAATGAAAGAAAATTTCTGATAAATTTTTTGGTGGTCTGAAAGTTTTCCATCAGATGGCCCGAGTAAAACGAGGAAAAGAATATATTATGTATTATAAAATAATAGGATGGGACTTTTGATAGGATTCAGAAAGGATTATTATAGGAAAATAAATTAACCTACCAACTTATTAGCAGTAGTTCCAATTTTGGCCACTTCACAGATACAGTGGTAAAGGCGGCGCTTGTAGTAATATAAATGAATGAATGAATGAATGAATTTGCATTTATTGAGGTTGCGTGGATAATTTCGATGAAATTTAGCTTTATATGGGGTTTCGGGAGCGATAAATCGATCTAGCTAGGTTTAATTTTTAGTAAAAATATATTTCTCTGCATTGACAATAAATTAGGATCGGAATTTGGATAGAATTCAAAAAGGAAAATAAATTATTATTCCCATGCCTAACAGTGGTACAGGCAGCGCTAGTAGTAATATAAAATTGAATTTGTTGAGGTTGCGTGGATTAAATAACGTCTCCGTGGATAAAATAGCATTTTCCATTTCTGTGTTACATATCTGAAAAAATAACTGAAAATACTTTTAAATGCTTTTTTAGAAGAAAATTTCGTCACTATGTGAGTTGTAGTGCCATCTGTTGCAGAACTTTCGGTGTAAGAAAAACGAAATGATTATCTGTAAAGGTATTTTAATTGAACCAAGTAAATGAAAAAATAAGTAATAACAACGACGACGACGGTAAGTAATAAATAATAAACATACCTATAAAAATTGCTCTATCTGTTGAAAAAAATTTAGATCACGAAAAAATAAGGTACTAAATAAGAAATTTTTATTTCTGTCATTTTTGTATTTAAATAACTAAATGAAGAAATTAAAAAGTTAAAAACAAACAAAAAAAGAAACACGAACAAAAAAATATAAAAGTACATTCATGTGGATTCGATCGTCTGACTTTCGGTTTCATTGCTTCCCGGTTCCCCAACAGAGCCACCGCGTCGTTATGGATAGCGGCGAAATTAACCTTCTCTTTTAATGATATGGCGTACAAATTCTTTTAAGCCCGAAAACATGGGAAAATCCTGTTTTACCAAAAACAAAAGCTAGCTAGATCGATTTATCGCCCTCGAGACCCCCTATATACCAAATTTCATCGAAATCGTAGCAGCCGCTTCCGAGATTCTCATTATATATAGGTATAATTAAATTATTATTATTATTTTATTATATAATTTTGTTCCTATAAATACATATTTGGATTTTGGTATATATGTATATAGGTATATACAAGAATTGCTCGTTTAAAGTATTAGATGTTGTACTTTACTTATCCAGTTTCCAGTTTATTATACCTATAAAAAATTGTTGTTGGTCAGCCAGCAGTCCCCCCCACCGGGGACTCGAGTGTACCCTGAATTTACGGACAATATAATATTTTTGGCATTCCTATAAACTTAGGCGATTCTTTACACTCACTGGCACCTCACAATATGGTGGAATCAGTGACCACACCAAACGGCAACGGCTAATACCAATCAGGCATATCGTTTATCCGCATAAACTGATATTATTTTAAATACTATATTAAAATGCGGTGCGATAATCGACTTACAATACTGTGTACGTACATTCAAGAAAAAAATGTATACTAATTCTAAATATATAATTTATGGCTATTACAAACCAGGTACCTCTGAGTTTAAATTTTATTATATACTTATACCAATAATATTTTAAATTTCTTTTGTTATTTATTTGCCACTCCATTTTATATCACAAAAAACCTAATTTATGAAAATAACTGCAAGAATTTCTTGGAACAATTCTTTATTCACACGAAATAAAACACATTATTTTTTCTCCAATTTGTCGTGCTAAATGCGACGCCGCCTTCCATTTTTAATTTAAATTTAAATATGCATAAACCATGTTTCACCGTGACTTTAATAGGTAAAAGGCCGTAAGTGCAAAATACGACACTTGACAAACAGTGGCGCGCACGCAAGCCTACAATTAGCCGCAAGTTATAGCTAAATCGCACTTAAATGTGGAATTAAAACTGCGTTTTCCAACTGTTAGAACAACGTGTTTGCTTTGCAAGCAACTGCTAAATTTTGGGTATAGTTGTCAGTTGTTTAATTTACAATAGTGTCTTCCTCTTTCCGAATATCTTTATTTTTACAAGCTTTTATTTAGCTTGCACTGTATGTTTGGGTAGTTATGTTCGGGCGAAATCTTGCAACTCAAGTGCTTCTTTAGTCATACATGATGTCCAGGGTCTCATGATGGAGCCGGAAGGTGTCCATAGGAACTCCTTAAATACACACCACAACCTTGTCGTGTTTGAGCTCGTTGGATTTGTCTTAACAAGGATACTCCACTCCACGGCTTTAAAAGCTTGTTTAAAAAGGATTTTTAATGATTACTTATTAATACCCTAATTTTTGTGTCGCAAAATTGACGTCAAACGCAACCACACTTGTGGGAGAGCGGAAGGCTGATAAGTTCATAACCCCAACCCGTGTTTTTTGTCTTTAACCTTTTAAATTAAAATTAAAAAATCTACTTATAACCACTTTGTTTACAAGAAAATAATGAATCTATTATATGATTTGTATAAAATTCAATCGTTTATAAAATCGTTACACATACTGCTACATTTGCAAATAAATACGAAAACAATTTAACAGCTAACTGGAAACATGTAACCTTATTTGAAATGTTCATTTACAAATATTTTAAATTATAGGACTTTTAAATTAAATCATAAACACAGAAACATTCGCTAGGCGGCATAACGTTGTTGAAATTCTCAATTTTAATAATTTATTGCATCTCATGCGGTTTTCAATCAACGAGTGCTCAAAAGTTAAACATTATCGACATTAAACACCAAATCATATTTTAAAAATCTACTTACTAGTACATAAATCAAATATTATCGTTGTCGCTGATTGAAATATTAATGAAAATCAAGTTTATTTCTGAAATAAGGTTTTTTTTATGGGGTAGTTAACAGAATAGACGTTTAAAATAATATTTTTTGGGATCTGTATCTCAAAAACTACTACACTACCACTACTATACTATCTTATTTTTAATTTGAGTCTGTGACTAGTATGAAATAAAAATAGAGTTCTGTACCAACAAGAAGCATGTTATAAACAGCGACACGCCTGATTGAATCCTTTAAACTAAAGAGTTTGTTCTTTTTAATAATTTTTATAATTATGTGAAATAAAAACTAGTCAGAATAAGTCTAAAAAGTATTTAGTAGCAGCAGATTATTTAGATTTAAAATAAACTATTAACGAGTTACTTATTCGATTTTTAGAATATTTTTTCTAACACGCAGATAGAACTACTTTGAGAACGCAACTACGAGAAAGCAGCTGACATACATATCCAATAAAGTTAAGATAAGTTTAACAATAAATTTTTCATCTATCTATCTATCCGTCGAAGGGTTCAAGCCTAAGCTCAGGCCTAAAATGACCAAGCTGGCCCAGTGCGGGTTGGTTTGCTTTAGACAAAACCTCTTTTTTTATTTCTTTGCAGGAATGTGCACGTTTCGTCACGATGATTTCCTTTAACGTAAGTGTCGAATACGTGTACGTATGACTTCGAAATTCGAAAACACATTGGTACGTGGTGGGAATCGATCCCGCGTCTTCTAGATGAGAGACAACGGCCTTAGCCATTACACCAACTTCATGCTTACTGCACTCAAACTATTTTTTTGGTCCAATTGTGGTCGGTCTGTGTAAACTTAACTCAGTAGTCAATATACACGCAACTGTGGTGGCGGCCGCGCATGCAAACAAATTCTTTCGGTTAGAATTGTTAACGGTAAGAACAATATTATTAAAACCTACAGGGAGTTTTTTAATACACAAATCAAATTTAGTTTAGACTTCAGCCAACTCAATTTTGTAATATTTACATTGAAGCAATTAGAACTGTTCTCTTAATTTTGAATTTATTTTTTTGTTATTGTCATTTTCATACCATATTAATTACTAGCTTTCCACCCGCGGTTTCACCCGCGTTACATGAGTTTTCCCGTAAAAATTAACCTATGTCCTATTCCAGGGCCTAACCTAAACGTGTGTCAAGTTTCATCCCGATCCGTCCAGTGGTTCAAGCGTGATTCGGCAACAAACATCCAAACTTTCGCATTTATAATATTAGTAGGATATTAGCATTGTTGTCATTTCAGTAATTTACGTATTGTAACAATCCCTTTTTGCCTTTTAATAGGTATTTGCATGTCAAGAAACTGACAAAACATATGATTCTATATCAAAATTTACTATCTACTGTATTATATTTGTTGGCAAATAAATAATTATGAAACTATTAAAAATAATTCCTTCCTAATTGTCATATTTCCAAATAAATAGAGCGTCATTATTTGAAATACCATTTATCGAATAGCATTAGTAAAAATAGAACGCCGAATAAATATTAAATTAAAAAAAGCTCCCTTGAAAGATTTCATAGTCAAATAGCAAAGAACAAAAAAAAAAAAATTCCTTTTCAGACATTAAATAAAAAGGCATACAAAAAACTTGATAATTTTATTCCTATTTTCTGCACAAGTGATTAAAAGCAAACACTTGTGTTAGTCATGTAACATTATATTCAGTGCGAGCTTGTACTCTCATTGTATGAACACTCTGTGCACTTTAAACCTCATAGCACTCATAAATTGTATGCTTCATAATTATGCATTTACACGGAAGCTTTATTATTACTGCATTTGCTGCTCTAATTCCTGGGTTTTTCTTTAATTGCAACCTTTGCCTGCAAATTGCTGCTATTTGACAAGTTATTCTGTGAAAGTGATTATCATATTGTTCAATGAAATTGGTAAATGATAAGAAAATTATGATGAATTGACCACAAAATAACAAAATAAGTAAGAAAAGCCGCAGTAAAGAACCTAAACATATTTACTTTTCTAAATTCTAGTGACACGCAAAAGGCCACTTTACATCATCTAAGTCTAGAGCATGCTAAGTCCATAAAATCTTGCTGTTCACCAAAAGTAGTAAGTTAGACTTTACGACAAACTTGTTTTACTTCAACTTTGAAATTTATGTTTTAATAATTTAAGTAACTACTGAGAAGTAAAAAGGTAATATTTTAGTAGTCATGTTTTGGAACAATGCTTCCCGGAAGAAGAAAATAATCTTTCGAGCTTTCTGTTAACAATTAAACATTATAAAACAAAAATGTAACTGACCTTAAATAAATTTTACTTCTTTTAAACACCAGACTAAAATTAAAACTTAAAAACAAAAATACCACAGGTAAACTTTTTAATAAAAAAGCGCTGGAAAAAGCTGACGCAGTTGGGAACAGAGCCAGTCCTAGCTGAATGTCCGCAGATAAAGGTGATTGCTTTCCATCAGGCGAGGTGCCTTTTTGCTAGCCGGGAGATAGACCAAAATGTCCAGCAGTTTAGTTTGTAATGAACATATGAAGCTTTGAATCAGCGAAAGGCAATTTTGTAAGTCATTTCTTTTTGGTAAATATTTATGAGGATAATACGGAGTATGGTATGTGTTTGACTATTTTTGTGATTTTTTGTAATGACTATACTATTATTTAACAAAAACAGAAACGAAAAAACGACGACGCATGTGGAGTTTCTTCGGTGAGCTTTTCTCCGCAGAGTCCGCACACTGTGTAGTAAATTCACCCGAGACTAAGACCATATAACATCCAAAAGTTAATTAACGATTCAACCATTCATTCATTGTGTAAGTCCGTGCTCGCTAATTACCACTCTGGTAGAAATAGCGATTAGTCTTCTTCTTTATCATTGTGTCAACAGGCCTCACAAACCCTAATAAAAGCCACTGAATGTAACGACTACATCATCTGTAGCACATAATCATCATATTATTTTTCAGACAGTCAAGTTGATTACCAAACTGGAGAAAGTTGACAGTCATCAACAGCTCATTTATAGCTACGTTCCCATCGAGGGGCTCGAGCCTACCCTGAATTAAGGCGATTAGGCCTTAGTCGACCACGCTGGCCCAGTGCGGGTTGGTCAATTGCACACACAACCTTTGAACTTCTTCGCAGGAGTGTGCAGGTTTGATCACGATGTTTTCCTTCAACGTAAGAGCGTATCGCAACGGAATTTAAACCTGAACCTCCAATGAGCACTCTCATTCTCGACCACTCGGCCACGGATACTCTAATTAACTCTAATGTACTTTTTCGTAAGACAAAATTAAAGACTTTACAAATACCTTTGGCTGAAGTATAGTCTTGAGCCCCTTGGTGGGGACCTGTAGTTAGCTAACAACAACAACAACAAGTTGGCTGACGACTGCCAATGGCTACACAATCCATTCATCCATACTAACAAGTTTTTAATAAAACGTCACCAATTTGGCAATAAAACTCCACTTGTGTGGCACTACTATAACTGTTGGTGCGATCGCGTGGACTGAAACATAGGATAAGTGCCGCACAGGACTATTGCTGGGATTGGGCCGTCCGGTTGAGGGTCGTCGAAAAGAAACACCAGTATTCTGTGCAGGATCGCTTCCTCGGTCCGCTGTACCGCACTACACCGTTGAGGTACTATTTGCACTGCCGCTGCTACCGTTCCTCTATCTGTTTTCCTCTTGAGGCTTCCGAACTGTTTACTGTACTGTGAACCACTGCTTAAAACACACTGTCGGTGCAGCGGGCAGTGCTCCGTATTTATACTCCTACCCGTTAGGGTAAGGGGAGGTGAAGGCGGAGTGAGCGGGGCGAGGGACCGATGTTTGTTTATTAAACAATAGTTGTTTACAAGAAATAACAATGGGTTGTTTACCTATTATTTTCTAGAATTTTCTAGCTAACTATGACGAATGTAAACAACATCGTAAACAACATAAAAAACATCGGCTCTATACTATTCTTTACCCGACTAGATTAAGCGAAAAGGTGGGTAAAGTTCGAGAATATAAAACTGTAAGCTATTAAATATCTATAACTACTTAGGACACTAAAGTTCTTCCCTATAAACCTATAAAATACTATTCTAGTAGGAAAAAAGAGTTTAAATCAATAAACTTAATCTACAATATCTATAAGGCTAAGTCTTATGCTAGCAGTTAATTAGAGGCCGTCCCGTACATTCTCCCGCCGTGCGTCGTCCGTCGCCTCGGTCGACGCATCCTTGTTCCGTGGAAGGGACGCCTCTTCTGTTGATTGTAGCACGACGAGCTTCTTGGTCGGTCTGCGTAGAATGCCTCCTTTGGTCTTCACGTCTGCTGTTCTGACGATCCCATCTGTGCCAGGGTAGGTTGCGACGATCAGTCCGCGTGGCCATGTATTACGCGGCAGAGTGTTGTCGGCGATTAGGACGACGTCTCCTTGCTTCGAGGCTCCCGCCGGTGTTGAAGTTCGGGAAGGTATTCACGAATCCACCGGGACCAGAAGATGTCAGCGAGACGTTGAGATGCTCTCCAGTGTGTTCGTCCTATCAGGTCAGAGTCGTCGAACGTCCCTGGTGTTACTACTCGAGCAGATCCGCCCAGCAGGAAGTGATTCGGTGTTATTGCCTCTGGATCGTTTGGGTCTGTCGATACGTGGGTGAGTGGTCGACTGTTGACTGTATATTCGACTTCAGCGAGTAGTGTGTTGAGGACCTCTTCTGTCGGGTTTGTTTCTTTCAAAGCGACGTAGAGTGCATTCTTGACGCTCCGTACTAGGCGTTCCCAGGCCCCGCCCATAAATGGTGCTGCAGGGGGTATAAAACGCCAGCTGATCTTCTTGTTCGTCGCCTCTTGTTCTGTTGCTTGATCGATTGCTCGGCGTAGTTCCTTGTCCGCGCCTTGTAGATTTGTTCCGTTGTCGGACCATATCTCTGTTGGGCAGCCGCGGCGCGCTATCATTCGACGAAGCGCCATGATGGCTGAATCTGTTGTGAGTGAGGCGGCGATCTCCAAGTGGACGGCTTGCGTGGTCAGGCAAGTGAATAGTGCGACGTATCTTTTCTGTTTACTCCGGCCCACAGTGACTGTGAGAGGACCGAAGTAGTCCAACCCAGTATAGGTGAAGGGGCGCTGATGGTGTGCTAGGCGCGCCAGCGGATGGTTCCCTGTCGATGGTTGAGGCGGAGCTGTCTTCCTCAGTCGACATGGCAGGCATCTGTGGATCACCATGCGTGCTGTTGGCCGCAGTCGAAGTATCCAATAATGCTGGCGGCATTCGTTGATTGTCGTCTCGACATTGGCGTGGTGCAGCTGCCTATGTGTGAAGTCGATGTAAAGCTTTGCCGTCGTATGGTTTCCGTCGATAATCGCTGGGGTCTTCACCTCTTCCTGGATGCCAGTTGTCGCGGCGATACGGGAGACGATCTTGATGACGCCGTCGACCAATTGAACTGCAAGTGGGCGTAGGCGGCTGTTCGTCGCGATATCACATCCTTGCTGTAGCGCTGCTATCTCTTCTGGGAACGAATCTCGCTGACTCGCTATGATGAGCAGCTTCTCTGCCTTGACCATGAGCCCGGCTTCTATTATTCTGTAGCTGCGATCAGCTTCTGTTGGCTTCATGGTCACCTGCGGCTTCGGCTTGCCTGTTTGTTTTCGTCCCCAGGCTGGATCAGCTTCTCTATTCTTTTTCGTGCGCTTGTAGTTTATTCTTTCTATTTTCGGACGACAGAGTGCTATGAATTGAAGCACGCGCGCTGTGGCTCGAAGTAAGCGTTCCCACTTCGAAAATCGGTTGCTATCGGGGATCGCGTCTGTAAGTTTCGATGTTGCCTGCTGTCGAACGTAGTTAGTCCTCTCTTCCCCAGTTTTCTCCTCGGACGTTTTCTGTTTGTCTTCAGGCCATGTTGTCGGATCTTCGAGTAAGAAGGGTGGTCCCCGGAACCATCTGTGCTGTGCGTCGAAGTCGCCCGGTACGTTGCGGGTGGCGTCGTCGGCGACGTTGAGCTTGGTAGGTACCCAACGCCACTGGCTGAGCTTGCTGTTTTCTTCTATGGCTGCAATGCGGTGGGCGACGTAGGGCTTGTATGAGCGCGCGCCTGTCTTCAACCATGTGAGTACTGTTCGGCTGTCTGTCCAGTACGTGACGGAGTCGGGTTTGCGATCGTGTTCGTCGATGACTGTCGCGGCCATGCGACTTCCCATAACGGCGGCTTGTAGCTCGAGGCGTGGTATCGAGGTCACTTTGAGTGGTGCGACCTTTGACTTTCCCATGACCAGGGAAGTGATGACGTGGCCGTCCGGTGCGGTGATGCGCCAGTATAGTGCGGCGGCGAAGGCGGCCTCGCTGGCGTCGACGAACACGTGTAGTTGTAGATCCGATGCGTCGCTGTAGTGTGGGTGGCAGCGCGGCATAGTGATGCCGGCTAGCTTCTGTAGGTACCCCGTCCATTCTGTCCACTGTGCTGCGAGGTCGTCGTCGATGCGTTGGTCCCAGTCGGTTCCCCTTCGCCACACTTCCTGTAGCAATTGCTTCGCTCGTGATATGACCGGTGATGCGAAGCCCAGTGGGTCGAAGAGGGACATGACGATTTTCAGTGCTTCTCGCTTAGTGGGGCGCGTGTTCTGTAAGATGTCTTGCGGTAGGCGGGCGAGGTCGAGATTGAAGGCGAGCTCGTCTGTGTGTGGCTTCCATACGAGCCCGAGCACGCGTTCCGTCGTAGTCCCGCCGTCCAAGGTGACCGGTTGAGACGCTGTAGTCGTCTCGGCGAGGGCGGCGACAATCTCTGCCGAGTTCGATTTCCATTGTCGTAGCTCGTAGTGTGCTTCGCTGTGTATGTCGCGCACCCGGCTTGCTGTAGCTATTGCTTCGTTGACTGTCGTGAAGCTCTGTAGGTAGTCGTCGACATAATGATTTCTTATCACGGCGTTGTAGACGTCTGGCTCCTTTTCTTTATAGCGCTCCGCGCTGATGTTCTTGACGTAGATCGCCGTAGCCGGTGATGACGTAGCGCCGAAGATAAGCGACGTCATTCTGTATTCGCGGGGAGGGGTGTCCCCCCGCTCTCCTCCTCTCCATAGGTAGCGCAGCGCATCTCGATCTTCTTTTCTTATTTTGACTTGCATAAACATCTCTCTGATGTCGGCGGAGACGGCGTAGCAGTGCTGGCGTAGTCGCATCAATACGCCGGGCAGCGACTGCAGAAGATCGGGACCGGTAAGGAGATAGTCGTTGAGCGACACCCCTTTCGTCTTCGCTGCTGCGTCGTGGACCACGCGAACCTTGCCGGGCTTCATAGGGTTCAGGACGGCAAAGTGTGGTAGATAGCATGTCCTTTTTTCGGTGCAGTCGGCGGGTGCTGGCTCGGCATATCCCTTTTGTATGAGCGCTTCCATCTGTTCTTCGTATTTTTTCTTGAGGAGAGGGTCCTTGTCTATCTTTTTTTCTGTAGTTTGAAGTCTCTTCAACGCGTTGTCGTAGTTGTTGGGCATCGGTGCATCATCGGTGCGCCAGAGGAGGGACGTTTCATAGCGGCCGTCTTCGCGTCGTACTGTGCGCTCTGCTAATATGTTGAGCGCACGTTGTTCCGGATCGCTGTGTGGTCTTTTCGGTGTTATGGCGATTGACTCGATGGCGAAGTATTGGCGGAGCTGTTCATCCATGTTCTCTTCCTGGGTGACGATGTGGTTCACGTAGTGTACGCGCTTTCCGAGCGTGCGTGTATGTGCCCCGTGTAGTACCCAGCCGAGGGGGGTGAGGGACGCGACGGGTTGGTGCCGCTCTCCCCGCTTCGTCTCTGTAGCCAACAGCAACTCCCAATTATCTTGACCGATGAGAATCTTCGGAACGGCGTCGTGAATCAAGCGCGCGCTAATGCCCGCCAGATGCGGGCAGTTGATGACGTCACTCCTTTCGACTCGCTGTGGTGAGAGACGCAGGCTGTTGATGGTTCGCGCTTGAATGCTGACTTTGCTCGATGTCCCCTGTACTGTGATCTTCACGCGTTGAGACTTAGCTTCGCCCATTTTGTTCGATAGGGCTTCGATGTGTAGTGGGTCGATCGGCCCCTTTGCGCCGATCTTTCTAGCGATGGCGGCGTCGATGAGCGTGACTGTAGACCCGTCGTCGAGTAGGGCGTAAGTACTGTAGTCGCCCCGCGGTCCGGTGACGGTGACTGGAAGAATCTTCAAGAAGCTGTGCGTCTTCTCTGTTGTCCTGGCGGTGCTCACGACTTCTGTTTCGTTTTCGGCTTTCTTGACGAAGTGTAGCAGCGGGTGATGCGTGCGGTCGCAGTCGTCGACTTTGCATCGCAGTGGCTTGCAACTGTGCTTCCGCGTCCTATATTTGAGGCATCTGAAGCATAGCCCTTTGTCCTTGGCTATGTCCCATCGTTCATCGACCCCTGCGTCGATGTATTGCGGACACTTCGTCGCTGCAGTGTGTCCGGGCTTCTGGCATACCGGGCACAGCTTTTCTGTTGCTGTAACTGTAGCTGTGGGCTCCACTGTGGCGGCGTACGTCTTCTGTGGTGGCCGCCGTGGGAGTGTGCTGTGGGTTGCCACGCGTTGAGTGGGCGCGGCCATTGTAGGTTGCTCGGGTTGAGCGTACGGGGCGCAGCGTTGGGCTTCGCGTTCCAAGAAGCGAGACAACTTCAATAGCTCGGCGTCGTCGTCCTCTGGCTGGAAGGCGGCGAAGTCGTACCATCTGTAACGCAGCACCGGTGTAAATTTTTCTATGGTGAGCTTCGTAATCTCCGGGTTGTACAAGTAGTGTTGCTTCTTCAATGCGCGGAGGGTGGCCACGATGTTGTTCACCTTTGTGGCGAACATGCAGACATCTCTGGCGGAGTCGGTGAGTCGCGGTAGGGCTCGCAGACGATCGAGTTCGGCCTGTGCGATGGCGTCGGGGCGGCCGAAGCGGGACTGTAGTGTCTTCATGACGTCATGCGGGTCCGCGTTGTACATAAGCAGGTTTTCGACCGCTTCCCTTGCTGTTCCCTTGAGGCTCTTGCGTAGGCGGGCGAGATTCTCGACGTCGTTGTAAGAGGGCGCTGTTGCAGTGTAGGCTGCGTTGAATGATAGCCACTCTTGATGTGACCCGCTGTAGCTCGGTAACTCGAAGAAGTTACGTGACGTCGGACGTGTTGATTGCGCAGCGAGTGTGATGGCTTGCGCGAGCTCGGAGATGTCGAGGCTCTGCTGTTTGACTATCATTTCCCGCGCTCCCGCCGGTACACAGACAGGGGGGGAACACTCCCCGCACTCCGGTTTTGCTGCTGCGGGGGCGCCGGGGGGGTGTGGCATCTTCCGTGTTTCTGCCTTCTCGTTTTGAGGCAGAGGTGGCAGCTCTTTCTTCGATAGGGCTGTAAGTTGATGCTGTAGACTCTGGTCGACCCAATCGGCGACGCGGCGTTGTGACTCGTTACCGCCGTTGTCTTCCTGTATGTCCTCCTCTTCCTCAGAGCTCTCTGCTTCAATGCGGGCGATGCGGGCGAGTTCATATTCTATCTTCAGGCGGAGGAGTTCTTCTTTTCGTATTGCTAGCTCCCGTGCTCGCATTGATCTTGCTTTCGTCGATGTTGATGCTCGGGATGCTGCAGCGTGGCGCGCGGGGAGGTGCGCCTGAACGGCGGCGGCGGAGGGGCGGTCGGAGTGTGCGGCAGTTACACCCCGACCGTATTCTGTCGGGTAGGGCTCTTTCATTGTGGCCCCGTCTGTGTTGCTGGCTCGCTGGACAGCTTCTGTGGTGCCCTGGTTGCCCAGTAACGTCGGGCAGAGGGGCGTCTGTTTCATGATTCCGCTTGCAGTGGAGTGGTGGGGGGCGACCTTAATGGGTGCGTCCTTGACGGATGGCTCGGACGTTGACGTAGTCTGTTCCGCGTGTGCGTCGGTGTCTTCGATGCTGTTGCCTCCTAATGTTGCGATTTCACCGGTGTGACGGTGATCGGTGTGGCTGCCTTTTCCGCTTCTGGTGACGACCATTCTTCTGTATTGACCGCAATCCGGCTCGAAGGACCAAATTGTGTGGCACTACTATAACTGTTGGTGCGATCGCGTGGACTGAAACATAGGATAAGTGCCGCACAGGACTATTGCTGGGATTGGGCCGTCCGGTTGAGGGTCGTCGAAAAGAAACACCAGTATTCTGTGCAGGATCGCTTCCTCGGTCCGCTGTACCACACTACACCGTTGAGGTACTATTTGCACTGCCGCTGCTACCGTTCCTCTTTCTGTTTTCCTCTTGAGGCTTCCGAACTGTTTACTGTACTGTGAACCACTGCTTAAAACACACTGTCGGTGCAGCGGGCAGTGCTCCGTATTTATACTCCTACCCGTTAGGGTAAGGGGAGGTGAAGGCGGAGTGAGCGGGGCGAGGGACCGATGTTTGTTTATTAAACAATAGTTGTTTACAAGAAATAACAATGGGTTGTTTACCTATTATTTTCTAGAATTTTCTAGCTAACTATGACGAATGTAAACAACATCGTAAACAACATAAAAAACATCGGCTCTATACTATTCTTTACCCGACTAGATTAAGCGAAAAGGTGGGTAAAGTTCGAGAATATAAAACTGTAAGCTATTAAATATCTATAACTACTTAGGACACTAAAGTTCTTCCCTATAAACCTATAAAATACTATTCTAGTAGGAAAAAAGAGTTTAAATCAATAAACTTAATCTACAATATCTATAAGGCTAAGTCTTATGCTAGCAGTTAATTAGAGGCCGTCCCGTACACCACTCTCGTCCGCTTACTGGCAGGAAGTTAATAACGGCCACTTCAGGTAAAAAACGTTCGTCAATAATTAATTAACTTAAAATTTCACGTTAAAATCAGATTAACAGTAATTAACGACTGCTTTCTGGACAATAAATTTGATATAATTAATTTACATTATGACACGACACGTATTGGATGAAACAGAACAATGGTAGAGAGTTGAAATAACCAGTTTTAAACAATTTTGGGATTTACTCACAATATATATTGGATACTTGATCTATAGTTTTCAATTTATTTAACAAAATTTCCGTTGTCCGTGATCTCAATGTGGACAACGAGAACAGACGAATTTAAGTAATGATGAATGATATTTATTTCAGTTTTTTATTTTTGTTTTACTAACTTTTTTTCATTAATTTTTTAGTCTTATATAGTTACGTATTCCACAGGTTTATAATAATTATGTAGACCTACAACTTATACATAAATCTGTGCTACAGATCTTTTACTTGTCATTTAAAACATTCTTAGAGAAACATTCTAATAAGATTAAAACAACGCAGCCCACACCTTCATTTATTGAAAATGCTTTACAAAATTTTATGCTTTGAATTCTCTCATGTACAAAAAAGACAATGAACTACTTTTTAAATGATTTGAATCGGAGCAAATCATGAAAAATATAACCGATCTCCGGAATAAAATAACCGAATTAATAATATACACATTACATATTGAAAATGTAGTACGTAACAAATTGTTATGAAACTCATCAAAGTGTAAGTTACAAGTAACTGCTTACTTTTATAGAACAGCTCTGCTACACTGCATACACCACTCCGTGAGGCTAACATCGCGATGTGGTCTAGGGTTGTCGAGATCTCTTTCAACATACTACTTACGTTCATACTACTTACCCACTGAGGGGCTCGAGTCTACCCTGAATTAGGGCGATAAGGCCTTAGTCAATCACACGGTCAATCACGTTGGCTTAGTGCGGGTTGGTCAACTTCACATACAACCTTTGAATTTCTTCGCAAGAATGTGCCGGTTTCATCACGATATTTGAGCGCCAATTAAACGTACATATGAATTCGAAATTCGAACTTTACAATCGCTTCCAGAAGCGTTGATAATACCAAGATAATTGGTTATACCAAAGTGGTAAAATAGCGAGCGTAGACTCTTGTCCGTCATGGATCCAACGAGGTACTTGGTAAGAAGAAGAGGAAAGATTATGAGATCCCCCACACTAGCATCTTTCGAGCGTCGTCGTTTTGCCAGCGCTCGAGCAGCGTCGACTCGACGCTGGCGCAACGTCGTCGCCGCGAGCGACGCCAGCGCTGAGCCACTGCTGAACGCCGGTTTACGCAGCGCTGGCGTCATGTTCACATGGTGCTTGTCGAAAAAACGTTGCGCTGGCGTCGTCGTGCTAACGGAACGCCAGCGCTGAATAGACTGGCGTTTGGCAGTGGCTCAGCGCTGACTTCGTTGCGACGTCGCGCCAGCGTCACGTCGACGCTGCGTGTGCGCTGGCATGACGACGACGCTCGAAAGATGCTAGTGTGGCGGTCTCTATAAAGAAAAAACTCCTTCAATTAACCTTATGGAAGTTTTGACGACGACATCGGCCAATGGCAAGATTGGTATAATAATTATTAGTAGGTATCTCAGAGGAAATAAAAGACAATCGCTTCGCTTGCGAGGCGACGCGCGTCAGAAATCTTTGGTATAGGCATGAAGGAAATTTTTCTTCATATATCTTCTTATTCTTATTGCATGTCATAAAGTTAGAAGTGATGATTTTAGAAGTCAAAGTTACAATATATAATTTATCAACTTTTTCACGAACATGATTATTAAACCGTGACTTCGCAACCCTGTTACAAAGTTCGCCGAGATTCAAAGTCGGTTCACAACGAAAATTCCGGACCAATTTTCAAAAATCCTGTTGGCGTAAAATGCACTTTGTGGTGCAAGTACTGTGGTGGAGTTTGGGATGTGCGGAGGTGGTTGTGCTGATCAATGCAACCTTGCGCGGTCTGGGTTGAGCTCGCCAATTTGCCTGATTCTGTTGAAGGCGGTGAGAAAGTCTAGTTAAGTTGCGTTTTAAATTGATGTTCTCACAGCCTGTGTAAGTTTTAACTAACCCAAAATATGTTGCTAGTTTAAAAAAAAAGTATTTTATAAAGCGAAAAATTAATTTGAACAGGACACAAACTTTTATTTCCTCGGCTACCCGAGTCAGACACATAGGGAATATGCATAAAAATTTTTAGTTTGTTTCTTAGTTCATCTGAAAGTATACAAAAATAGAATATTGACAGTCGAAACAGTAACGAAATTGATCGAAAAACCAACTTGATACAAAATTACTAAACAAGTATATATATTATATTGTCCCACTTCAAATCAAAATCAAATCAACGGCCCGTTATTATAGTCCACTGCTGGACTATGAGCCTCCTCCACTTAAGTGGAGGGTTTTGCCATAATCTCCACGCTTGGCAGACGGGTTGGAGATCGCAGATTAAAAGGTTACTGTATCAGAGAGCGCTGCTGCCCGTTCCCTGTTCAATGTGTAGTCCCTAAGTCGCCTCTTACGACACCCACGGGAAGAGTAGGGGTTGATGACAAATGTATTCTACTCTGCCGTCACCACACGGCTAGTTTTCTTACTATTTGCAATGTCGGTCACCAATAAGAATAGTATCTCACTGGATTTAGCCGCCACTGACTGGTTAAGCCGCCCAGTTGCTTATTATTAATGCACCGTTTGAACCCGAGGATTGGACACTGTTGTGCTGAAATGACTCGAGTACTGAAATTGAATGGATGCGATAGAATTGATGAAAAATAAAAACGGGAAGTCAAGATATAAACTTACAAAATCGTACCTGCTTCTTACTTCTTATAGAAGAATTCAATTCAATTTAAATTTCTGTGCTTCCATATAGTATTTACATTAGATCTTAGAATAAGTATCATGTACATAATTACGGGCCCTGGTCCCTACCATTCCTTGCAGGCACAAAATTATAGTTTTAAAATAAAATCTCAACTCACAACTTATATGCACATCAACGGCTCATATACGTCCCCACCGATGGGCTCAAGCCTACCTTGGTTGAGGGCGATTAGGCCCTAGTCGACCACGCTGGCCCAGTGCGGGTTGGTCGACTTCACACACAACCTTTGAATTTCTTCGCAGGAGTGTGCAGGTTTCATCACGACGTTTTCCTTCACCGAGCGTCGAATAAACGTACTTACAATGAATTTGAAAATCTAAAACACATATAGGCCAAATCGCCCTAATTCAGGGTAGACTCGAGCCCCTCGGTGGGGACATATAAGTGCTGTTAATGAGACAAAACGCGGCGGTTGCATATAGTGACCAAGGTGTGTCTATTGTCAAGATTAAACATTTGACCAATTCACACACAATACATTATTTGCCTTCTCCATTATGTCCAACTATTGTCTAGTATCATCAATGGCCTTTACCATTTGAACCCACGTCTACTAACAATAGGGCTAAGCTAAGCTCAACAATGACCCAAAGTGAATATATAATGTGTTTCTATCGTACATGGCAAATACTAGAGATGTGACGTGATTGATCTGGTGCGGAAGTGGAAGGAAAATCAAAATACTTATGTAACGAGGCATTCGTCCTCTTTCCTGTTTTATGACTGGCAACCTTTCTTGCTGGCAGTTTTATACCTTTCATTTTAAATTCATTTTCAAATTTAGATTTCTGACGTTTCGATTTTGTCTTTTTTCTGCTAAATTCTTCACTTCATGTCCTGATCTCCGACAATAAACTCCTAAAGCTTATCAGAATTTTTCCATGTTAGTTATATAATAAATAATATATAAATACCTTTTCTTCGGACTGTGCCCTGGATATTGCCTTTAGCGATTAGGCCTTAGCTATTTTAACGGTTTAGTTGTAGCTAATCTAAAGTCAGGCTGGTGGATGCAAGTTGCGCAGGACCATTCACTGTGGAAACCTATGCGGGAGGCCTATGTTCAACAGTGGACATCTTCCGGCTGAGATGATGATGATGATGCTGATGAATCTAAAATTAGTGAAATAATAATAATAAAATTTGTATTTGTAACTTTACAATGTCTCAGAATATTAAACCCTGAAGCTTGTGTTAGTTAAAAACTGTGTTACAAGCTCCAGTGTCTTCCTATATGATGTACTTTGTTACATTAGTAAACTTAAGAGCTAAGGACATGTTTGGCAGCTACTCCAATATTTGTGTATAAATGCGTGTGTAAGTGTGTGTGTGTGTGTGTGTATGTGTGTATGTGAGTGTGTGTGTATTTTATATTCTTCAAAGCTGAACTAAGAAGAAAGAAAAACTATCTATTGGTTACTTCATCAACAGCTCAATACGTCCCCATTGAGGGGCTCGAGCCTACCCTGAATTAAAGCGATTAGGCCTTAGTCGACCACGCTGGCCAAGTGCGAGTTGGTCGACTTCACCCACAACCTTTGAATTTCTTCGCAGGTGTGTGCAGGTTTCATCAAGATGTTTTCCTACACCGTAGCTTCACTTCAGCGTCGAATATACGTACAAATGAATTCGATAACACATTGGTACGTGGTGGGGATTGAACGAAAGCGCTGCGTCTCCAGGATGAAAGACAGTGGCCCCACCCAGTAGACCACCAACGGTCTTTTAGTCGCTTATTGATCTCATGAACAAGCTCAGGGTTGCTCAGCGTGTGATGGACAGCGATATGCTTCGAGTTGTGGCCCAGCAGCCGCCACGGAGCTGCTGAGCACCACACGAAGAGAGTTGTAGAGGATAATAATATAAAACGTGGCAAAAACCAGGGTTAAGTACGTAGAAAAGGTATTTATTTATGTATTTATACAATTTATATTATAAAACTGGAAAGCAGTGACAAGGATTAGCTTTTCACTATTGGAGATCAGGACATGAAGTGAAGAATTTAATAAAACCAGGGTTAAGTACGTAGAAAAAGGTATTTATTTATGTATTTATACAATTTATATTATAAAACTGGAAAGCAGTAACAAGGATTAGCTTTTCACTATTGGAGATCAGGACATGAAGTGAGGAATTTGGCAGAAAAAAGACAAAATCGAAACGTAAGAAATCGAAATTTGAAAATGAATTTAAATTGAAAGATAAAACTGCCAGTCATAAAACCGGAAAGAGGACGAATGCCTCGTTACAGAGTCTTACAACGTGGTCGAATCAGAAATGAGAAGATACGTAAAAATACCAACATCATCGACATAGCCCTCAGGATAAGCAAGTTGAAGTGGCAATGGGTTAGCCATTAGTAGCTCCACGAACGGATAACCGATGGGGAAGAATTCAGTGACTACGTTCCATTATTCGAAGCAAACAGCAAAATTCGGATTTGCACCAAAAATAATATGAAAGCTGATTTCCGTGATTCTTTTAACATTCACTTTTTTATTACTTTTCGGCTTTAACTCCACCGGAACCGGAACCGGAAGTTCTCACATCACTATCAAATATACTATGGCCTAGGAGCTATTGATTGAAGAGTATATTTACTTGATGTACTCGTAAGAGTAATGTTTACGTGTTGGATTCGATCTGTAAGCAAACAAGTTACATTGATAATAATAATAATAATATATAAACACAATGAATAGTTGTGAAAAGATTTGTAGCATCAGTGTCTATCAAATTATCAATAAGTCAATAAATAAGGAATCTTGTGACTGAGATAACGAATTTTGAATTCGAAAATTAAATGAATTGTTTTAATTTTTGTACAGTTTGGCAGCAAGATCTACCATTACTCCTTTTGCCAACTTTTTCTTTTTTGTTTTATTTGATCGTGGTCCGTGGTGTGAGGAGGCTAAAACCTTTATTTCACAACTAGGGCAACGCCTGCGAGAACGTGGATGTGACCCCCGCTCCGGATCAAACCTGGTTCTGCACATTTCGCTGGCCATTCAACGCGGCAACGCGGCAGGCGTGATGGGGAAATTTGAGTCGGGTATGCTCCGAAGCGGCCTTTTTGACTAGTTTTAATTAAAAATAAGATAGCTTAGGTTTGTATAAAATTTTTGTTTATTATTTTACTTAATAAACATAAAGTGCTTTCATAAAATGAACCAGATTGAAATATAAAATATTTTGTTGTACAAAATATTGTATTTATATATTTATTGTATCAATGATTGCATTATTCAATCAATCAATCAGCCTATATTGTAGTCCACTGCTGGACGTAAGCCTGAATTAATAATATTAAAATTATAATTAGATATAATATAATTTAGTTTGAACCAAGCTGAACACCGAGACGTTTCCCGAGACGTGGTCTCCATTCGAGAACCCGTAAACAGAACGTCTCGGGAAACGTAGTGTAGGACGCCCCCCTGCCAGGGGGACTGATGACCTGAGGAAGGTCGCTGGTGGTGGCTGGATGAGGAAAGCGGGTGATCGTGCGCTTTGGCGTGCCCTTGGGGAGGCCTACGTCCAGCAGTGGACTGCAATAGGCTGATTTATTGATATTATATAGTTCCTACTCAACTTCGCCATCGTCATGCGTAAATATATTGCCGTCCCACTCGGGCATTGCTTCTGTAGGAGTGGGACAGCAATATATTTACGCAGGAGTAACAGAGACAGGTAATAACAGGTCAACATACGAAATTCTTTCTGCTCGGCGGCGGCAACCGCGCTTCACTAATATTAAATTATTGACGATAGAGTTAATGATGATGACAAACTGATTTCGCCGTATCCAATTTCACATTAATTTATACAAAATAATAATAAAATTACACATAAACTATAACCTATAAGGTAGCAATAAAACTCACCCCTCGTAAAATAGCTCTTATTACAGGGATTAAAGTATAAAAAGTGTATTACCGACTTCACGAATAAAATTAAATGTTTTATTCATGCAAGTTAAACAGTGAAAATTAAGGTCGTATAGTAAAATATCTATCTTGATTTATTATAACTGTATAATTGACGATATGTAGGGTCTTTACAATTTAAAACGTAGTAAAATATTTTTTTTTCCACGAAGTATAATTTCAATTGAGTACTTTTAGCAACGGTATTTTTTTAAATCAAATCAAAATTAATTGGGCTTAACTATACTTAACAACTTTGTCATAAGATAGATTTTCTAGTGCTGTATTTATTCATTTATACGTGTTTAAAGTGGGTTTTATTTTATAAATGTAATCCTGTAGAATTATGACAAACGCAGTAAAAATAATAGACTTTGTAATGTGACTTCTACTGGTATCCTCTTGCCAGGTCACTAAGTTCACGTAAAAATAAAATGTGTTGCATTTAAAAAAAAAAAAAACCAATATTGATCAGCAGATTATGAATATTACGACCCTTTATTGCTAGTACCACCAGCGGTAGGATTATGTTAATATGGTGTGTTCTAAGTGGTACTTTAAAACGATGGAACCGTGTGGGGTGAAATGCAAAAATTGAGCTAATGGTTTTAATTTCGTGCATTTTAAAGTTCAAATAAGTATGGCGTAGACCAAAAAGAATCTTATATTTTTTTTACATACACCGTGAAATTTACATCGTTTTGTTCCCGCCGTGTAGTGTAAAGCGTAGGTGGAGACGGTATTTTAACTAAAAGATAGATGTTACACGAAAGACGTATTTATTTTCATTTGCTAAGATCTTGACACGCGCGCAGTCTAACCTAGAATCAGCTCTTTTTTCTCATGTCAAAACTTATCGTTGTGCACGTTTTATCCGCTTTCTTGTACCAGATTTCTCTCTTCCTAGGTCTGCTGGAAGACATTTCGTTAGAAATAAGCAGTGCCTGTTGTGTCGTTTTTCTTTATGTTCGTATTTTATTTTGTAATGTTCTTGTGTACAATAAATAATAAAATAAATAAAATAAATAAATATCTTCCTAATTCAAATTAATCTAAATGTTTACGGCCAGCAACAGACAAAGAGGCAAAGAGGTATAGGTATGTACACATACCTAACATAGTGATAGTACTCGTCAAACTGAACAACTTTTCGCGAAAAAAAAGTCCTGCGACAAAAAAATTTTTGGTCTCTCCATACAAAGTCAGACTCTAGACCGACCCATTTTGTATGGAGAGCACAAAATATTTTTGTCGCAGGATTTCTTTTTTCGTGAAAAGTTGTTCAGTTTGACGGGTACTATCACTACACGGCGGGAACAAAACGATGTAAATTTCATGCTGTATAATAAAAAAAAACATTGCACGAAATATAACAAAAAATGACTGTAAAAGTTACAATGGTATAAAAGGTATAAAGGTATAAAACAATTTTTATGTGTATTTAAAATAGTCCCTGCATTGCCTAGCAAAACTTTTACCGAAAATGACGCTACTAAAGTACGACACACGGAAGATCGACGGACGGTAGTGCGACTGTACGCTAGTGCGACATACGTTAGTTCGACACCACGCAAGACCGACACTAAATTAGTTATCACTGTCAGTAAGTGCTCCATAAAATTACTTTCGTAGCGCAAAAAAAAACTTTACAAAGTGCATTGTTTGGCTCTCTTTTGAAGTCGTGTGTGCATTTTTCGAATGTAAATATGTGCAACACTTCAAACCCAACTCGTTTTACGTTTGATGAAACTGTTCGCGTTTGCAAACACTGTGCACTAGGAACACAGCCTTTTGCTCTTGCCATTGTGTTACCTTAAAAAAAACAAGTTTTTATTCTAAAACAGACTAGCGGTTTTTAAAATTTTGTGCTTTGTAATGCAAAGTTTTGTAAATTTTTTGTTTGTTTAATGTGCAATTTAAATGACCTAACAAGGTCTGATAAACTTTTTTACAATATTTACAGTGTTTATTTTATTGTATTTGTGTAACTTAGCTTGTTGCTTGCCAACTCATAGAATTTGTTAAATAAAACAAGCTTTAGACTTGAAATTTAGCTGTATTGAGGCAAAAATCGTAAAATATTACAGCTACGTATGTACATGGGCATAATGACAGAAGGGAACAGGCAGTATTGCTATAAATAAATATTAATTTATACTAAAAACTAATATTGCCAGAGCAAAACGTAAAATTACTGCATTTTAACATTACATGTGCAATATTAATTGAACAGAATTACATTATCACGCTAATATTATATAAAGTATGTGATAGTATGTTTTGATGTTAGTTCCGCTTTCACGCTATGAACGGGTTTGAAATGAAAATAATTTGTACCCTGGATTAAAGGACTGCGCAGACCGACGCGACACACGCGACAGCGACGTCGCGTTGGAATCGCTGCCCATGTTATTTAAATGGCACCGTGCACACCGGAGCGACAGCGACGCGACACTGCAGCGATTTTAGAGCGACACGCTACTCAAAACAAAATACGTAAACTCCAAATTCAAAATAAGGGGAATATGCCTAAAATGGAAATCATCAGAAAAGATTTGTCTTTTATACGCCAAAACGATCTACTCAGTGTAGTTGCTATTTAATGAAAACTTACTTGAACTGAACCTATTAGTTGGCCTTGAAAAACCTCGATAGGTTTATCAAAACTATCAACCCTATTTGAGTATTATTGATAGCTCATAATGATCGATACTATCGATATTGAAGTTCGATACTATCAATAACAATCAAGATTTTTGTCAAAATAGTGTCTTGACGCGAGTTTCATCCAAATCGGTTGATAAAAAAAAGATGGAAAATTTGGATTTTTGTAATTTTTCATCGCCGCCGTCTTCCTTACAAACTCCTTATTCATAATATTTTCAAAATTGAATTAAATTTAGAATAAGAGATGACAACTGGAACCGATGGAACCGCAGAGCTGGCAGCTTTCTCTCATGAACCAGGCCATTCAAAGAGGAAACGCTTGTATTTCCAAAGAATATAAGTGCTGCAAGTCTGTCAGGTATTTATACAATGTAGGAATTAGCAAAATCACGCAAAAACCCAGCCCATGAAACTGAACTGAATTTTTGATCAAGAAGTTCCTCGACAAATTTTGATGTCGTTTAGTAGGGTCAGCCCATGGAACCGCCAGAGAGGATTTGCGTTATTAAGCTAACACGTTGTATATTTTGCTTTTTAGTTATGTTAATTTTTATTTTATAATTTGTAATATTTAAGCCGAAGTAATTAATATTCATGTCCGTAAACAAAAAAAAATCATTAACTAGGTACAGAATCCATGTCGGGCACACCTCCCCTGACCTTACGTTACTTCTTTTAAGAGTTGGAACTCGCACACAAAATGTCAAATTTTAATTTAAGTATGAAATGAGCTCATTTTTCTTAGCCAGTATTAAAAAGTTAATTGCCAACAAAGACAAGTGTTGTTGGCAATGAAATAATAACTCCACGAGAAATATGGCTCCAAATATCGAGTATTCAAATAAAGAACGACACCAATTGGATGCGTTTACGTAATATTATGGTACCTTGAAGCTGGTCTCGTGATGGAGCCGGAAGGCGGCCATAGGAACTCTTCAACTATACAACATAACCTATATACTATATACTTTTTTTTAAGTTTATACGAGTTTTATTTAATGACCCTGGATTTTATAGCAACATTTAATAATGTTATATTATTTTCGTCTGAGATCTTAGAAACTACAAAGTTATGTAATTTTTGAAGGAAATTATATTCTAAGTCGCGAAATTATAAGCCGATGTTTTCAATATGTCGCGCTGTCGCGTGTCGCGCCGGTGTGAGAGTGAATCGCGTCACGCTCAAATCGCTGTCGCTGTCGCGTCGGTCTGCGCACTCCTTAAGACAGGATATACTTTTCATGGGAAAAAGTCTTATTCTAACGGGAAAATCTTTCACAACGTGAGCATAGCCGCTGGCGGATTGTAATCACACTAAATTATATATGTGAAAATATACCTACTTATATGTATTTGGATGTTTAGATGTTTGGATGTTTAAATGTTTGGATGTTTAGATGTTTGGATGTTTGTTCCGCTTTCATGCTATAAGTACTCGACGGATTTGGATAAAATTTGGAAATGAGATAGTTTGAAATCTGCATTAACACATAGGATACTTTTAACGGGAAAAAGGTCTTATTCCAACGAGAAAATCTTATACAACATGAGAATAGCCGCGGGTGGATTAAAATATAACATAAATTTTCAAACAAATAATTTTTAAACCTCAAAGCGTACTTACTAATACGTGGCAATCTGTGCTTCCAATATGCTGACATGGCAGTTCCATCTTCACTCAACCGCTAAATAGATCAACCGACCTCACAAACCCTGGTGTCAGTGATATAGAGCCGCCAAAGGACACTGACATGGCTCGTGTAACGACTAGATAGTAGCCGGGACAAGCACGGAATCATCGTTCTTTTTTGACAATCAAGTGATTGCAATGTCCTTACCAAAGAAGATTTTTTTCTTGAAAGCGTTCCCACCGGGATTCGGTCTCTGACCTTATTGATGAGCGTCGAAATTTTAACCAGTCGGCCAAGGAGGCCAAATACACACTTTTTACCATAACTTTCCACAAAACTTCATTAATATTACATGTAAAACATAACCCTTCTTAACTTCAAGTTCTCGGATAAAAATGGCTGCCAAGGATCCGAATCTTACTATTCATCACGCGTCCTTGATATTTATCATTCGGTGCTCAATAGAAAAGTACTTCACAATAAATATTCGGCGCTTTTGCCTTTAGACGGATTTGGGTCACACTAGCGCCTTCGTGTTACATAAGACCTTATATTATTATCTTCTTCATCATCCTGTGGATTGAAATTAAATTAATAGTTTTTAACTTTTGGATGTTACATCTCTTAGTTTCGTCATTACATTTTTTTGGGTGAATTCACCTACACGAGTTTGGGTGAGTTCATTGTAGTTTTAGCGCCAGGGTGGTAAAAGAGAGGTCACCTGGCTGACCGTGGGTGGTATGATGGCCAGGGGACCGAGGTCCAATTGGTGTTGGTCGGGAGTTGTGCGAGAAAATTCAAAAGCGCCATTTTTAGGGTTCCGTAGTCCGTCCCAGTCTGTCACAGCACAATATCTTCTACGTTTATGAACCGATTTACATGTAACTTGGTTCGACGATACTTTGGATATAGATCTCAATTTTAAAAATACAAAAAATTAAAATTACCCCTTACATGTAAAGTGGGGGTAAATTGTTTTTTTTGAGCACACCCCCTTGTGTGGGGTATCGTTGAAATCGTCTTTAAAAATGAAGTTGGGTTTCCGTACAACATTTTTTTATCAGCTTTACCATATGTGAGATATAGCACGCCAAAGTCGTTAACACGGTGTCCCCCCCCCCTGTAATTTCTAAAGTCTTGGACCTATAAACTTCAAATCACTCACGTAAATAAACTGGCGCAGAAACTCTTAATTAAAATTGTTTCGGGTATCTTGTGATGAATACTTTTGAAATTATAAATAAAATAAAAATATACTACGGAACCCTACTTTATGCGTGGTCGGACACGCACTTGGCCGGTTTTTTAGTATTACACATTGGTAAGCGCGTTATAGGCCGCGCGTTATGATCGGTCAGTCGCTTCTCCTTAAGTTCTGCTTCGAGCTTATATGTTTGCAGCACAGATTTCGCTACATAGTTGTTAGGTTGACAACACTGACTTCTACAGGCTGACAGTATCATACAGGCAGCCAAAGTCCACTGATTGATAAAAAATAAGATTTCGTGTTACATAAGGTCCCAGTTATTATTAACGACTTTAATTGTTACCAGAGTTATGTCAGAGACTTTTCGAATTTATAACACCAGGGTTTGTTATGCCAGTCGTCGACCTAACAAACTACATGACAATAAAATTATGATGCACGCAGGATTAGAGTGCAATATAATGATGCATATCGCATACTAATGAAATATCCTAGATATAGTAGCGCGTCAGGCATGTTCGCCGCGGCTGGTGTTTCTGACTTCTTCGCTATTATCAGAACTCGTACAGCCGGATTTTGGGCGCGAATCAGATCATCTGAGAATCAGATTCTCAGAACGCTTGCCGAGTGCCTGGACTGCCCTGTCTACCGACACTGGCAGTCTATGCACCGTGACGGGAACCGCAAGTAGTAGGTAGGTACCTTTACTATTTACTTGTAGTTTTAAGTTTTATTTGCTATTAGTTATTGTATTGTATTTAATTTTATTCTATATTGTGTTTATTTTCTTGTATTGTATTTTACTGGGTGTATGCCTGAAATAAAGATTACTATTATTATTATTATTATTTGTATTTATAGGAAATAATGATTTGTTAAACTGGCGTTGGTGTACAATTGGGCAGCATCTTAAGGGTCTATTTTCAGCTTCAGAATCGAGAGACATTTTTCTTTCTGTACGTGAGTGAAGAATGGTAGCTTTTGCTACTAGCGAGTGATTTTCGTGCACTGAAAGGTAATATAAAGTCAATTTATTAGGCAGCAGGCCACATAGGGTGTAATTTACCATCAAATGACGTTAAGTTGAATCAATAAGGTATGATGTTATACTCGTATATAAAGTGAGGTAGGTACGTGCAGAAACTGAGGCGGTCTTGTCGTAATTTGATTTAAGAAAAAAACAAAATGCAATCGCGTAGTAGTAGTAAAACTCAGAGGAACAAAAGACGATCGCTGCGCGAGGCGACGCGCGTCAGAAATCTTTGTAGTAAAATGCCTGCCTGTCAGCATTAGTAAAAAATTAAAGAAAAAAAAACCTTTTTTAAAAACAAGCTTTTATTATTTGGAAAATGAACTAAAAAGTTAAAAATAAATTAACTCTAATTAGAAGTATAACACTTTATAAGTTCATTGTAACCTTTAACGATAATTAAGCTTCTTTGTCTACGACAAAATAATTCCATATCGTAATCATATATTTTTAACACCAAAACTTTACACCTTAATTATTAAATCTTCCCGTTTTTATTACAGTCCCAATTTTATAAATAAAAAAGCGTGTTACATTGTGATAGTTCTTCGATTCGAAGTCCTGCTAAAGACTTAACTCTGCTTAAAGCCACATAAGCTTGACCAGCAGCAAATAATTTAGAGCCTAGATAAATAACAGCATGATCTACAGTAGTTCCCTGCATTTTGTGCACAGTTGAAGCCCAAGACAAGACAATCCGAAGCATTCTTCTTTCAGCTGTGCCGTAATTAAATTTAGCAGGAAATTGAATTGATTTAGGCTGTATTATGTGAATGCCATCCTTGCCAAGATCCATTGTAGAGGGATAAGGGCTTCAGTACAACAGGGTTCGCCCTGGTACCCTGAGGCGCAACGTTAGCGATATGAAATGTTTATACACTCTCATACCATTCAGCCCTCGGCACGTGCTCACCTTGGCATTGGGGCATCCATCTAATCAATCAGACATATAATAATCCACATTCATAACAAACGGAACGAACTTTTTCCCAAATCTGTTGGAGTTGCATATTCACGCCAACTAAGATGCTCGTCAAAACGAATCAAATGAGCGCAAACTCGATCGGGTTGCGTCGTTTAATTACGGAGTTCCTATGACCACCTTCCAGCTCCATCATCAGACCCTGGTTACCATATAGTATCAAAGTACTCGACAAGACGAATCAAATGGGCCTAAACTCGATGGAGTTGCGTCGTTCCGGAGTTCCTATGGCCACCTTCCAGCTCCATCATCAGACCCTGGTTATCATGTAGTATCAAAGTACTCGTCAAGACAAATCAAATGGGCCCAAACTCGGTGGGGTTGCGTCGTTTAATTACGGAGTTCTTATGGCCACCTTCTAGCTCCATCATCAGACTCTGGTTACCATTTAGTATCAAAGTATTCGTCAAGACCAATCCAACAAGCCCAAACACGACTATGTTATGTTGTGTATTTGTGGAGTTCCTGTGACCACCTTCCGGCTCCATCATGAGACCCTGGACATCACGTAGGACTGAAGATCTAGTCAAGACAAATCCAACAAGCCCAAACATGACTAAGTTATGTTGTGTATTTGTGTAGTTCCTGTGGCCACCTTCCGGCTCCATCATGAGACCCTGAACATCACGTATGACTAAAGATCTTGTTAAGACAAAACCAACAAGCCCAAACACGACTAGGTTGTGTTGTGTATTTAAGGAGTTCCTGTGGCCACCTTCCGGCTCCATCATGAGACCCTGGATATCACGTATGGCTAAAGATCTTGTTAAGACAAATCTAACGAGCCCAAACACGACTAGGTTGTGTTCTGTATTAGAGGAGTTCCTATGGCCACCTTCCGTCTCCATCATCAGACCAGCTCCAAGGTACCATAATATTGCATTGTCATCCGATTTATACAGCAAAATTTCAGCTCAATCGGAAACTGGGAAGTGGATCAAATTTAACTTGCAAGATTTGATTACAGACAGACAACGGGACAGGTGAAACTAAATAAAAGCTTGTAAAAAAGGAATCAATTTTGAACACCGAGCAACAGTAACCTGAAAGAGTTTGCTATTTTAGCAATGAAGTCACCTGTAGAACTTCTTTTTTTTATTTTGAATGTGCGAATCAAAGATTTCTGACGCGCGTCGCGAAGCGATCGTCATTTATTTCCTCTGAGGTGCGTCCTCCTCATAAGACTCTTTATTTAAATGTTTAAAGATAGATTTTGGTGGCAATAAGAAATATCTTATTATTCATTGACCGAGCGAGCGCATAGCTTGGGCAAAAACGCTTTCGGTGACCGTCAGACTTCATCATCATCATCATCATCTGCTCATATCCTCATCAAAGGGCTCGAGCCAACCCTGAATTATGGCGGTTAGGCCGTAGTCCCACGCTGGCCCATTGCGAGTTGGTCGACTTCACACACAACTTATGAATTTATTTGCAGGAGAGTGCAGGTTACCTCACGCTGCTTTCCTTCACCGTAATTAGCGTGTAAAAGACATACATAATAAATTGTAAATTTGAAAACACATTGATGGGGATCGATTGAACCCGTGTCTCCAGGACCTGTAGATTAAATCAGCCTCAGCGGTAGACCTTACAAGCTGACAATACTCATAACTACGTATTTTTTTTAAATTCCAAGTGTTGACTCGGAAAAAAACCTATATATATTTATAGAAGCAGCTCACGAAATTTCACGAGAATCAGTTGAGAAATGTGATCTGTAGAGGAGAACAAACAGATATTATGGACATACAAAAGCAATTTTGGCCAAGCTGAAACAATTAATAATAATAATAATATATTTATTTCCAGTTTACAAGTATTATAACATTGTTGTGTTTAACTCCTATTATACTAGGCTAGGCCTGTATTAGAAAGTCATTCAAGTTTACAAAACAGTTATTTGATTAACAATTTAAAATATTATTATCATTTTGATACTAAAGTTAAAACAATTTTTATAAAAAAAACAAAAACAAATATTACTTATTATATTATTAGGGAACGAAACGTTTCTTTTTAGGGTCAATTGGGGTGTAAATGGCGTGAGAGGATGGAGAAGTAGGTGTGAGTGTAGGGAATTGTGGATTATGTATGAATCTCTCTATTTAAAAGACAATTCCTAAAACGAGTCCAGTAGAGTTTCTTCCGGCCGTTCTTCTCTATAGTGAGTTGATTTACTAATAGTGAACGTGGCAACCACGAACAAGATTTCCTTGTCCTTAGTATATGCTAGTCATGACGTCACTCATTTATAAAAATCTCAACTCTAATTAAATATTTTTGATTTTTTCGACGACGACAACGCTCACAGACATTCGCATCTCAATGCGAATGCTTAACTATCACAATCGTTCGGAATTCAAAATGATCGCTTTGCTACAAGCGCTTCACGTACACTAAACTCCTGAGTTTATTCTGATCGCGCAAAAGTAGCAAGCAGCGAAGGTTGGGACATTCCATCTCAGAACGTGCGTGAAAAACCCACAGCAGCGGTTGATTTTGGTACGTTAAACCGGCTTACACCGAAGTTAAAAAAAAAAAAAATCATGATAATAAAATTCTTTATTTTTGTTACTTCATTGTTTCTTCTTTATTTATTTTTTTCTTAACTTTATTTTTTTTACGTTTTTTTAAGTGTTTTTTTTTTTTTTTTGGATTCGTCACAATTCCACCAATTTTGAATGGTATGAAAGGTTAGGTTGAGTTTACAGTCTTAGAAAGTGTGTCAAGGAATCTCAATTTTATGTTTTTAGTTTTTATGGCTGCTATCAAATGAAGACCGAAAAATAAAGAAAAATATATTCTTCATAAAATAAATTTTAGGATGTCGTACATATCTATCAAAAACAACGCAAATAATTAACAGAATTCACAGGAAATGAGCATGTCAGCGAGTAAATATGGTGATCTATTTGAATGTAGGTAGATGGAACGTAGCCAAGAACTAAGAATATGTTTTAAATGTGCCTAGATCAGATCTTAGCAAGTACTGGATAGTAATCTGCAGAACTTACGAAAAAAATGGTTAATAAATAAATAATTAAACCAATGCGGCGTGAATTTACAGGTTTAAATCTAACTAGACACGCTAAGTTGTCTAAATGCCTAAAGGGCAAAATAATTCAAAATTCAAAAAAAATCAAATTCAAAATTGTTTATTTCATAAACTTAAACATTAAAAACAATAAACAGTGGTTGAGACCTCCTAGTAAGCATGTAATATACCTGTGTCAGGAGGCCAAATTTGACGGTAAACAACAAATTTGACGGTATGAAAAATTTTCTCATTTTAGAAATGAGAATGAATGAATAATGTGGCCTTTTTTGCACTTAAGCACTTTATTCACAAACACAAATCACTTTTAATACACAACGGTGTAAATACAGATGGCCGTATTTCACACTTGATACACAGCGGTATCCACGTGCGCATGACCCTCGTCGGTTTGGTTTCCTTTCAGTTTGGAATCTAAAATGTCACGCCTTTATGTGATACTGCAGGTCATGACTACGAAATCCTGCTTTTTGTGAAGAGTTACCTGTTACCCGCTTATAACGACCCCATCAAGGGGTTCAAGCCTGATATAAGGGCAAGATCAGGTTTAAAGGTAATATTTGCGGCTGACAAGCTGACAACTGACAGACGATAGCTTATGACTGTTGAAAACGACCGACGACACTCAAAATTGAATTGAATTGACATGAAAAGGCAGTGAAAGATCTTCGCTACTTCGTTTCAACGACAAAATTGCATACAATTTTTCGACTTTTTTTTTTTAATGTAAAATAGGTTCGCGTTTGACCACTGTCTCATCTGATGGAAAGTGATGACGAGGTCGAAGATGATACACGCTCACCCAAAAGATGCCTATTCACTCTTGCCTTGAATACACCAAGGTTATAAGACTCCGGAAACACAGACGCCGGAAGAGCATTCTACTCTCGTGCTGTACGCAAAACGTTTAGTGCGGACTACGGGAAATTCAACCACGTGAGAGTGGAAACGCCCCCGGCGCCGCGTACTCCGGTGGCAGAAGGTGGATGGCGGGATAAGATCGTGAAGTCAGTGTTATAGAGCCGCCGAACGCCACTGACAAGGCTCGTGTAACGACTAGATAGTAGCCGGGATCGACGGCTTAACGTGCCTTCCTAAGCACGGAATCATTTTTCTTTTTGGACAATCAGGTGATTCAGCCTGCAAAGTCCTAACCAAACTGGGGAAAGTCTCTCAAAGAGATTTTTGCTTGACAATGTCCCTACCGGGAATCGAACCCGGAGCGGAGATGAAATCTCGACCACTCGGCCACGGACTCTGGGTTGATCTTCTATCGCTGTCAGTCAATCAGTTTCTATTTTTTTAATAAAATTATTATTTTACCTCCGAGATTTCCTTTTTTAGCACAAAAATGAGGATAACTTTGCATTTGGGCAACGTATCATGGTAAAACATACTCTCAATGATATTATAAGTAAAAAGGTGTAGATAGATCACTTACAAGGCAAACGGTGTTTTAACGAGTGCGGTCCTTAATTTCCGAAAATCAGTTTTTCTTGGTTTGTTGAGGTTGGCTAATTAGCCAACTTTTGGTGTGCCGCTTTTTGAGCGCGTTTGACTCATCTACGCCTTTTTACTTAGTATATCAATGCATACACTAGTTTTCAAATTAGATCTCCAGCAATAATGCTATGAAACGCAGTAAGTACTTTATGCGTGATGCGGGAACAGACATCCAAATAAAAAATCTTAAAATAATTGTTTTGACTTCTATTACTCTCAAATATCTTCTGTGTATCTTCTAGTACATCAGTTACAATTTTATTATAAGTAGTATGTATTGTACATTACAATTTTATTAGTTTTATTAGTTAAAATTTTAACTATTATAAAAAAAAATAACAATAGGGGGGCCGTATTTGATTAAAAATAATAGTATGGGGGTCTTTTTTTCACATCTTCTGATAAATGTTACAAAAGTTGTGGCTGAAGGCTAACGCTTTACAACAGACAAAAATGTGCAATGACAGTTGACGACAAAATACCCTTAGAATTACCTATTATAATCTGAAATATTGCCAACCACAGACAAACTTCCTTTCTCCTTGGTCGTTGGGAATCATTAGCTAGCTTTGTCTTCGAAAAATTATTCTGTAGAATCTTACTTTGAATAAAGAGAATTTATCTTTTATCTTTAACCGAAACATCTCCCCCAGATTACCGTAACAGCTTCCGGCACCCAACAAAAAATAACATTGAAAAGTTATTTTCGTCGGTTCATTGTTCAAAAAATTTGGCTGTCGTCTGCTGGATCGTCTACCCTCAGTCGTGTTTAATTATTTTCATTGAGATTTATGTGTTGGTGAGTGACACAGTCAATACTGCGGGCGACGGCGCGGAAAATGGTCTCCGTACAACTGGACAGGTCGGAAAGTGCCGGAAAATTTTTTGAACTAGATTTTGTATAAAAATTTAATGTTAAATATTTTTATACATTTTCAAAACTTTCACGGTGGTGTACATTATTATATTTTCAATACACCTTGCTCGGAAATTGAACTTACGAAGGCAGTAAACTGTGCGGTAAATGCGTTCTACCGCACTAGTGCGATTTTATTACAGTTTCTCTTTTCATTCCTACGGCCTTCAAAATTATTATTCAGCCAGGATCATTTTGACAATAAAAAATATTTAAATCGATTCAAACAAATAGAAAAGTAATTTATATTTTTTATTTCAACAAATTGTATCAAAAATATTATCAGCCAGTAATATTTTAATTATAAAAATAAAATTATCTCGATTTAACAAAGAATCAATTCGTAGAGGCTGAATGTCCGCCAGAGCCTTTTATCCGTAATATGCTTATAAAAAAGAAATATATGTACTATCGTCTCGTAGTTGGCACCAAGTTTGTAAAATTTTCATTTAATTGTTTTACATTGAATGTTGTTTTATGAGTGATTATAGTTGGGTTACTGTAGGATGAGCTCTGACAGATTAAAATATATTTTTTTAAATATTATTTCGGTTATTTATTTATTTTTTAAGTAAAATTACATACTGTTTAATGATAAAATAAGAGGTGAAGTAACTTTATTTTTAATTATTAGCTATTATGGTTTTTAAACTGAATATTATAAAAAAAGTTGTAACGTTGTATGAAGAATTTTGAAGCTGTCAGAACTCATCCTATAATAACCCAACTATAAGTGTTGGTATTTAATAATAAATGTGAATAGTAAGGATACTCAAACTGCGCGCGATATAGTAAAGGTTAGTTTTTACAACTTCTACATGACCAATTTTTCCTGTAGTATCATAGCTTTTGTAGGGTACTATGTAAGCATTTCAATTTAATTATTTACTATTAGTTTTCTCACAAGTGTATTGAAAAACGTCGTACAACACACGGATCTTAGGTTTTATAACAAACTCTTGACTTTATAAACCCTCGCCTGCGGCTCGGGCTTACAAAAGTCCCCTCGTTTGTAATATGCAACCTACTACGATCCTTGTATCGTAATGTACTATTACCGTGTTTGTATTTTTATTCTTGCATGCTCAATATTTCGATGCAGTTGCGTGCACCATGATCACGAGTCAACTGAGGAATTTGTGGGTGGTTAAGGACAAACACATACTGTCTACTCTCTTTTTTTAACAAACTACGGTAAATCTCTTAAAAATATCCCGATTTTATTTACAGTTAGCGCGTGAGTTGAATGCAGTCGGGGCCTGAGGTAAAGAGCGTCGTGCGTGAGGGGAGCTGTCCGCACGTCGCCCCTCACGCGCCACAGCACCACACTACAGGCGAGTGAGGGGAGACGCGCGGACAGCGGGGGAAGATGCTCCCACTCTTTACCCCAGGCCCCGACTGCACTCAACTCGCGCGCTTACTGTAACTATTTAATTAATATCTCTTGTTCATGAAGATAGGAAAAGTTTCGAGTGACGATCTTGTATTAGAAATTGGGGAGGAGAAATAACAATCTGGGGGCCGTTTCACGAAGCTACAAGTTACAAATTACAAGTACAATTTGACGTACATTGCTTAGACGATTAGATAAAACGATAACGGCTTACAGTTTAGGCGACTTGGCTACACAATGTATATAAAATTGTAACTTGTTACTAGTAATTTGTTGCTTCGTGAAACGGGGCCCTAGTAGTGGTCAAGGCAAACCGCTGGGTGCAGGAAGTTTAGCACTGGTTAACATTTTAAATTTTCGCGATTTTTACCAACAGTCAAACTCCAATGAATATATTTAGCAAATTGAACATACAATTTTGTAAAAGTATAGCATTATGTCACAACCCCGCGCCGCTTTACCTAGTTTGTGATTATATCTTAATTAACGCAGAGCGCTGTCAGTGCGATGTAATATGTTGGCTCGCAGGTTTGCACGTTGTACAAGTCAGGTCAAGCTGACGCTCTTTAAAGCTTTTTGCCAATCCTTTTACACGTGCAGCTTGTGGGTCAACTTTACGCAGCGTGCTTACAGCGCTCTGCGCGTCCAATATAATAACGCGTTTAGAATACTGTTTAGGCTGCCGCGTTATTGTAGCGCCTCTTTCATGTTCGCGCAGGCTAAGACGAACGATTTCTATGCTATAATGCGCAATCAATGTGCGTCGATGCTTAGTCGTGTTCGCTACTAATATTAGATTAAGCTTTACTAACAAATTAAGGATACAATTATCTGAAATAAATTTATTATTATTATTATTATGTCTTAATTCAAAACACGTATTTTAAATTCCATCATTATCTCTTCAGACGCAATGCAACCACATTACTTTCATTCACGAGCATTAAAATGAGTATTCAAACTTTATTAACTCTTCAGCAAAATTATTAACCATCACGGAAGAATAACTTAAACTCAAAACCGTTCCAGGAAAGGAAATTTAAACTTATTTCCAAGTTGCATTTGAGTCTCGAGGAAGAACTCGAGCGAACTACGGTTAAATCACCTCGTTAATCAAGCGTTTAAGCGGACGCAACTATACCTAGTTTAAAATTACTCAAACTTTGATTCACTGAGGGTTTCCAAATGAACTTTTTTTATGATGGAAGTTTGTTGGTCGGGAACTTAGAGTATAGGAACAGAGGTGATGTCTCAAAGGTTTGTCTTGATGTAATGATTTGTTAATTTGACAGGTAAAAAGAAAAAAGATCAGAGATCCAAGAAAGTTTTTTTATTGATTATTAGATGTTACCAGAACAGGACAGAACAAACCAATTTTTACCGTCACTGAACTTTATTTTTTGTGTGTTGTGTAACTATTTTATGTTATCAGCTTTTATTTTATTATGCATCAAAACAATTGAGTTCTACATGGTAATTCTATTACCACTATACATTACTGTTAAGACTTTTTTGCAAATTTTTGTTCACTAAGATATCTGTCTACGAAAATATTTCCTCCATTTTCTTTATCAACAGTTGTCACACTCCCAACCGCAGGGTTAAGCTGGACGTTTTAAATATTGACATAAAAAAACAAAACCAAAAGAAAATTTAAATAAACTAAACAGTCATCATTATCACCAGCTCATATACGTCCCCACCGAGGAGTTCGAGCCTACCCTGAATTAGGGCGAGGGCAGGCCTAAGTCGATCACGCTGGTCCAGTGCGGGTTGGTCGACTTTACACACAACCTTTGAATTTCTTCGTAGGAGAGTACTGGTTTCATGACGATGTTCTCTTTCACCGTAAGAGCGTTGAATAAACGTACTACATAATATGAATTTGAAATTCGAAAACACATTGGTACGTGGTGGGGATCGAACCCACGCCTCCCACACGGAATACAACGGTCCTAGCCACTACACCACTGACATTCGCTACACCGTTAAAAAAAACTAATTATATACTCACCGGCACAACTAACCGCCCACCCTTCTCCTACTCGTGATTCTTTATAATTATATTAGTTACAGCTGATATTAATAAAAAAGTAGTTAATTTAACGTTTATTTAAGTGTGTTTAATTTATCGTAAAATTATCAATAAATCAATTGTAATGTATAACAATAAGCGTAGTTTAAAATTAACCCGAAATACAAGGGTGGGCGGTTAGATGTGCCAGTGAGTGTATTATATCAGCCTGCGTCATGTCTCCCACAGTTTCGTTAATCTTTACTTAGAGCGGTCTTACTGTAGTGCTAAGTTGGCTTAGAAGAGAGTTGAGGTAGTGTTTCTGTTTCCTTCTCTTGGAAAAGGATTTTGAGGAATTGTTGGTTTGAGAACACTACCGCAGTACCTAAGAAAATTTATAACATTAATCTTTTAAGTCTTATTATACCAGAAAAGTGTGATGAAACCTGCACACTCCTGCGAAAATTCAAAGGTTGCGTGTGAAGTCGACCAACCCGCACTGGGCCAGCGTGGTCGACTAAGGCCTAATCGCTCTAAATCAGGGTAGGCTCGAGCTCCTAGGTGGGGACGTATATGAGCTGTTGATGATACCAGAAAGAAAGGAAGTAGCTAAGAACTACCTCAAAACAAGTTGTTTATTAATGCATGTAAATATATAGGTACTCACCGGCACATCTTACCACCCACCCTTGTATTTCGAGTTAATTTTAAATTACTCTTATTGCTATACATTACGATTGATTTATTGATAATTTTACGATAAATTAAACACACTTCATCAACATCAACGGCCCGTTACAGTCTACTGCTGGACTATGAGCCTCCTCCACTCAAGTGGAGGGTTTTGCCATAACCTCCACGCTGGAGAGGCGGGTTGGAGATCGCAGATTAAAAGGTTGCTGTATCAGAGAGCGCTGCTGCCCGTTCCCTGTTCAACGCGAGGTCCCTAAGTCGCCTCTTACGACACCCACGGGAAGAGTAGGGGTTGGTGACAAATGTATTCTACTCTGCCATCACCACACGGCACCACACAAATTATTAACACTGTTAAATTCACTAATTAGGTACTGGCACTTTGAATAGAATAATATTGAAAATTCAGAGTCCATAAGCCTAACCTATTTAGTGTTGTTAACCTTCAAATTACGCTTATTGCTATACATTACGATTGATTTATTGATAATTTTACGATAAATTAAACACACTTAAATAAACGTTAAATTAACTACTTTTTAACTAACATCAGCTGTAACTAATAGAATTATAAAGAATCACGAGTATTCCTTGAAATGAAGGGTGGGCGGTTAGATGTGCCGGTGAGTGTATTAACAGTTCTTTATTATGTATAATGAATGAATCTCCCTTTGAATGATATATTATTCTATTCCAAACCTTTACTTATAAAATAACGATTATCCACCGTGACAATTTTATTGGTTGATTTTCGTTAAAGGGAGTGTTCAGTCCATTAAAATGATAATTTTAAGGGAGTGTTCAGTCCATTAAAATGATAATTTTTTTCTTAACCGGTAGTGGTCGGCGACCGTGGCTGGTTAGGTCCAACCATTTTTTCATTAATTACTAAAAAAGAAAAAGAAAAAAGAACTGCCATATTTTTTATCAACCATAGACCATTTTTGTTTCGTCTCGGATCCCGTTCTAAATTAATTGACCGAGCGAGCGAAGCGAGCGAAGCGTCTTTGTTTCAGCTTGGCCAAATTTGCTTTTGTATGTCCATCTGTTTGTGGATTTGTTTGTTTGTTTCACTCTACAGGTCGCGTTTCTCAACCGATTCTCGTGAAATTTTGTGAGCAGGTTAGATAAATTAATCGTTTTTTTTTGTTGAGTCAGTTTTTGGAAATTTTAAAAAATGACGGAGTTTTGAGGGTTGCCAGCTTACAAGGTCTACCGCTGAGGCTGTTTTCCTCTACAGGTCACATTTCTTAAAATAAAATAAAATAAAATAAATAAAATAAAATTAACTTTAAAAATAAAAAAATCAAGGGGTTGGGGATGTTTGTCGAGAAAAAAAAAATTGGAAATATATATACAGACTCGCGAGGTCTCCAGCTCACAGAGCCACTAGTTTACAGACTGGTACCGGTAGCGAAGGTACAGCCAATACATATAATAGAGGTTTACACAGGACCCAAGCATAAACAAGTAAAAAAAATGACGAAATGTGTTGGTACTAAGCAAATTAATTATATACCGCAAAAGTATTTTAATATAACGGACTACTAAAGGAGGTAAATAGTGAAGTAGTTCGCTTGTAATGAAATGCTGGGGATTAGTACTAAGAAGTAAGGCCAATCGCCTTTTCAGGTCTTCCGGCATTACTGACTGGCATCACGTTCGACCCAAATTAATTCAACCCTTTAGGGTAGAATGCTACTCTGAGCGAATACAACTTAATCGACACTTCTTAGTCTTGCGTTAATTTTTGGTGCAAATGGCTTCTTGCATTATTTAATTCGTTGTGCTTCAGGTGTAGTGTCATAGTTCTTAAAGTTTCTTTACCGGCACCACATAATCACCTAAAATTAAAAAATATAGCAGTGTCACTCAGACTGAGAATTAACGACAATGTATGGGGATACATCAAAATTTGTTCAAGCATTTAGAAGTTATGGTGGAATCAAGAAACTCACATACATACTGGTACTGAACACATTACACTACATATTTTTGGGCAGTCGTATAATAATTTAGCTCTCTAAATCTTCACGCTAACACTCGCACCCGACCTGCCAGCACCAAATGTACAAGTGACAGAGTAGTAACGACCATGTGATTAATTAAACCTTATATTGTTAAACGTGGAATAGACCACAATGCATGTACACTGTCGATTTGTTAACTGTCAAAATGATCGTTACCCGCCTTTTTTGCACCGATAAATGTGCCGAGGCTGAACGAATAAAAAATGGCTATTTACAAGTTGAATCGAAAACATTACTTTTTATTTGGCTGTGAAATATTGAGTGTTAATGAATGTTGTAAAATTGTAATAGAATTTGCTCGATATAGCGAATTTACATATTTCGTGCAGATAGCATTTACCGAAGGAGTTTATCTTTACCATGTTCGTGGAAACAAACAGAGACATTTCAGTTACTGTTATTTCTTGAAGTTTATTTTTTTGAGAAAGCGTTTAAGCCGTGGTGAGGCTAAAATTTTTTTATACGAATTGACTTGATCTTTCATGACATATTATAACAATTTGTACCACTTCATTATATAAAGTAAAAATGAAGTTGTTTAATGCAAATTTTTACACCACATAGCCAAATTGTATTTTGTATTAAAATAAAAAATGCTAGTGGCTCGGTGAGCTGTAGACCTCGCGAGTCTGTATATATATTTTCATTTTTTTTTATCTACAATCATCCCCAACCTCTTGATTTTTTTATTTTTAAACTTTATTTTATTGGTTAAGAAATGTGACCTGTAGAGGAAAACAGCCTCAGCGGTAGACCTTGTAAGCTGAAAACCCCCATAACTCCGTCATTTTTTAAAATTTCCAAAAACTGACTCGACAAAAAATTCGATTAATTTATCGAAACTGCTCACAAAATTTCACGAGAATCGGTTGAGAAACGCGACCTGTAGAGTGAAACAAACAAACAAACAAACAGATGGACATACAAAAGCAAATTTGGCCAAGCTGAAACAGGGACGCTTCGCTCGCTCGGTCAATAAAATTATTCACACGATCATCCTTCCAATTCAAGACCTAGCTGACTTAAAATTAAGCTTACCTCATAATTACTTTGGACGAGTTCTCAAGCACATGTTCAAAGTTAACTCATCCCGTGTTACAACTACCTACCTACTGATATTTCCTCGGTACGAACAACTTTGAAAACTTCAGGTAATATGTTCCTCAAGTTACCTTTTCAAGCTTCCCCCAGTTCAGTTTATTAATAAAATTTTAGATTAAATGGTTCTGATATTAAACAAGTATGCTGGAGGTAAAAACTTTAAAATGTTAGTTTTATTTTTAAATATATAGATGGTGGGGTTCACTTTTCATATTAACAAACTTTGTTTCTAGATTTTGTTATAAGGTATTATTGTTCTAAAATCCACTGAATCCGTTGTTGTTTTTTGTACAAATTGTTTCCTACATGTGGAGGCTTGTAATAGGCTTGTGTCAACTAACAATGAAATCAATGGATGAATGTTTCTAGACGTAAATTCTAATATTTAAACAGGGAAAACCGAAATAATTCCACATAAAAATTAATGATTATTGTTATTTTTAACCGACTTCAAAAAAATAGGAGGTTCTCAATTCGTCTGTATTTTTTTTTTTTTTTATGTATGTTATTAGATATCTCCGCCAATTGTTAACCAATTTTAATAATTCTTTTTTCATTCGATAGGATTTACTCTCGAGGTGGTCCCATATTAATTTCGTCAAGATCTGATGGTGGAACAGAGGTAAAACTTGGAAATTCCTCAACGGAATGTAGCATTCGCGTCGTTATTCGTCTATTCTTTTAGTCATATCTCAGTCAGTTTTCAACCGATTTTGATGATTCTTTTTTCATTCGATAGAACGTGCTTTAGGGATAGATCCGTATTAATTTTGTTAAAATCTGATGATGGAATAAGAGATAAAAGCGGAAACTCCTTAACCAGTGACAGCAACATGCATCGCGCGCGATACCGTTTGTGGTGGAATGTTGCTAGGCAACGAAATAAATTTGTTTTGTCAGTTTGCTGAAAATCTACGTTTCCCTTGTTCCATTTATTCGATTTTATCACATTATTGGCGACCGTGACAGGACAAGAACCTGCAATCTTCGGATATTGTATTGGAAATCACAAATAATTTAGCTTCTATGGCCGAGTGGTCGAGTGTTTTAATCTTTTTACGGAGGTTTCGGGTTCGAATCCCGGTGAAGACACTTTTAAACGAATATGTCCTTGTGAGACTTTCTCCAGTTTAGTCGGGACATTGCTGCCTGAATCACCCGATTGTCTGAAAAGAAAGATTATTCCGTGCTTCGGAAGGCACGTTAAGCCGTGTGTCTCGGCTCTAATATCTACAGAAGGCGTCGTTACTCGAGCTAAGTCAGTGGGTTTTGACAAGGGCCCAGTACTATATTAATTGTGTGACCAGGGTGTGTGAGGTTGGTTGTCGACCTGTCGGGATTATAAAATCCACAATATGAAGAAAAAGAAGAAGCTAGCCTACGTTCACTATCTGTAATCAGCTAACGATAGACTTTCAAGATACCATCTCAAACCTGAAACTCCTTACGAATAGCCAAAAGTATCGGGGTAAACTGTAAGCTTATTAAGAGGGAAAAATCGTGCTCGTCCATACAAAAAGAGAAAACGTTTTTCCACTTCTATATATATTTTCCAATCTCCATGATTTTTTAGTATGTTATTGACACAATGAATGACTAGGTTTATAGTTTTTGCTTTTTTCAAAATTCGCAATAGATTCAGGCACCTCAAGTAACGTAATTTTTCTGATTAAAACTGTGTCAAGGTGATTTGTTGAAATTTAGTAATTGGAAACCGTTTCCTCCCGAAGTGGGAATTTCAGCTGTGAGCTGCAACGCTCTCGCTCTCTCTCTCCTGGGGGTATGAGCGCACGAGCGATAGCAAATGTTTTCCTAAATACCTATTTCGTTAGGATCGCGAAGCTATTCTTTCCTCTTAGCATTGTCAGTTTAGTGGCCAGCTAGACTACCAAATGACCTCTTACTTCGTAGCCTCTTACCCAGTTTAACTTATGTTATTTTAGAAACTATTATATAAACAACTAAACGCGGTTGCAAAGCACGAAAGACGCAGTCTAAACTAAGCAAATACCAAAAATATAATATCTTTGTACTGAAACTGTTTAATAACAAAACCTAGCTTTGGATAATGAAGAAAAATAATAGAAAATGTGTCGCGGTTAGGATTAATTACTTACATAAAATATATTGAATAAAACACTGAAAATCATAAAATAAAAATAATTTTAACAAAAAAATAGAAACCTCCTTCAAATTGCCTTATATGGTTATCTCCACTAAAAAGTAATAAATAAAATAACATTCCAGATGTAACATGAAAAAAAATATTGCCAATATCCTCAATTAAATAGATAGGTAGTGTATTAAGTAAATATTTAGAATTTTGTACTTCCTTTTGGAGTCGGTGCCAGCCAAAAAATCGTCGATTAGTCGTGGGCAACTGTTTTAAGTCGTCGTCGTCGTTAAGTCAGTACATATTTCTATATGACTATCAATAAAATTCTTTGATAGTCTATAGCGTCCACTACACTACTCGCGAAGTTGATCGAAGTAAGCCGAGGACGAGAGTATAGAGAGGCACTTCGTGCAACTTCGGGCTTCACTTTTACACCAATTTGACACTTCGTGAGACTTCGTCGAAGAACTTCGGACGAGAGTGTAGTGGGCGCTTATGATATAAATGTTTTGTTGTGCTGCGCGGGATGCAATGCTGCACCCGACCAAACGCAGGGATAACGACAGGAGCGACTACCAAGAAAGTCCGGGTAGGTTTCATTCGATAAATAATTAATACTCGTTGTTTCGTCATCTTCAATTTTTGGCTGGCACCGACTCCAAAAGGAAGTACAAAATTCTAAATATTTACTTAATACACTACCTATCTATTTAATTGAGGATATTGGCAATATTTTTTTTCATGTTCCATCTGGAATGTTATTTTATTTATTACTTTTTAGTGGAGATAACCATATAAGGCAATTTGAAGGAGGTTTCTATTTTTTTGTTAAAATTATTTACAAATTAAAATCAAATAAATACCCCCCCTGGCCCCTCCGCTGTGAACGTCAATCAGAACGTATTACGTCACATAGTGGTATGCCGCCATTGTTGTTTTGACGCTTGGTTAACTTTTTCATACAACAGCACAAGTGAACACAATCGTTTGCGACTATGTGACGTCATTCACGACGCCATGACACTTTCTTGTGTTTTAAAGTATTTTCTTAAAACTTAAAATATGTGTTTTAAATATAATTTTTATCATGAAATATTATTTTTTTGGGGTAATACAGGTACTAAACTAACGAAATAAGCCATTTTTGAAATTTACGACACAGGCCTATTAGCTCTTGTGTTATCTATACAGATACATTCATTGTAAATTTTAGCTGTAAGCTTTCCAAACAAAATAAAATAAAAATTAACTGATGTCGGTTTTTGTAAAATACGAAACAAATAAATTAATAATTGTAAAGTGAGACAAGAAAGAGAAAGAAAATGAAAGAGAGCAATGCTCTATAAAATTATTAACACTGTTAAATTCACTAATTAGGTACTGGCACTTTGAATAGAATAATATTGAAAATTCAGAGTCCAATAGCTATTTTAACCTTCAGGTTTTGTTTATAGAGCATAAATATTACTAATTTGTATTAATTTGTGTTGTAATAAAGAATGTCCTATTCGCACTAAGATTTTCGTCTGTCTGGCTGTCACTAGAAGAGACAGCCATTCATTAGGGAGGTTCCGGGTTCGATTCCCAGTGTCAAGCAAAAATATCTGTGAGACTTTCCCCAGTTTAAAATTACCTGATTATCCGAAAAGAAAGATGATTCCGTGCTTCGGAAGGCACGTTAAGCCGTTGGTCCTGGCTGTTATCTAATCGTTACACGAACTATGTCAGTGGCCTTTGGCGGCTCTATAACACTGACACTAGGGTTTGTGAGGTCGGTTGTCGACCTTACAACCCACACGATGAAGAAGAAGAAGAGAAGAAGACTAAGAATTTTTTACAAAGTGATTTGTAAAATTTGTTTTTTTTTTTACTTTCAAAATACTTTTATGTTAAATACGATTCAGATTTCAAAACTGTATACCAAAAGCCTGTAGTAATGAGTACCTACATCGTCTCTCTTTTAACTTTTTCATAATGATTCTGTGTTACCTCATCAACTTCGTCAACACCATTAATCACATGTTATGTAATTATTAGTTTACGCACGTTATTGCATTTGCGTCGTTTGCAAAGCTTCCGAGTTTTTCAAGCAAATCCAATCAGGGGGCTGTTTCACGTAGCTACTATTTACTAGAAACAAATCACAATTAGTCATTGGTGTCGATTCGGCATACGCCCAACTAAACTAAACTAAAATTTGTCCTGTCACTTTCTATAATTTTTAATAGAAAAGGGACCGAAGATCATCGGTTTTGTTTTTGTCGTTGACTTCACGACTAACTGTCAATTTTAGTGGCTTTTTATTTGTCATGGTGAAGACTAAATTTGACAGTTAGTTGACGAGCTGTTGATGATATTATACGAGTATTACAAATTATTAATCTTCATTAACAACAGTGAATGCCTTTGTTAACCGACTTCTAAAAAAGGAGTATTTTATCGGCTGTATTTTTTTATTTGTTTATTTAAGAGTAAAGACATAGTAAAATCTATACTGAGAATGCTTAAGAAGTTTATTTTGAATTTCTTTCCTCAAGCTTTCAGGTAAATTAAAATTAGTTGGATGAAGTTATTCTACAGAGATATTATTTCTGTCGAAGCTGCACGAGTTCAGAATATTGCAAGACTTTATTAGATTTCCTATTGATTTGTCTGTTTCTTGTCGCGTAGCTTGGTGGCATGAATACTATAACAACTAGGTTTTCCTGTGGAGTCTGCTTATTCTTTCCAATCACGGAAGTTAAGTAAGATGGGTGACCGCTTGTGGAATATTAACGAGTTACTATCGACAGAAAAATAAGAAGAAATTTTGTTTGGCGCCGGTGGATGCAAATAGCGCAGGACCGTTCACGTTGGAAACCGATGGGGGAGGCCTATGTTCAGCAGTAAACGTCTCCCGGCTGAGATGATGATGATGATGATGAGTTTTAAATAGTTTTGCTGAAAAGAAGTAGAATGAAAAAAACAATAAATATACTTTATAATAAAAGTTAAGTATACTTTATAACAAGTAAATTATAAATAATAAAACATGAAGAAATACGACACAACAGGTACTACTTATTTCTAAAGAAATATCTGACATGATATATAAATATATATAGATAAGTCGTGCACAATGACTTTATCTCGTATAAATACTTACTTATTACTTTTCATCAACAAGGTGGACTGATGACCTGAGGAAGGTCGCTGGTGGTGGCTGGATGAGGAAAGCGCGTGATCGTGCGCTTTGGCGTGCCCTTGGGGAGGCCAACGTCTAGCAGTGGACTGCAATAGGCTGATAGATTGATTGACCAATAAAAAATATCTACAATATTTATCAACCATTTTGTAGCTTCTAGCGGCACGTCGTGTGGTGACGGCAGAGTAGAATACATTTGTCACCAACCCCTACTCTTCCCATGAGTGTCGTAAGAGGCGACTTAGGGACTACACATTGAACAGGGAACGGGCACACAGTGATTCGTTCCATACAAGGTAGATATAAAAAAGTCGGGTCAAAATCGAAGTATATAGCTAATGCCAACAGGTTAAGGAATATCTATCTATAACAATTATGTATAACACAATGGCTCAAGTGGTCAGTTTATTATTTACTAATCACTCAAAGTCGATGTATGAAGAAATGCACAATTTCAATCAACTGCATTTCACCGATTTCTTCCCACCAGTTTGGTTATTTTCTCCAGTTTCGAGTGCTTTATTGATATATGTAAAAAATGGGTGATAATCTTGAAGGTATGTAGCATGTTTACACATAATATTCGCCTTATAATTTTTAATAGGTCTTCGGAAATAAATTCTCATAAAAAATACTTTAAAAAAGGCCTAAAAACATGAGAATTTGTTTTTCTATGGAGAATATTTTTATTGTACCCTCTTGTACCCTTTTTAGAATACGTACCAAAACGTTTGTTACTTATCCTAGTTTTGAAATATATAGGTCCTTAACATGACACGGGTTGCCATATTATTTATTTTATTTTTGTTTAGGTCGAAGGTATCAAACTTCTCGTTCTGAGATTTTTGATGTTTGGTGCGTTTCACATAAAACTGAACGAAATAAACAGATCTTGCAATATATGCAAGTTCAGTCTATTGAATGCTGGTAAAGAAATCTCGAGACCAATATTTAAATTAAAATAGCTAATATTTCGTCTAAAATGGAGTCAAAATGGAAGTCGGCGGGGCATAGCAAAGATCAGTTTGTAATGAAAAATAAGGAGTGGCTTGACCAACATGATTTTTATAGAATATTCACAATGAAGAATACGAACCAAATACCTGGATTTAAGACTTGGAAGACCACAAAAATTGTTTGCTGAATGTGGCATAGCCTCGAAGAGAGCAAAGGTAAGTGATCTAATGGAAAATTACCAAGCGAATAAACGGACTTTTGCAGCACAAGTGGCGGCACGTGCATCTGGTAGTCATACTATTATAGCAGAAGCTATAAAAACTGTTTCAAAATCTCCAGAAGAAGCAAAGAGTTTCGTTCGTGCCAAGGAGACTATCAACAAATAGCAGACGTTAGCCGGAGAGGAAGCTTTAACTTAAGTAATTATTCGGAAAGGGTATAATGAATTTGTATTAGATTAAGTATTTATTCGTTTTTTATTTATTGTAGATACGTAGTTACTTGAAAAATATATAATATTTTATTATTTTTCCAAAACCTTCTTTTTTGCATAAATTTTATTGTAAGTGTAAGTGTAAATTTTATTTGAGCGTGAAATCGCAAGAAGAGTACAGTTAGGCTGGGCAGCATTCGGGAAACTGCGTCATATCTTCTCGTCACCGCTACCGCAATGCCTGAAAAGCAGGGTTTATAACCAGTGTGTCCTACCCGTTTTGACATACGGAGCCGAAACGTGGAACATGACGGTGAAGCTGGCCCACTGGCTACATGTCCCTCAGCGAGCTATGGAAAGATCTATGCTTGGTATTTCACTACGAAATAAAATTCGAAACGAAATCATCTGGCAGAATACCAAGGTGGTGGATATCGTCCAGAAATGTAGCAAGCTGAAGTGGCAGTGGGCTGGCCACGTCTGTCGCAGAACTGATGAGCGTTGGAGCAGACGGGTTCTCGAATGGAGACCGCGTCTCGGGAAACGTAGTGTGGGACGCCCCCCTGCCAGGTGGACTGATGACCTGAGGAAGGTCGCTGGTGGTGGCAGGATGAGGAAAGTGGGTGATCGTGCGCTTTGGCGTGCCCTTGGGGAGGCCTATGTCCAGCAGTGGACTGCAATAGGCTGATTTATTGATTGATTGATTATTGTAAGTATGGTTAAATTCTAATCTACCCTTCTTTATCAGAAAAAATATCATGTGTAGAGGTTTTTTAATTTTGATGTCGTTTCGCCTAAAGTTTTTAGGACTAGGGAGACTAAAACTTAGACCAATAGCCTAAAAACTAAGTATTTTGAAGATGACACAGTCTTAACATAAGAGCAATAACTGGTGTTTATCAAAAACAATAAATTGTTATTCGGGAAATCCTTTAAAGTATAGAAAAATCATTAAATATTTTTTCGTCTAACTTGTATGGAACGAATCACTGTGGGGCAGCAGCGCTCTCTGATACAGTAACCTTTTAATCTGCGATCTCCAACCCGCCTGCCAAGCGTGGAGATTATGCTAAAACCCTCCACTTAAGTAGATAGTCCAGCAGTGGACTGTAACGGGCCGTTGATGATGTTGATGTTGTAGCTTCTAAAATTTTGTACGAAATATTACCACACTGTGACTACCAATTTTTATTTCTCTAACGAAACTCGGAAATTTTTCGACAAGTCATTGCCTGTGTAATTTTCATGAGCACGTAATAGTTTTCTAGTGCATAATCAAAGGATATTATACCTAAATGACAACATGCACTTTGCCTTATCGAAATGATCGACGGTGCCTTTCAAGTAATTTAAAATTCTAAGCAAAATTTATGACTGAAAACTGGAAGCAAGTACTTCGGCATTTATTTTGTGATTGCAGAGAACATTTAAGATTGTTAAATAAAAGCAGTTGATTATTTTCGAAGAAAAGTTTAGCTAGACGTTACAAATCCTTGGAGATTCCATACATACTCGTATCTACATCATCAACATCAACGGCCCGTTACAGTCCACTGCTGGACTTTGAGCCGCCTCCACTTAAGTGTTTGGTTTTGCCATAATCTCCACGCTTGACAGGCGGATTGGAAATCGCAGATTGAAAGGTTACTGTATCAGAGAGCGCTGCTGCCCGTTCCCTGTTCAATGTCTACACATTGGTGTCGTAAGAGGCGACTTAGGGACTACTCCCTAAGTCGCCTCTTACGACACCCACGGGAAGAGTAGGGGTTGTTGACAAATGTATTCTACTCTGCCGTCACCACACGGCGTACCACTCGTATCTATACATATAGAAATAAACACGATATTAAATACAGACGCTTCAACTTTAGATTTTTTCGGAGAAATGAAAAGGCCTAGAGATTATTAATGTTAATAAAAGTTAGGTGCCTAAAGTAACAGGGCCTTTTAGCACATGTTAACGTACATAAAAATAACTACACGTCTGTATGTATGTCCAATCTGTCTGTATGTCTGTTTTTTTTTGTATGGAATGTCATAAACAACAAACTGTATTACATTAAATTTCTACCTTTAAACACTCACGTATCAAATGTCGAAATCCTAGCTAGGTTTCCGTTATCGCTCTGAAACCGTGTATGCTTTGTCCCATCACTCCGAGTAATGAATTCTGCATTGACGCCCGTGTTTGTTATCTCGCATCCAGAAGCGAAATGCACATGTTCGTGTGTGATAGAGAAATTGTAAGAATCTAAAATGATGAATTTATTTTATCGTAAGAATACAGTCTCCGTGGTCATACCATTGCAATTTGTTAACAGTTTTTAACTTGCTGCAATTAAGATTCACTCCGTCATTATCAAGGTCTCCCTATCTTGAATTAGAGGTAATTTTTTTTCCAATATAAGTTTTCTTCTTTTACTTGAATTCAATATTATTTAAAGTTTTTTGAATGCTTGTGTTTTGCTTAACGCTTTAGATGCAAAATAATATTCGGGAAAGATGTGTAGGAAACCCTTAATGTATTCACTGCCATGCCGGTCGCTGACGGATGGGAAGCGCGGTTCATATATCAATGACAATATTGGCTTTACTAAATACGCGTTCAGTGCTTTAGTCTGCAAATCCACCAGAGATGTGCGAGGAAAATGATCCGAGGGTGTGTAGCGGAGCTGTCAAAATGTGTAGGCATTTTCATCAGAGGTGTGCGTGGAAGATGAGCGGTGCGAGGCTGCGTAGCGAACTCATTTCAGATATCCGGACTTGCCACACGCATCAATCGCACATATTTCTCGCACACATTCCTCGCAACGCATCCCTTGCACACATTTATCGCTTGTTTTGTAATTTTTATGTTGAAAAACCTCGTTTCGCTAAGCCCTATTCCACCAGAGTTCAGTTTAACGAGGCTAGGAAAATGAAGTGATGCTATTGATTGATTTTTCCTCACACACCGCTCATATTCATTGCAAATCTCTGGTGCAATCGCAGCCTTAGATTAGGCGTTAGTTTGCAGTTCAATAGATAAAAGCGCACTTACAGTACCTAATTGTAGTTGTATACCTTGCAGTTGCAGAATATCAGTGCTGCAGCGCTGTAGACTTGTCTGCAGCACAATCGAGCCCTAAAAAGCAGAAGATCGTAAGCGCCAAAACACAAATTTTACAGGAGGCGTTATTTTTGTTTATCTTAAAAACTACAACAGCTATCTTTTCAATTTACGAACAGAATAAATTATTTTTATACCAGCTATGTAATGTGATATTAATTTGTAAGCTGATAGTTGTAGTTTCTTAAATAACGGCGGATGCGATAATAAATTCGTGCAATAAATACGTCCATTCTTAAAATTTGTCGGTTAAGATACACTTACGATGATTTAAAAAATATTGAAAACAATTAAAATGGCGTTAACGATTAAATTAAAAATACAAATAAAATTGACATTGAAATAATACTAGTTTAACATTATTAGGAGTTTTGTAAATAAACAAACTATGATGTCATTATAATAGAAAGTTTTATTAATTTTAGATAAGTAACATAGAGTAACAAATGAAATATTAGGAAATTTCCCATTCATCTTTGATAAAGGAGGAGGTAGTTAACAGTAATCAGTCTCAATTGCAACAGGGTTACTTTTTAGTCAGTGCACAAATTTTAATATGTTGTTCAGACCATAAAACTGTACAACTTTCCCCAAGAAACATGGGTCCGGAAATAAAAAAAAATCGATCTCCCATAGTCTGTTAGTATGGTGTCTTAACTATTTTGAGTTTTGGTTCAAACGTTTTGTACCTTCTCCTTTAAAATTTAAAAAGGTTTGATACCTAGTACTAATTTCAAATCACGGATTAGATTACCTATTATTTAACACGAAAAGATAACCTACTCTCTTAAAGATCTTATTCAATTAACCTTTAAGCGCATATAATTTTTATTTCTTGTGAAATTAGGTAGGTATCAAATCACGGATTATATTACCTATTATTTACCTCGTAAAAATAACCTTTTAACACATAGAATTTTGATTACTCGTAAAATTAGGTAGGTATTCTAGGTATATAGGCGAGTGACAGACTGTGGACGCCTGCGTATCTCTGTTTGAAACTACCTAATGAATCAACTGAGTCAATCTTTCTTTCTTAATGCGTTTATCTATATTCAATCAAAACCTTGCATGATTTAATATTACAAAACAGGTAAACAAAACATCTTACCTTTGATTCTCCGAGAAAACAAAACACAACACGTACTTGCTGGTTTGATTTAAACTCCCAAGTTTGCAAGGAATTAGAAAGGAAACAACAGACTTATATCTGTCCCATTTTATCGTAAGCCTTATACTTTATAGCCATCTCTTTTGTTCATGTTTCTTACGATGTACGAAATCGATTTTTTTTTATCGCAACCGCCATATTTTGTTGGTTACGATAGAATTGTACCTGGCGTTTGCGATACATTTTCTAAGCATGGGCCAGGTAACGATGAAAAGCAAAATTGACACTTATGCGAAAAGGAAACAAGGTACATTTTTGAAAAAAATTGAGCTTATGTAATATAAAATGGCCTTTCGTTTACGATAATAAAATGGTTTGAGGATTTCTGGCGCTTACGATGTTCTGCCTTTTAGGGCTGCTGAGTCGGAACCCTTTTCTTAACGCAATACAGCATTCACATCTAAAAGTTTTTGTGTTTTAACAAAAGCTATGTATAACTACCACTTAATTCTGTTTGTGATGCATTGTAATTATTATTTTCAAGGAATAAATGCTTTTCTGTTCTATTCTATTCTATGTTTAAAAGCGTTGGTAGCACGCTAAAGTGTTGCAGCAAAGGAAGAGCGTCGATGGTGGTCTAGTGGCTAGAACCACTGCCTCCCGTCCGGGAGACGCGGGTTAGATCCCCACCACGTAGCTATGTGTTTTTGAATTACGAATTCATTTGTACATTTATTCGACGCTCTTACGGTGGTGGAGGAAAACATCGTGATCTGTACACTCCTGCGAAGAAATTCGAAGGTTGTGTGTGACGCTGAAAATTACATTAAGGTTTCGTATCTAACAAATTGATCTGCAAAATAAAACTTATAATTTGCAAATTACTTTCAACTTAAAGGTGGTAATGGCAAGCCAGTTTTAAGGCCAACTGTTCTTACTCGATTTGACTTTCAAAAATGAAAAGTTGAGATGAAGGTTTCGTTGTCAAATGCCCTGGTCTTTCGCCGCAAAACCGCAGACTTGGGCATTCCAGACCACACTCGACACCTAATAACATGCCTGTACCTGCGCAAAGTTTCACCTTTCGTGGTTTTCTCACACATACTCTATTCAGATGACCTTTTTAAATAGCTAATGAGAATAAATAAAATTATGTATTTGAGGACATTAACGATCCTCAGCAGGCTGTAGGTAGAGCCTGTACAATGGGTATCAGACAGCTGATATACCTACAGAATTGTACATTTACTATACACATTTATATAGATAGACAATATCCAGACAAAAGGCAAACACAAATGCTCCAAAAAAACTCGTGTGTCAGCTCTGGGCGGGATTGGAACCCGCGACTCTATGCTACGTAAGTACGCGTTACTACCAACTAAGCTAAACTCAACCTAAATGCTATTTAGAAATAACTCAACTTTGTTAAATTGCAAAATATTATTTATGCATAATAGGTAAGGTTTGTCCTCCATTAATCGCAATCAATAAATTACCAATATTCACAATACTTTCTGAATTTAGGTATAATAATATGTACATAATGTAACATGTTTTTGAAATTATTTGTACCCTTATAAATCTTTAACAGTGTAACTTGTAACCACTGAAAACCCACATCAACCCTCACGACCGCAGTTTGAAATTTTTCGATAAAAACTTTATCGAAACAGCAGTTAATTTTATCGAAACAAGCCAACAATTAGACGTGATTTTGCGCCTTCACTGTAGGTGTTTTATTGCGCCGCCGCCATCGCGAAACTTTCCAGCCAGTACCTAAAACACTTCACTTAACACGAAAATCGACGACCAAAAACAACTTTAATTCTAGAACATTATCAACCGTTTGAAATTAGAAATGCTACAAACACAAAAAGCTGATTTTAAAACAATCTTTATTTTAAAATGATAGGGTTCCAAGTTTGAACTTTCGATTTTTTTAACGAAAGCGAGTTCTAGTGGGGGCCGTTTATCTTCGGGAGCGGTTTTTATCGTATTCGGAATGGTTTTGCGTTCATGCGAAAACGATTTTCCTGCATCGTTTTATGTGCAATGTTTGAGCTCACGAAAACTACCGAAAATAGCTTAAAAAGAAGTTGACAATTGGAATAACAAATAACAAATATATATATTTTTGATATGTACTTGCATTGTGTAATGTTTGGTTATATGGGTAGGTTGTAGGCACACGGGTAATTGTTGTAAGTACCTATAGATAAGTTAATAAGTATTAATAATTGAGAGCTGTCTCCGCCAACAAACTGCCTCGCAGTTTGGCGGGTACCATGTTTGTTGCTAGGTTTTTGGAGTAAATAAAAATCTTTATTATTATTATTATTATTTATTATTTTCGTTATTATTTTTAAACTTATTTTCATACACAGGATTATAGATTTTAAGAGATTAATGCATAAAAAACCTTATTTTTGGATTTACAAATATATTTTTTAGTTTATTATCTTACTACGCTGCCAGTTTTTAATTACTCAAAGGTTTTAGTTTGTAACTATTCTGTTAATAAAATCCGTCAGTCGGATTTCAGTCTACAAAGCTCTGTGAAAATAAATAGAAACATAAAAAGCTGCATACTGCGTACCATGACAAGCTTCGACTAAAATGGAACATTATGTGATGCGAATTTCTGAACGAGAACAGAATTGGTTGATATAATCATGACAAGAATGCTTGCAATATTTTAATTCGATTTTTAATCTTCTGAACGCAGTTTTCGGGACTGCCATCTGAAATTAAGGACACACGTAATCTTTTTTTTACACGACACTATTTCTGAACTAAAAGTAACCAGTTGTGATAGATTTAAAAATATGAGCTTAGTGCCCTATCAATTTGTGGTGGCCCTGTAATCTTTTAACTAGATTGAACAAGGCAAAGTTCATCGCCCGAATAATAATAACGTTAGTTTCGAAAGTGAAATACTGGAAATGAGTTTATCGTAGTGTTTTTACCTTTCATATAAATTATTATAATGGCCGCGAAGTGTGACATTACCAGAAATGGGCGGTTTCGACCGGCCGGATATTAAGTGCACGCGCACTTTACTACACGGAAGTATAAATTAATTTAGAATTTATTCATGATTTCGTTAGAAAATTAAGTTTTGTTTTTCGCTTATAGATTTTGCGCCTGTGGTGTTTGAATTTCATAAATTTGAAGTACAATAGTCAGCGCACGTGGCTAGAAACTTTGATCTTGAGTACGCCTTTATCTGTGTTTTTAGATTAAGTTTTATTGAAATAATTTTAATCTTATCTTATCTCGTAGTAGCAAGGACTATATTTATTACGCAAATATCCAGTATACATATATATTAATTCATGATCCCAAGATTTATATCGTAGGGCTATGTACAGTAAGCCACTCATCAAGCGTAACAGTTTGGACTTTGACCTAAGGACGGAGCAGAGAGAACGGACGGTGCGAAAGAGCCAACAGTATTTTACTGGCTTTCCGCTCATAGTGCTATTGTCTGTGGGGCGGGGGGGACTTTCCGAACTAGTTGAAAAAAACTCTGACCGGTTCTTTTTGAAATTTCGTGGTAAATTACAAAAGGTAAATTACATTTGAGTTTCGCTCGATTGTTTACAGGAAGAGAGTTTGTGATCTTTTCATAGCTTGTATTGTATAGCTTTTCATAATAATTAACTATTACCATCGTAAAATCATAAGTAGGTATATAATTTTTTGAGTAAATAATAAATTATAAGTAAATTAGAAATGACGAATATTTATTTTGAAACTAAAGAAACTTTGAAATACTCGTCGATTACCTACTCTAATAAAATATACTTACTACTAAAAAAAGACAAAGGGGCATATCTGCGTGAGAACACAGATTTCATTTTTCGTAACAATTTTATTGAGAGTTAGAGAAATAGGTATTTAATACCCAAATGGTAACCGCGAGATGTAATGTTAGATGCAGTTTTATACTTAAATATTATTATTTTCGGTAGTTTTAAGCCCAATAAAAACCAAACCCGTAACGTCTAATCGATCTATCGTTACGATCGAGCGCGTTCACACCAGCGTGATTTCTGTCGTCGTTGACTCCGAGTGCGAGTCGCGCGCATCGCTCCCTCATAGGAAACATAGGAACTTAATACTTTGTTTCTTGTCACATAAAGTTCAAAATATCTCGATATAAAATAAGCGAGCGCTGACTGAGCTCGAGCGCGAGTGACGCGTGCGCGACGCTGTTGCTATTCGAGTGCTGTGCCGACTTGTGTTGGTTTGTATCGAGATATTTAAAACTTTACAAGGACAAGAAACAAAGTATTATTTTCCAATGTTTGTAAAGAGGGAGCGACTCGGGCGACTCGTGCGCGTTGTCGCACTGACATTTATATTCTCCTTTCTTTTCCAAATGTTGGCTACAGTAGATGGACTTGTTACCACCTTGCTTTTTTCACTTTTCTACTGCACCCAAACATGTAAGCTCGACAATTCAAGAGTTATGGCAAAAATGTAGTAATACCTAGACAAGCTGAGCGAGCGCCGCGCCATTTAGTAAATTTGTAAAATGTAATAACTCGCTGTATACGAATTACTCGGAATTTTTCTCTTTATATTATGTAACTAAAGTCCATTCGCTTAGCTAGTGTCGCGACATCCTATGTGTATGCGGCGGTATCCTTTGACACTACGAATAAGGGAAGCTTTGACAAGAAGCGGCAAGCCAAGGGCGGCACGATAAAACGGCGACACTATCTAAGCGAATGGACTTTCGTCAGTTCCAGACTATAACAAATTTTACTCTCTAGTTATTTTTGCGTATTCGTTTAGTTAACTTAAAAAACATTACGATAAATCTGATCAAAAAATAGGGCATTATTAAAATTTACTTATATTATATAATTTATTTATTGTTCTTAAAATATCTGTGATATTTTTTAAGTGTCCCTGAACGGCAATATGAAGAACGAAAGATTTTATATTTTATGTTTTTATTATTTTTTTAAACAGTCCTAATCGTTCATATTTAAATATATTTTTAGGTGTTCCCGGAATAATAGATTCTTTAGGAGAAGAAGAACAAAAGAAAACAAAATTTCATAAAAAAAGCCGCAACGTCGTTGTCGGCATCCTAATGATTTAGTCGGAGTCTTTTGTAAAGCGATAAGAAAGACAATAATACCCAGCAAAGTAGTAAAAAAACACGTGCTAACCTCAGAAATTACTACAGTGGCTATTGTGTTATAAAAAGTGTATTATCGTCTGCCTTGTGAATAGATCTGTTCCAGACACAATATATAATTTATATGGATATTAAAATAAATCGAACAAAATAGAGGTATTCCCGTGTGTAAGACGTTAATGCCGAAATTTAATTTAATTTCTTATTAAACAATACCAAAGAAATCAATGCACACCTTCCACTTTACGAGGTGTGAGCTCCAGTTCCAGTCTTTTGTTGAGAGAGCCATTGCCAATAGAGTACACTCCACAGAATGCCCTTCTGGTAGCAACCGCACCCGCCGGCGGGGACGCGGTAGACCCAATCAAGTTCTGCATAATCCTGGAAGACCCCGTCAGGGTCATTCCTCTCCCACGCGCTTCTCGCCATGGCAACGTCCTAGGCCGAGGTCCGTGCCCCCAAGTGGGCGCCCTTAGGCTGTTGCTATAATACTAGGGGTAAGAGCCTTCCGCTCCCCCAAAAGTCCGGTTACGCTTGATACGTCGATTTTGCGACACAAGCATTAGGTCCTTGTCAAAAAAAAAAAAAAAAAAAAAAAAAAAAAAAAAAAAAAAAAAAAAAAGAGGTGTGAGCAAAATCTCGTCTCGTGTGACCCAACGAAATAACTAAACCGCATGATTTACATGATAATAATAATGACCACATGGACAAAAAAATACCACAATTGAAATAAAGTTTGGATTGTTTGGTTATTCATTACATCATTTTTTAGCGAATTGAACAAACAGACTATAAGTTATAATAAAAATGGAATAAAAAGGAATGCTGTGTATTTATTTATTAGGTATAAAAATATCAATAGAAGAAATGGGAAAATTAAACTTTTATACTGTCAATATAATATATCCAACAGGAAAAGCAAAGAAAAATATAACACTTTAATTCGATAAATAAATACTTATATCAGATAACATAAATTATTTGAAAAATAATTATTTGTCATTTATTGTGGCCATGATAATAATTTAATTATGAACATGATAGTCACGACGATATGTTCAGGAATATCTATTTTATAATTTAATTTAAGTAATATATAATTATACTAAAAGGTCAAATAATTCATTCAATAATAATCGTTAATCGATTAAAATGATAAATCATCTGCATTTTTGATTGTTTTAATTTAAAACCTGACTATGAATGACATAACTATAAAGTATTTGCTATAAACAAGCATAAATCATATTAATTATTAATAGTTTGGGTTTGTCAATCGGTGAAAATAAATCTGCATTTTAATCTGGGGATTTCGGAAATAAACTTAAACTTAAATAACTTAAATTTTAAACATAATATTTATTTCTGACCTGACTAGCGCATACTTAATCAATTATTATACTTAGGTATATTTTTAAAAGCATAAATTTGAAAATATAATTTCACTTATCGCTATGCCTGTTCTTCTCTGAATTTCGATGACTCTATATCCACTTTCGTGCAGTGCAATAATTTGCATGCGTTGGACTTGTGTAAGTGGCGGAGCCATCGCAGTCTCACACACCACTTTCTCACTTCCGAGTTTCCAACGGCGACTAAATACAAATTACGCGTGGTGCGCCGACGACGTGCAGTCTTAAACTGATCTCCACGCGCTCGCGCAAAGAGAGGGCGGAGCGCTATAGAATTCAGCGCTAAAATTGGTCAAAAGAAATATTTGCGGTTCCTTTCGAACGTTTTTGTAGATTATACGTAGAGATAGTTGTGTGTAGATATAGTGTTACATTTGATGTGTGGCCTACTGTACGTATAGATACACCGCACACTCACACACATACACACACCTGATGGAAGGGAGAGAGGCTAGTGGATTTCCGATCCCAAGCATTCATCTGCGTAGGGCTGGCGTCCCTCTCTTTCATCGCTACACTCATTACACAATCACTCTTCACATACACAACACACACATACACCACCTTTAAACCCCAGCAATTTCGCACAAATGATTTTTGTATAAATACTTCCATTATGTACTTAGTTAGTGTCTGTATTAGTGTTATTACCCTTATTACTGCCTCTAAAATTTTATATCTTTTGTCTGAGAGGTGGAGGCCAGGAGCTCCATAGTACGGGGTCTACCTAGTTTGGACTCCTGACTCCCACTACAAATAATATAACTATTGGTGTCGATTCGGCATACGCCCAACTAAACTAAACTTAAAATTAGTCCTATCACTTTCTATCATTTTTAATTGAAAAGGGACCGAAGATCATCGGTTTTGTTTTTGTCTATGACTTCATGACTAAATGTCAAATTTAGTCTTGTTTTAGTGCCTACCTAACACCATTACTAATAAAAAGCCACTAAAATTGACAGTTAGTCGTGAAGTCAAAGACAAAAACAAAACCGATGATCTTCGGTCCCTTTTCAATAAAAAATGATAGAAAGTGACGGGACTAATTTTAAGTTTAGTTTAGTTGGGCGTATGCCGAATCGACACCATTGCCTTTAGTATTACCATAAGTCTCTTGTTTTTGTATTAGGGAGTAAAATCAATACATTTTATTATTATTATTATTATTAATGAAATAACTTTTGCTATTAGACTTTACTGCAAAATTGATAGGACGTCTGCTTTCTGAAGACTCCAGCAGTTTTAATTCCACCCTTATCAAATCATACTCAAAATTTATTCTGCACCATGCATTTTATAGAAAAAAAAACGGCCAAGTGCGTGTCGGACCACGCATAAAGTAGGGTTCCGTAGTAATTTTTGACACCGCGCTGTTTCGCATTTCTTAAAACTTTATAGTTACTGTTCTTTTGGAAAAAAAGTATATATTTTTATTTTATTTATAATTTAAAAAGTATTCATCACAAGATACCCGAAACAATTTTAATTAAGAGTTTCCGCGCCAGTTTATTTACGTGAGTGATTTGAAGTTTATAGGTCCAAGACTTTAGAAATTACAGGGGGCGGGACACCGTGTTAACGACTTTGGCGTGCTATATCTCACATATGGTAAAGCTGATAAAAAAACGTTGTACGGAAACCCAACTTCATTTTTAAAGACGATTTCAACGATACCCCATACAAGGGGGTGTGCTCAAAAAAAATAATTTACCCCTACTTTACATGTAGGGGGTACCCTTAAAAGGAGTAATTTTAATTTTTTGTATTTTTAAAATTGAGATCTATATCCAAAGTATCGTCGAACCAAGTAACATGTAAATCGGTTCATAAACGTAGAAGATATTGTGCTGTGACAGACTGGGACGGACAGACAGACGGACTGAACGATCTTATAAGGGTTCCTTGTCGGACTACGGAACCCTAAAAAAACGTGAAAAAACCTGGACATGCTTTCAAAGTTAGTCAAAGTTTGAGTGTTCTGAGAACCAGTCTAAAAAAAAGAAGACAGAAATAAAAGTAAGCACAAGATGCAGGCTAGCTATTATCCACAGATATTTAAAATATTCATAATTATCTGTGGTATTATCTATACTGTGGTACAAGGCAATTTTTTGACTAAGTCCTTATCTTGAATTTTTTGATATCAGTATATTAATAGGAAGGAAAAAGTGTTTTATGCTGTACTGAAAACATAAAACTTTTCCAATACATTTCTTTGCGAACTGTACGCGGCTCGTCTAAATTAGACTCGACATGGCGGGAATCGTCGTGGAAAGACTCGACCCAAAGGGAACAATTAAAAATTTTCAAGGTTTTAACAGTAATTAAGGCAAATATAATAATAATATGATACAATAATGAAACTGTCCCATCTCATCCACATCGTCTTGTTTATTTAGGATGTTTGTTTGAGGAACTTCGTGCTAATGTCGCATATGGATTGTCCAATCTGCTATTTTACAAAACCACTAGTAAAACCAAAATCAAAACCGAGCTGTTTTGCAAAACAGCAGAACGACGATTAGCGATTTTTTCATAATTACTGAACTTGAACACGCAGAATGCATAATCGTTTAGAATTCATCAATGGGTTAACTATTTGATGATTTGTAAAACAGTGTAAAATAACACATTCGATTGTAGGTTTTAGTTGTAAATTTTATCGCTTGAGGCTGTGTGTCATAAAAATGGCGTCTGAGACCAATCGTCAAAATTAGCAAAAAAAAAGGAGTAATGTTAATGAAAAAGTGTCGAAATCAAATGAAAACTGTTATTAGTGTCATGAAAGTCAGTGCAGGAACTTGAAAAACGCGTGGTTTGGATAAGGACTTATTGAGACAGCAGACAAGCAATTCTACAAAACATCTAAACTTGGCTAGCAATTTTGTTAAGCGTAGCGCAATGGCATGGTTTTACAAAACACCACTGTCATAAAAAAAAGCTAGCGGTTTTGTACAATGGCTAATTCGACAATCGATCTGCGACATTAACATAATACCTTAAGCAATTTTAATAATCTACAAAATTTGTTTAATTTTTTGTTACCACCTCGCAAAGATAATTTAATTTTCATTCATTAATCATCCTTTGGGCTGTGACCGACCTCACAAATCCCAATGTTGGATATATAGGATTAGCACATGATATAGGATTGGTAGTCATGGAACTACTATTTCCGTAAGCTCCGTAAGTTTCTTCGGTGAGCTTCGGTGAGATAGCCTCTGTGGCCGAGTGGTCGAGATTTCGACGCTCCGGGTTCGGTACCCGGTGGGGACACTGTAAAGTATAAATCTCTTTGTGAGACTTTCCCCAGTTTGGTAAGGACATTGCAGGCTGTATCACCTGATTGTCCGAAAAGAAAGAAAATTCTGTGCTTCGGAATGCACGTTAAGCTGTTGGTTCCGGCTACTATCTAGTCGTTACACGAGCCAAGTCAGTGGCCTTTGGCGGCTCTATAACCAGGGTTTGTGAGGTCGGTTGTCGACCTTATAACCTACACGATAATGATGATCATGAATCAGGTAGGCCATATTGATACTTTTTTTTTTCTTTTGTTTTATCAAGGCATGAAATATCAGTACAGTGTGAAACAGATTATGTTATTATTATAAATCTATTGTTGATAAGAACACTGAAGATGTTGGGGAAAGGACATGCCCTCGTAGTATGGCGCCCCAGGCCATAAACTCAGCCAAAGGTCACGCAACTCCAGATTAGTTTCGTGCACATGTTAACTACCTACTTTAGTCGGAACTGATAGGGTTACCATGATGGCTTGATGAAAGTAAATCTTAACGAAGGCACATTACACCAATGAATTATCTATAGTTAAGAAACGTAACTAACTACGCTTCAAACTTGACCTCAACAAAATTGAATACCAAAGAAGCCGGGGAAAAATAAACTATACCATACCACATTCAAATACGCGGTACAATAATGTTTTATATGTCTCGGTTTGTAAGAACATCGAAAGTAAGCTTCAATGTACAGCAGCGACATCATCTGCCTGTCTGACGTCGTCGTCGTCTGTCAATATTAATTGTGCGAGTTAGGTGCTATGTTTTAGCGGGCTTTGCTAATCGTTTACTCTTCTTGACTATTGTAGTTCGTTGTATTACACATACACCAATCTTTAAGTTTTTTAGCGTATCTTCTGACAGATTGTCAGCCAGGTATAGTTTTTTTTTCTTCTGAGCTGTATGTATGTATGTACCTGTATGTAAACACTTACACACGGCTTACTTACGGCTGTAGTATCTTTATTGTATATGTTTGCTGATATTTTTGTGGTTTTTATGTTAAAATTATATTATTTTTTATGGTGTAACGTGATTTTTCAGTAATGACACCCCTATTATCTAAAATAACGTAGTAAGTACTAAAATGAATGTTCAACTAAAATTTTCATTCCATTCATTGGGTCTGTTTCCGAGACACCTGTGTAAATACGTAAATACCATAGAACAATAGTGATAAATACACATATTTTTAGTATGACTGTTATTCTACCGAGAAATTCAATTTTAGGAGTATAAATATTAGCTTGGCCTAGACTCAACTAGTGCGACCTAAGGTTTAATTAATGGATGGAGCAGATATTTCAGTATTTTCATTTCTATTTCCGATCGAATGTAACATTCGGCAGCCATCAATTCACGTTGACTGGTCTACTACCGGTGAGCGCGGCTGTTGACTTCGATTCCTGCAAAATTGTAAATAAGAGTGTTTTCATATCTCGCTGTCAAGTTTGGCAGATAATAAAATTTAAATTTATGTACCTTTATCTAAGAAAAAATATGATTACTGTCCCTTATAAAAACAAAGTATCACGCCAATATTATAAATGTATATGTATGTTTGGATGTTTGTTCCGCTTTTGCGTCTAAAGTACTGAACAGATTTGGATGAAACAAATTTCACCGGGTAAAAGTAACTACTTATGTTCTTTGGAATTTGTTCTTTGTTTTTTTTTTTAGGTTTGTAGCGGGAAAACCTCACATACCCACGGGAAATTCTTTCACAACGCGAGCGTAGCCATGGGCAAACATAATAATATAAACTGATTTATGTAATGTTTCACTCCGTTACAAAACCACGAAAAAAAACTTTTTTTCCATAAGTTATCTTTTGACTTTTATTTGAGTAACACTTAATTATGGAAATCGTAAACTTTCGAACAGAATAGCCCAGTCACTATTGGCATAGTCTCGCACTAAAGCACCTTAGACGATGTAATGTTCCTGTTTCCTAACTCATTACAAATCCGTTCAGTAGTTTAGACGTGAAAGCAGAACTTATATTCAAATATCCAAATGTACAAACTTTCAAATATCCAAACAAACTTTTATTTTTATAATAAATTAGTGTGATATTACATAATATATACGTAACACACCCCCTACAATGGGTTCTGAATATACGTAACACGAGGTGTGTTACGTCTCCACTTGGTCCACAATAATTATTTTTACGTGACAAGAACCGCACCAGATTTTTTAAATTATCCTGTAACCTGTATGTAACCATGATCACCCTACAATAACAAGTCACATACGACGGAGTATTAAATTCAACTAATTTCGGGATAAATCGGCTAAGTTGGCTGAGTGGGGATCAAGAGGCCCTACAATGGGGGCCCAAATAGTTATAATCCAACGTCATCGGAAGGGTTCGTACGTTTTCATTTGAATTATTGATGTTTGGATCAGATGTGTGATGAGGATCTAGGATAATAATTAGGTTTGTACGGCCTTAGTATGACCGACAAGGTGGTGATATCTAAATATTCATGATCAGGACAAGATGTTCCTAGTTTGTTATCACCGTAAAAGTGTCGTATGTATTGTGAATCTAAAATTATTAAATGATCTGGTGGCCCGCTGTGTGGGCGCAAGAATTACGTACAGAACGGTCACTCACCCCTTCCCGTCAACTCACGCTTCCTCCCCCAGCACCGTGGTTCGGGGGTGAGTTAGGAGTATCAGGCAAATCTAGTATCTATAGCATCCTAGGCGCGCAACGATAACCCTAAAAGCTTCGCGCGCACTTTACATGCCGGTTTACACTTCGACAAGTAGCAAGTTAACTTAATCGGTCAACTTGCAACTACTCGTAAATATGGAAGTCCGGTCTATTTTTTGCAAGTGCGAGTGTTTCCTCGGCAACAGGAAATAATATGCTTTTTGACAACAGGAAGATATGAAACTTTTGTTTTGACAACTGTACTTGCAACTCGCACTTGTACTTGTCAAAGTATAAACTGGCCTAGTAAATTAAGTAGAGGCATTGAGAACACTTATGCGTACATTTGTTTTCAAGTTTTCTCCATTTTTCTATATGCGTCGGAAACATGGACCCTGAAGGCTTGACTAAGATCAAGAATAGATGCGTTTGAAATGTGGTGCTGGCGTAAAATGTTGGGTATCCCGTGGACAGCACACAGGACTAACGTCTCTATTCTTCAAGAGCTCAATATAAAAGCACTCCTGTCTATCTGTCTCCAAAGTTCTCTCTCTTTCTTCGGTCACGTCACCCGCCGGGAAACTGATAATCTTGAGAGACTTATACTAGTGGGCTACGTTGAGGGGAAAAGGAGCAGAGGAAGAGCGCCCTCTCGGAGGACAGATGCCATTTTCTAGTCTATTATTTGCAACATACAAGCCGCAATCCACCTTGCTCAATATAGATGCACCTGGAGAGCCCTGTCCCGGTGGTAACGACCCTCAGTCATGAGGATACGACGATGAAGAAGAGATTGAAAACAGGACAGATGTATGGCGTGGCCAAGGTGTGATTAAGTATAAACTTATAAATGAAAGAAGTGCTCTTAGTTTTTCAATTTATAACATATTCCACTGATATGTTTGACCATATTGGGATTTGAACCCTGATCTTCCTTTGCGTGAAACATCCACGCATATTGATGTGCCGTTGCCTAAGCTGTTAAAAAGTTGTTTTGTTTTAGTTACAACTGCATTGAACTGTCTTTTGTTTGCAGTTAGTTAGTTAATGTAATGTGTGGTTACTGGTTAGGTATAATATTAACATAACATTTCCAGCTTAACTTAAACATCATACAGAATTTCAGGTAAATTTTATGTTAAAGGAACATCGCCGTTCAAAGTTAACGTATCAAAGGTATTTAATGTTGTAAATTACTTTGACATGGAGAATTTGTGCGAACGAAATAACACTAACATTATAAATGTGAAAATATATTTGGATGTTTGTTCCGCCTTCACGCTGTACTTACTCAACGGATTTAGAAGAAATTTTGATTTGTAACCTGGATTAACAAAATGTATGTCATAGGATACTTTTAACGAGAAAAAAAATTATTCCCACGGGAAAATCTTAAACAAAGCGAATTTAGTCGCGGGCGGACCGCTAGTTACACATAAAGTAGGTTAATAAATTACGTCTCCTTTTCCGAAAAAAAAATATTATGAAGATTGGTTTAGTCTATTGAAAAAAGCTTGCAGGGGTTATTATTTATTATATTTTCTTTATTTTTTAATATACAAACAACACAAATCTCAATACCAAGAATATTAAGTACCTAATTGCTTTTTTTTACTAACATTCCGCCTGCGGTTTCACCCGCGTATAATGAGTTTTCCCGTAAGAACGAAGTGCTTTCCCGCGGTGAAAAGTAGCTTTTGTCCTATTCCAGGGCTTAACCTTAATGTGTGCCAAGTTTCTTTGTGATCCGTCCAGTGGTTCAAGCGTGATTCGGCAACATCCAAACATCCAAACTTTCACATTTATTATTAGTAGGATAGGATTTTATTATTGGGGTATTGTGTTTGTTTGTGTATGTTTATCTATAACTTCATTAATGAATTCAGTGTATCTAAAGGCTTCAAACCCTAGGATTAATGGTTGTTTATTTAAAAACTTTTCGTTTACACGAAATATAATACCATCAAGGTGCATGGAAAATTCCCATATTTATTTTCAGAAAACAAGTCTCGTGCAATACAGTTAGTTTTTTAAGCCTATTTCAAGAAACAATACTTGAAGCCTTTTTATATAATATAAAAACTCACACTATAGGATTCAGAAAATCATGTATTTTGTAACCAAACATTTAAGTGGAGGAGGCTCATAGTCCAGCAGTGGACTGTAACGGGCCGTTGATGGTGATGTTGAATAGCCTAAAATAATATAACTTTAATTATATTTCAATCAACCCAATCTTCATGTCTGGAGCTTACGCATTAAAACTAAAATGGTACTTGAAATTTTTTCATCGAAGTCAATCAATTGATTTAAGTAGAAAAGCTCTGCCACAAAATTACACGTAATTGGTGTTCAAACTTTTACCAACTGACTTATTAGTATTTTTAGGATTCCGTACGTCAAAAGGAAAAGAAAACATTTTTTTTAAGGTTCTCTTCCGTTGTCCACCGTGTCTGTCTGCCAAAACCTTTTTTCTCAGATACCTCTAAAGGCATCAATTTCGAATTCATTGTGTTTAATCGACGCTCTTACGGTGAAGGAAAACATCGTGAAGAAACCTGCACACTCCTGCGAATAAATTCAAAGGTTGTGTGTGAAGTCGACCAACCCGAACTGGGCCAGCGTGGTCGACTAAGGCCTAATCGCCCTAATTCAGGGTAGGCTCAAGCCCCTTGGTGGGGAGGTATATGAGTGCTATTGATTTACTAATAGATGTAATTGAAATCAACAAAAATACACTTCATACCAACAAATTACACGTTTTCTTCTAAAGTTCGTAACCGTTAATGCGGGAATTACACTCGCAATCGGCCAGTTTTTTTTTTTCATTGAAACTAGAAACATTAAGTCCCATTGCAGGGTAAAAAGTAATATCATAACTGCAATTTCTAGTCTTAAAATTTTATTTCAAGCATGGTATCAAATTACCATGAAGGACCGTTCGTTCATTTCGATAAGGCAAAGTGCATGTTGTCATTTACGTATAATATCCGTCGATTATGCTACAGAAAACTATTACAGTTCATGCAAATTGCAGTGGCCGAGACTCTGTCGACCTGAAAATGATGTAGAAACGAGAAATTAATTTTAATACTCCTTATTTAGAGCAATGAGGTAGAGTTTTGAGGATTTTCATTGCAACCTAAATAGAAAAAAAAATACTTACACCACAGAGTTATACAAGTTGTCCAAAGATTTCTGACGCACTGTCTCATAACAGGTGTACCAGCAAAGGTATTGGACACAAAATACACATAAGTGAAAGCGCGCGCAGAGGCGGTGCGGCGGCAGCGCGGCCATTTTGATTCGATACTCCTAAGTCGCCCTCCACGGGGTGAAGTAGAGCCGATTGGCGGGAAAGGGTGTGACATAGGTAAGGTCCCTTTCAATAGAATCCGACAATAATGTAAACAAACCAATTTAAACACGATTACTTCGTAATTACTTACATTTTAATATCAATCCTGATCACACTGAACCATACATTTTTCTTACAATCATTTCACCCCCTATTATTTTCTTTATAATAGTTATTTTAATAAAAAATACTCGGACGACAAAACTTTCATTAATTTTTTACTCATCAAAGTTAGTATCATAAAATTCTCTTGTTTACATTATTGCCGGATTCTATTGAAAGGGAAAATAAAAAAAACATTGAGTTTATGTAACTTGATGCACAGTCACGCTCTATAAATCTTAGTAAACCGTTAACCCTTCTCAAATAACTTTTATCTATTTTTCAAAATACTTTCTTGAGAGCTTCTCATGGCCTGAGAAGTTTAGCAAACCGGTCAAGCGGTTGGGACCGAGTTCGGTGAAGTTTTGACCGCAACACGCTAGGTGCTGGCATGCAGCCAAAATGCTATGAGAAAACTGTGTCGAACTGTTTCTTGTTCTGTTCTATGCAGCCAGTTCTAATGTACCTATACATACGTATGAGTACATAATAAGTGAAGGAAAAGTGCACACTCCTGCGAAAAAATTCAAAGGTTGTGTGTGAAGTCGATCAACACGCACTGGGATAGCGTAGTCGACTATGGCTTGATCGTCCGCATTTGGGGTAGGCTTTAGCCCTTCGATGGGGACGAAAATTAGCTGTTGTTGATGACGCCGATCTTTGCGTTTCTTGGTGCACGTTACTGCCTGTGGCACTGAACGTGACTGAACACAAATCCCTTAGTGTCCTTCTCCAATGACCCAATACTGGTTAAAGAATCAATACTTTGTACCCTGCAACACTTTTTTTTTGAAGAAACGTAAATCCTTTAAAGCCTAAGAGCGCCTTGTGTTTTTTTCCTTACCCTTATTATTTGACCTAATTTCTTTGCACCAACCCTAAACCAAAGTGGACTTGAAGAACGCCCTGATAATGATCAATCACTGGTCAAAGTATAAAAAATATATTATTAGGAGTCGCTGTATTTCATGTTTTAAAACAATTTATTTTTACTTAATAAATAACGCAAAAGTCTTATAGTGAAAGTTTAGGTAAGCACATAAAATTAATAGGTTACCATAAAAATTTTAAACCTGGGGCGTTGCCCGTAGAAAAACCCCTTCAGTCGTATTTACAGAATGATAATTAAAATAAATATAATATGTTTATCAGATTCCTTGATAGGGTTACCCTATTGGATTTGCAAACGTTATAATTATAGATAAGAGTACGAGATATCGTTGATCAGAATCGTAAGGGTTCCAGTCCCTGCTGAGGAGCACATACGTTTTTATATGAAAAAATAAATTTTAAAATATATTTTTACGTTCTGTTTTCAAATCTCTCAGGACTCGCTCTTGTTTCGTTTTAAAACAGGTTGTTTCTTTTTTTATTACAACGCAACGGCCAGTATTATTATTATAGCAAAGAGTTGGTCAAGAGCGTATCGATTTTTTTATAAAAGGGTTATTAAATTTGCTTATTAGATGACATTGAGTTATCAAATATAACTGAAATTAAATAGGTAAAGACGAACTAAAAGAAATGACGTATAGATTTGTTTAATGTCATCTGCGGGAACGTAAGTATAACTTAAATCTCAGAGGAAATAAAAGACGATCGCTTCGCTCCCGCGCGTCATAAATCTTTGACTTAAATAATGCGTGAGCTTGTCATGTGACTTTATTTCAAAAAAATTTCAATAACAACACTTTCGTTTTTTTTTTTAAATTTAACAATTTCAGAATTCGATTTCTTTTTTCACAGAATTACGCGGATAATTTGTAACTTAACCAGCATATGGTGTTAAAATTGCTTTTATGTGTACCAAAAACGTTTCGCAAGCAACTTTTGACGCGGTCATCTATGAGATGGATAGTCGCTTTAATAGCACCGTTCGCTGTTAGCACTGCTGCAACATTTGCTACGACAAATTGAGCGCATTTTGCTGGACATTAAGGTTCAACTTTAACTTTCAGCCGTTTAAATATTTAAGCAATAAAAACTATTGGTGTTGAAAGTGGTTTTCGACGGAGATTGTCAAAAAATGTAACAAAAATTAAAATGTGTTTTAAATAACAATAAATTTTATCTGTGTCATTTAAATGTGCAAGGACAAAAACACGTCCTGAAAACATTGCGATATGATATTGTTTTATTGTATTTACTCACTCCATGCACTGAAAAAGATGTTTTGTTACTGTTAACACAAAAAAGTGACTATCAAACTCACAGACCAACCACCGACTGGACACCATATAAATATTATGTCAGGAAACTCGATATTTACGTTTAAAAATAATTTACAGAAAACTCAGAATTTATTTGTTTCGATATATTACTGCTAACAATTTAGTTAACTTTTTGTGTTAACAGTAACGAAACATTTTTTCAGCGTATTTCAGAATAGCTGACAAAATATAAAAAAAATGCGTGGACTTCAGAAAAAGTCACTAGGGAATCCTAAAACGTATAACCGCCGCGGACGGTAGCTTAGGAGCGATGTGTGAAAATTCATAAATAGCCTTCTATTGTGCTAACCGTTCGTGATAAATGTATTGCGCAGCGACGAACCACAATGGTGTTTTGTGCATTTGATTAATGACAATTTTAAAACGACCGAATTTCTACCTATTTTTGAACAAAACGCAGGACGTTCTGCGCAGGGCGTCGGATTTGGAATTATATTATTTTTTATTACATCAATGAGCGTCGGGGGTGTAGTGGCTATAATGATGCTTCCCGTCCGGGAGACGCGAGTTTGAAAACCACCACGCTTACCGATGTATTTCGAATTCAAAATACAAAATGTTCATTCGACGCGCTTGCGATGAAGAAACTTCGTGATGATACATGCCTGCGACAAAAAAATGTTTTCTTCCAACTATGCGTTTATATCGTTATTATTAGCCGAAATTGTACACAGAAAACGAAACATTGCTGCTCCAGTATGTTATGAAATTCAATATTGCACTTCTTTTGCAAAAACAATGTAATAATGGATTTTCTTATTATTGTAACAAAACAGTACGAAACATTGCCCTAAACAAAGCAGCAGTCAATAATGTGCCCTCGAACGGCCTAGGCCGGTCAATTAACTTTCGTCCACAAATTTCAACGTTTTAGAATCTTTTTACAGCATACTCGTTTTAAATTAAAACTTTATATTAATCGTATACGAATGTTAGTGATTTGAGTTGGCTGTATGCTCTGTATGACACTGGCACAGAACAAAAAGTAGAAAAGCGCGCAATATGGCGGTTTGTAATTTTCGTTTTTTTTTTTTATTTTTATCGTACTCTATGTGCTTATTTTGTTACTTATTTTTCATGATGTAGTAAATAAATCATTGAATTTGGGAAATATTATAACAATGAATGGTTCCAGAAGCCGCAGTAGAGTTTTAAGTGAAAAATTAGAAATTATAAGTTTAGTATGATACAAGTAGACATCTCAACCAAGGTTCCATTATTCCACAATCATTTTAGTATTTTATAATTTCCTCGCATATTTCTGAGAAAAGTACTATACAAGCCTCAGCCGCAATAACTCTTGTTGGTCCTCGCTTCCGGCTTGGACTTTAAACATGCCCTAGTCCAGCAATAACAAATTTTGCAGCTGCGGCAGTAATGCAATATTACTCACTATTTTACTACAAATTTAACCAATCACAAGTGATCATCCATGACCATCTCTACATCATAAATTAGGCGCGAATCAAGTCGAATTATATTTATTTCTGATAAAAATTGTGTTAATATAAGCTTTATTATGTAATTGAAAGAAAAGCCGATTAAGTACCTTGCAAAAATGATTTTCGAATTGCACTCATGTACATGTTGAGCCCTCGCACATTGACTTCGCATTCATGCTCCAAACCAACACTCAGTACTCTTAAACGTCACTTTCTGCTCAATGCAATCGTTTTATTTTATTTTTATTAGGGACTAGCTTTCGGCCCGCGGTTTCACCCGTGTTAAATGTTTTTTTTTCGTAGGAATAAAGTTTTTTACCGCGGTAAAAAGTAGCCTATGTCCTATTTCAGGGCCTAACCAAAATGTGTGCCAAGTTTCATTCGGATCCGTCCAGTGGTTCAAGCGTGATTTGGCAACAAACATCCAAATATCCAAACTTTCGCATTTATAATATTATTAGGATAACAACAGCTAACTTATTATACAAATGAAATGCCAATAACAGTTATCCACCATATATATATACAAGTTAGAACAGAGCTATTCAATTATTACAATACGAAACGCTAGCACGTTATGATCTCATTTCAAATTGTTGGAAAAAGATTTAGCTCCATATATTAATTCAAAAATATTATTAATATTACATTCCATACATAATTAAAATAAATAAATTAAACATCCAATGTGCCGAAGTTCGGACAGCATTAACGAAAATCTTACGCGTCAATTATTAAAGCCGTTAGAGCTGGTATCGCAAATTATGGAAAATAATTAACATCATAATACATTTTCAATATTAAGGGGCTTGTCACGAATTTTCCATGTTTTATCTAAGCTATATTTGACGTAAATCGCAATGTCTGTAGCTGAACTATGTATATAGTAATGTTAATGATATTTATAGTCCGTTGGTAAAAATGAAAACACGATGGAAATAATTTCATTCGATAAAATTATATCATATAGTTCAGTCTTACAAAATTTTAAAAATGTTTTAAATGATTATTAAAAGCCACGAACCAACTGAAATTTGTCTCTAAATGTTAACCATAATTAACTTCATCCGTTTAGGTAAATTTTCTTGATATTGATCCATTTTTAATTCAAAATTTTAAAAAATTGTTACTTGTCGCTTACGCTAATAATTCCGAGCGACTTCAAATCTTGTCTCCTTCACTAATTCGCAGCGCCTGACAGCGACGGCCGAAACGTGATGCTAGGCGGACGTGTGTCGCTCGCATCCTCTACCGACTCGCGCGCAATTCACGACTAATATTTTAAATGATTGGAGATTTGTTCCTATATTCGTGTGTATTTCGTTTTGTGATGTGCTGTATGTTTTATTTAATATTAAAACAAAGTAAGACTTGTGAATAAACATATAAAATGGGCCACAAAGACAATGCTAAGAAAAAAACAACAAAAAGGGCCAAAAAAATCATGCATTACACATGTTGGAAGTGAAAAGGTAAGAAATGGTGTGATTTATTTATTATTTTATAATTTACGAATTCTAATTGCAATATTTATTGAAAAAGTGCTTATAAATTCATTGATCAACAATAGTTAGTCTATATTTATTTCGCTAAGACACTATGGCGTCTTGGGAAAGTCGCAAGAATTTCAGGTAATGATTTCTGTTTTGGTGGTACTTGGTTCGATCCTTACACCTACTATGGATGTTTCATTTTTATTTTTATTTATTTTTTTAAGAAGGTAGGTATGACAGATTTTTTAAATATTTTTACAGAAAACGGACGTGTGATGTAATTGAAGACATAAATGCAGAACATAACATTGATAAAGGCAGTGAAACAACCACTCCCGTTCATGAGATGTGTGTATTTATTTTTAGTGAGACCTACCTATCTATTAGCAAACTATTAGCAATACGACACGATAGGCATCGAAAATATTATTATTGTCTTTGCTTTGGGTAAGTATCCTTATTTCACATAATAAATGTAAGCCGCCGTGGCGTCGTCGTAATCAATCCAGATTATTGGTTTCAGAGTAGAAGTTCAATCCTTGTCGTTCGGTAGTTAATTTTTCATTTTCTAATAATAATATTTTTTTACAGAAATTCGATTGAAAGAATCGATGGAATAAACGGGGACCATTTACAAAGATGACGAGTTCTGGGAAAAAAAACATGAAAGAGAAGTTGGTAAAATTTTACATGGATTGTTTATTACCTGAGCTTGTTGACCCGCGTCATCCACGAGGAATGCCAATAAAGGACCCACATTCCATAGAAGAAGCAGCAAAAAAAAGAAAGAAAAATTGACGTCTCGAAAGCAATGAGAACATGTTCAATATTCTCAATATTGTGAAAATTATACTTTTGATTACCCATCATAGTTATTTTGTTTTATTCAAAGAAACTAAATATAAATATAAACATCATTAAATAATAATATAAATATCATTAAAATAGAAATACAAATACCACTATTTCTGTCATAACGTAGTATATTATTATGGTTAACTGTCGTCGGTCGTCATCCGGCTTTTCAGAACACCCAAGTCTATAGTTGTCTTACTTTTTGAGATATTGTTACTTGTTTATAGTGTAAATACGCACTGAATAATAGGTAAAGTAGGTATGTAAAGTAGGTGTTTCACGTTTGTTAGTTTATAAAATTATTATACGTAGCTAAATCAAAAGTTTTGTCAATTGTTATATTTTATTCAATAAAAACAATCTTCTATGCAAATAAAAAAGAGAATAATCAAATTTAAATTACAAAATACAAAAGTATTTCAGTTTGGTTTAGTGATGGGTTGGGATACGAGCAAAGAATGAGAAATTGTTTTAAGAATGGCACAGATGGTGCTGGACGTAAAAGTTCTTTCTGATGTGAATAGATGGCGTCACTTAAAAAGGTTCGTTGAACTCGTATAATCCGTCAGCGCGGGGAACGGTGCGGGATGAAGGGAGGTGCGGAACTGGAACGCTCAAGGCCATTTGCTCACACCAGCCCCTTAACGAGCGCTTTGTTCCGATAATCTTGCTCGCATATTGATGTAAAACTGGCCGACCATAGAAGGATAAAATGGATACGCAACAATAGAACCTTAAAACTAATCCTACTCACTAAACTACACTCTCTCTTTTACTGATCTTACTTTGAATAGAATTAATAGGTTGGTCAATATACAAACACGTAAATTAATTTGCTACAATATTTGAACAATATTCCGTAGCCAATCACATCACCTTAATATTATAAACGTGAAAATATATTTGGATGTCTGGATGTTTGTTCCGCTTTCACAGATTTCAATGAAGATTTAGAATGGAAATAGTTTGCATGGATTAACACAAATAATATTTTTTACGGGAAAATCTCTTATTCCCACAGGCGAACCGATAATATTAGCATAAACTATTAATCCTATAATTTTATTTATGTTCCTGTCTACTTTACATCATACAAAATGTTTACAAAACTTTTTTATTTCATTAAATTGCTAGATTATACAAACACAATTATTCGTATTACATTGCCGAGCCAATAATTATGATTATTATTAATCCAAATTTTTCTAGTAACTATATTCTGACGTAGTAATTCGGCTAAATATCACCAAATGTTGTTTGGTGCGTGTTTACTTCTTCGGCAATCATCATCATCATCATCTCATCATCATCATCGTGTGGGTTGTTCGGCGATAGCAACATGATAAATATTGCAAGACCTTTCGGGTAGTAACTAGTAAGTCAGCCCATGAGACAACTTTTAGTGTTATATCATAGAAATATTAGAACCATCAACGGCCCGTTATAGTCCACTGCTGGACTATGAGCCTCCTCAATTTAAGTGGAGGGTTTTGCCATAATCTCCACGCTTGGCAGGCGGGTTGGAGATCGCAGATTAAAAGGTTAACATATCAGAGAGCGCTGCTGCCCGTTCCCTGTTCAATGTGTGGTCCCTAAGTCGCCTCTTACGACACCCACGGAAAGAGTAGGGGTTGATGACAAATGTATTCTACTTCTATTAGAATAGCAGAATAAAGTTAATTCTATAGATTACTGCATTTAACTTTTAAGTTTCAATAATAGCAAATTATTCGATTATAGCTGTTGCTCTCAACTGTATCGTATGGCAAGATTTATGGCTTTAAAATTCGCAAAAACAAACATTTTAAGTTTCGTGCTAACAACTAACGACAGAACGTAGGTGGTCTAGTGGCTAGGGCCGCTGCCTCCCGTCCGGGAGACGCGGGCTCGATCCCCACAACGTAACAATGTGTTTTAGAATTTCAAAATCATATGTACGTTTATTCGACGCTCTTACAGTGAAGGAAAACATCGTGAAGAAAACTGCATACTCCTGCGAAGGAATTCAAAGGTTGTATGTAAAGTCGACAACCCGCACTGGGCCAGCGTGGTCGACTAAGGCCCTATCGCCTTAATTCAGAGTAGGCTCAAGCCCCTCGGTGGGGATGTATATGAGCTGTTGGTGGTTGGTGTGCTAACGACTCAATCAGCTGATCAGTTTGTATAAAATCTATTTTTATTTTAAAGATTTTGTTGTACTTTTGTAACAAAAGAATGAATGAATGAAATAAACTTTATTGCACACAAACTCAAAAGATAACAATAATAAAGTAGAATTATGTACAATTGGCGGCCTTATTGCTAAGGTTGCAATTTCTTCCAGGCAACCAGATAATAAGAGATACTATCACATATTATAAAGATGCGGGTCTGTGCACTTATTCCAGGCTGATACTTAAATTTATTAGCAATAGACATACATACACCAAAGATGTTCTGTTTCATGAGCTGAGCCACCTTCTGGGAGTTTTTGCGGTATTTACCCAACACGATGTATTAAGCAATGGATGAGAAACAGTTTACATTGCCATATGGAATGATGCAGGGTGGCCCTCCGGCGAGAGCCATTCATATTAACTTGTGCATTATGAATCACGTTTGCGTGAGTGAGTGCTGCTAAGGATTTATGGCAACACCCTGTGAATGAATTGCTATTGTGCTGGCAACAATTTTATCCTGTAACCATTGGAAGTGCTACAAGTTTTATAGTGGAAAAGGGTAGAACATTTTTAGAATTGTAGGTGGCCTCATGACATCAGTTAAAAACGCAGAAGAGCCTCTATACAATACAATACAAATATTCTCAAATCTAAACCCTGCCTAATTATAATATTGGAAAAAAAAAAAAATTAAAAACCCCCGAAGCAAAAAAGCAAAACATTAAAAAGTAAAAAATAATACGTATTGTTGAGCCATCAAATTCGATAAAGTAACACCTATATATTTTAATTTTATTAGAGAAATTGATGGATGGCACGATTTGGTTTGCTCGTTGAAATGACGCTATAATGTCGCGTCGGTATAAGTTCGTCAGATCCCCTCATCAACTAGAAAAGAGCTGATGATCTTCAAACGGCTGAAGAGATTTTCATGAAACATGGCTAAGAACACTCGGGACTTCTCCGACGCGCTCACTTCTCCGACGCGCTTCTCGCCCTGGCAACGTTCTGGGCCGCGGTCCGAGCCCGTCTGAGGGCGCCCCCAGATACGTTGTCTAAACGAAAATCGGTTCATCCGCTTAGGAGCTACGATACCACAGACAGATACACAGATACACAGATAAACAGATACACAGACACGTTATAACACCCCTCTTTTGCGTCGGGGGTTAAAAAGATTCATAGGATACACTATGCCAACCTTCATAGGCTGACAAGTTATGTACGAGCGAAAGTTTTCATTATAAGTAGGTACTATAAAACTATAAACTACTGTTAACTAGATTATTATTATATATACTGGGTATTGTAATTACATTTACACCGATTTTTTTTGTTATTAACTGGGAAAACGCTAGGACGAAGAAGAATGGTGTTTTGCGTGGTAAAAGAGCCATACTCAGCTTATGTCCTGTTCCAAACCAAAACTGGTGATTTCAGTATGTCCCTTTTTACAAAGCAGCATGGGCGTGCGCGCAACATTTTTAACACGCGTTTATTAGCTTCACCTCTATGTTTTTATGCTTGTATGTATGTAACCGACTCCTTTGTTTGGACTCGATTTTGACCCACTTTAAACGGACAGATTTAATTGAAACTTTGTTCACTTATCAAGAACCGGTGACAATACAATAATTTGAAAAAAAAAAATACACTTTAAGTTATATTTCATTCGTAAAAACATTTTTGTAGCCACAGTAACTAAACTATAATGTTACGTCATTTTATAAATTAATCGGTTTAATGTTTCAGACAGCGTTTCTGTCTTGTCATTTACAAACTTTATGAAGGTTAGCACAGAGTTTCCGGTAAGACATCCTCTGATCTTATCCATCCTTTGACTATTCATTTTCTGTGACCTTAGGGCTTAGACCTTATCAAGTTGAATTGTTGTAGTAATTTAACAGCAAGCAAGGCGTGGAGCAGAATAATATTGGTAATAAGGCGATGTACATCAGTTCATGTGATGAAATGAAATGAATGGTTTTTTACCTTTTGGCTGTTATATCTCTTTGTTTCGTCATTACATTTTTTTTTGGGTGAGTTCACTACACGATGTGCGGACTCTGTGGAGAAGAACTTTACTCACCAATGAAACTCCACATGCGTCGCATCTTTTGCGTTTCTTTTTTTGTCAATTAATAATATAGTCATTTTCAAAATTCATGCATGTTGAAATAGCCTGTCATTTGGGTATTGTAGTGTATGCAGTAAAGAAGTGTTAACGTATTAAGTAGTTTTATTATCCCGTGAGCCTACCCGAAGGGGCTCAACTCATTTACTTTGTGTTTCTCAGATAATACTCATAGAGATGCCTAGAAAAAAGTGTCGCTGGTATAGTGAGCCGCTGCCTAGGAGACGCTAGTTCAATCCGAGCGAATGAGAATTTTTAATACATAAAAAGCCGTGTGGTGACGGCAGAGTAGAATACATTTGTCACCAACCCCTACTCTTCCCGTGGGTGTCGTAAGAGGCGACTTAGGGACTACACATTGAACAGGGAACGGGCAACAGCGCTCTCTGATACAGTAACATTTTAATCTGCGATCTTCAACCCGCCTGCCAAGCGTGGAGATTATGGCAAAATCCTCCACTTAAGTGGAGGAGTGTAACGGGCCGTTGATGATGATGGGCATTAGTAGTTAACAGTGATGAAAAACAATATCATGAAGAAACTATCATGTACGCACTTGCGAAGTATAAGGTTTATATGTGAAGTCAACCAATTCAATTCGCTCTTGCAACAACAACGAAAAAATGTTAGAAATTGACCAACCCACTCTGGGCCCCTCGTTGGGGACGTATAGGTATGAGCTGTTGATGATACTTTACTTTTAGGAGCCTAGCCTATAGTAACAAACAAAAAAAAATTACGTCTCATTGTATGCCATTGACTTGAATGCTTAAAAAAGATACTTTGTTTTAAAAGATGTACATGGATACCACTTTCTATCAAAAGATATAGGTAGATAGTCTAGTTCCGAGACTATAACAAAAAATAAAACCGGTGTCTATGAACTGTATTCAACTGAAACTGTATTTTAGGAATTAAATTTCCACGTCGATAGAATAAAATGTTCGCTTAAAAAACAAACGAAACGAAATTTATTTTGTTCGAAGGTTAGAATATACCTATTCCAAATTGGCAGAATCCCGGTAACAAAGTGGTCCCCGGTAAATTTAATCCTCCATTTTGTAGCAAATTGTCCGGCTTTCAGGATAACGATGATATATTCCCGTTGGTTTGCGGATCCACTAGGGCAGGGCTGTCTTTTCCAATGAAGGCTTTGGAGGCCTGTTTCACACGTTGGCCTATACAGATTACAGGGTTACTTTACGAAACGGGCGGGCGGGCTAGCTATTATAAATATATTATTTGAATGTTTGTTCCGCTTTCACGCCTAAACTACTGAGCAGATTTGGATGAAATTTGGAATGGAGATAGTTGGTATCCTGAATTAACACAGAGAACACTTTATACGGGAAAAAGTCTTATTCCCACAGCGAAATTTTATACAACGCGAGCGTAGCCGTGAGCGGAAAGCTATTCATGACAAACCATAAAAAAACATCCGAGAAAACTTTATTGGTTTCGAACGGTCCTACAACCATATTTTCTTGGCTGACTTTACGAATTCTAAAACTATTGTACCAATCTAATTTACCTTATAAGGTGAATTATAAATAATAATGTCCATTACAAATATTATTTTGATTCACCAAACAGTTCCAATTAATTGGAGTGACATATATTTTACTATGTGTTTTTTTATTCCAACGTGCCACTTTGAAACTAACGCAGACCGCTGGTAATTATTCTTAAATCTTAATGTTCGTGATTTACGATAGATTATAATGAAAAAGAGTTTTGTCGAAATATACTTAAATTTTCGTTTTGACCAACTAGGTACCTACTTACGCTGAAATTTTTTGTTGCCTACGCAAAAGTTAAATCACTTTTACAAAATTTCTGAAATTCAAAATGAGCTCAAAAAGTTTTGATTGAACATTATATTTGTGTTATTTTATTCCACTAGGGAACAATGAATTTCGTTAGAATTTTCCTTGTTTTTGATTGGAAAAACGGGTAAAAATTTGGAATTCCGGGACAGGTGTTGTATTGATATTGAAAAAACTTTAAATTGAATTGAAAACAGGTGTAAAATTTAACAAAAACTTTAATGGTAAGCTGTTTGAGTGTTCGTTCAGTTAAATTGAAAGAACATCCTTCTACAATACCATGTTATTGTTTATAGTTTTTGGATAACAACCAAAACAATTTTTACTTATTTTTTTCTAAAACAATGTTCTTCAAATTCTTCTGTTGTTTTATAGACTCAAAAGCTGATTATAATTTGTATTATTAGTTTTGTGCAAAATGAAGTGCCCAATAAAACTATTCCTGACAACATTATGCTCCAGATTTTGGGTTTATCTTGCGTACAGTATCTTGAGCTTATCTTGAGACGTCTCCTTTCAAAACCAGACGTTCTTTGTCCACTAGTTTACAACTAGAGACTAATGATATAGTCATAAAAGAGAAGAAAATCAAATTCTTCCACGGTCACCCTGTTTCTTCTTGAAGTTATATAAATGTTAAATACTTATAGGCCTACTTTACGTAAATTTGTAAACCACAGCCATTAATGAAAAAACTTGAACTAATGTCTACAGCAAGAAATATACCATATATATATGGTATGGTATGGTATGGTGGTGTTGGTGTTAAGTATATATATTGGTTAAATAAATAAATACCTACTTAAGTTGTCTAAGACAAAGGGTTTTCGAGAGCCCGGTAGTGTAATAAATAGCTAAGGCACAAAATAATAATAAAGGTTACAGAAGGACCAATCCCGCCTTCTTCGAAAATAATTACGTCATCTGGCCTCATTAGGGTTGGTTCTTACTATATTGATTCTCAGTTTTTATAAAATGTAGAAATAGTACTTTACAAAAATACCGATTCATTTATACTTGCTTGGCTGTCTGTTTAAAGAAATAAACATTTTTTTTTTTTTTTTTTTTTATTCATCTTATCCTATTTACAAGCCACTGGCTGTACAGCTAATACTTTTTACAAACAATTTAATATTTACGAGTAATTTTGTAATTCTAAAATTCCTAGCGTAATTTTAAATTTTATAAATAATAAAAATGCTTAAATAATAATACTTAAATAATAATAAAAAGGCGTTAATTATATTCTTATAAAAAGTTTTACATAGGTAACTTAATTATCCATTCAAAATGCATAAACTTTAGCCATAGAAACATAAGGGCAATTACAAATTAATTCAGGGACACAGTTCAAAATTAATATAGGTATTATATTGGGACATAAATTTTGGCAATCTGGCTCCCGACCTAATAACTCCCATTGTTCTTATAAGCTCCTGTTAATTTCGAATCAAGAATAGTTAATTTATAACCTTGTCTGAAGGTTTGTGTTCCAGAGTCTTATAAGAGTTATGCATAGACTTTCTTCACGCCGCCGCCGCCGGCCGGGTGTTAGTAACTTGCCTTGGACATGTAATAGGGTAGGTCGATTAGCATCCATCAATGGCGGTCGGCCTTCCGTTTTAATTTTCTTTTTTTAGTTTATGCGAGTGTTTAGTGTATTTGCCGTATGGTGACGGCAGAGTAGAATACATTTGTCACCAACCCCTACTCTTCCCGTGGGTGTCGTAAGAGGCGACTTAGGGACTACACATTGAACAGGGAACGGGCAGCAGCGCTCTCTGATACAATAACCTTTTAATCTGCGATCTCCAACCCGCTTGCCAAGCGTGGAGATTATGGCAAAACCCTCCACTTAAGTGGAGGAGGCTCATAGTCCAGCAGTGGACTGTAACGGGCCGTTGATGTTGATGTTAGTGTATAATTTTGATAGTGTATCCAGTGAATGGCTCGGAACTAAAAACTTTATTAAGATAATTAAAGCGCTCTTTGCCGTCACCGCATTGAGTTGTACAATGAATGACACCGATGAAAATACGTAGAAGAAAACTTAATTTATACTTAAGAGGAACAAAAATTTGATTTATTTCCTCTAGTCTAGAATAATGTCTGTGTTTAATCCTTCAATACATACTTACATACAACAATAGTGATTAGGTCCGTCAAAAAAAAAAACTCTTAAACATCATATTATTAGAATGGTGCATTAATTTTATCGCTAGCTTATGTTTCGCTTTGCTATAGCTCCCACTACAGGAACACGGATATAAAAGTTAAACGATTTCGTCCCTCAGGCGAGCGACTTACAAAATATGTATTGTTACACTATTTCTAGAGAGGGTGCAAACGACGTGCAACGAATATTGTAAGAAAAATGCTTGTTTAAGGAGAAGTAGTAAACCTAACGTTCTATCAGAAACTACGATAAAAAAACGGCGATAATCATTTTTTAACATTATTTACAAAGTATTTTATACTCGTCGTTTATATAGTATTAATATTCCGACACACTCGAAAATGTGATCATTACTGTAAAAAAACAGTACGCGAAGTGACTCATTTTTGGACGAAACATTGCCCCATACAAAACAGCGGCCGGCAATGTGCCCTCAAACCATCCTCAAACGGCCTAGGCCAGCAAAGTAACTTTCGTTCAGAAATTTCAATGTTTTTTAGTCTTTTATAGCATACTGATCATAAGTTTTAATGTTTTAAATTCAAATTTTATATGAATCGTACATTACTCGTAGTAATTTGAGTTGGCTGTATGCTTTGTATGACACTGGCACAAAACAAAAAAAAAACAAACACAATATTGTGCACAATATGGCGGTTTGTTTGTAATTTGTGCCGCTTTTATTTTTATCGTACTATGTATTTATTTTGTTGCTTATTTTTCGTGATGGAGTTAACTAATCATTGAATTGGGGAAATATTATAACAATGAATGGTTCAAGAAATCAAAGTAGAAAGTGATTAAGATTAGAACTTATAAGTTTAGTGCGATACAAGTAGACATCTAAATTCAAGGTACCACAATAGTTTTAGTATTTTGTAATTTCCTCGCATATTTCAGAGAAAAGCACTATACAAGCCTCGGCCGCAATAACTCTTGCTGGACTCGTACACAATAAAAGTCCTCGCCTGCGCCTCGGACTTTAAACGTGCCTTCGTCCAGCAATAACTAATTTTGCAGCCGCGGCAGTAATGTACTATAAATAAAATTTAATAAATGTCCTTCTTTTCAACTATTTTTAATTAAACTACTATGAATAGACATCTCAGAGAATGAACAATTTAGTTTGGTGTTTGTGTTTATCAATTCGATAAGAAGAGAAAAAACGTAAATTCTAGATTGGGGACCAGAACAATATCAAATTAAACTACTTTTTTTTGTTCGCACTCAATTAAGGAAGCCAATTTATTGTTTTTTCTTTTATTCCAAACACATGGCTTATTTCTAGTTTCTACTTCATTCATCCCCTTAACAAAGAACATATTTAAAGGACAACAAATGTGTTGGCTATTAGTCGCAGTGCGATTATCTACGGAGGGACCAGATGGCAACCCCATTAACACTGATATTGGATATCAGACTGGATTAGCCCAAAATTTTATTAAAAGCGGGTATTTACATTTTTGTAGTGAAGTGATTTTACGGGTATGAACCATTGATATTATATATATACAGAAGTAGATACGCCATCAACGCACCAAATGCGTGCCGTGAATTGGTCCTAATTATGACCACTGCAATCAGTCGAGCTGCAACCTGTCATTGCGAGCGCACGTGTCGACTACCTACTAAAAAAACGTTAAAATGCCTTCCTGTGTGTTTAGAAAATGCAAAATTACGACTAAAAGATAAAAAAGGATATCATAATCACAAAAAAGTGTATAAAAATATTTAATTTTAAACAGATAAATCTATAATTTTGTAATTTTAATGAATCACAGCTTGTTTCCAAATGATAACGGAGCGAACTATTCGCGGCAGTACAGATTACAAATAGCTGTCTCTTTCACTCTCACGCTTTGCCTATTTCCTGTTGCACTTATAGCGTATGTTTAGATACGTATGTATATCTGTATGTATGTATATCTGTCGCGGAACAATTATGTTGTGCGTGCAGTATGAACATGACGTATCTTTCTTAAAATATCATTGGTATGAATCCTATTGTCATGTCAATATTGCGTAAGCCTCGATTGCTTACCGGAACCGGACTTTTCCAGAAACTGATCGCCTGCGGAATGTGCTGATGTGTTATGCCAGGGTTACACAACGCGAGCTGGCATGCAGACTGACCTAGGACGATTTTGCGAAATGACATTAGCTCGTACAACAACATTGCACGAGACATGATATATAAAGTATGCGAGTACACTGTTTACAAATTTTATTTTTATATAATTTTATATGTTATAGACTAGATATTAACTTTTGTTTGTGTCTATACCAATACAAACCATTTAAATTAATTGTTCATATTTTTTGGGTTATTTTATCTTTACTAATATTATAAAGAGGAAAGATTTGTATTTTTTTATATTTATAACGAATAAACTCAAAAACTACAGACCGATTTTAAAAAAATTTTCACCATTAGAATGCTACATTATCCCTGAGTAGCATAAGCTATATTTATTACTATAAAAAATTAGAAATCCTTGCTAAAACTTCTGTAACGTGAACCAAGGTGTAAAAAAAATTGCTTAAAAACTTTTTTCATCGCGGTTGCTGCGGAAACTATTGATGATAGAACAAAATATGTTCTATAATATTAGAGGACATATTAATATCTACAAAAAACTTTGCAATACTATATGTCCAACTATTGTAGATATGTCACTATAACCATTTATTACAAATAAAAAGTTAATAAAAAAGCTGACCAAAACCAGACCATGATAACCATACCTACGTATTAATCTTTATCTAAATAAATCACTTTATATTAAAAACTGTTTCAATACCTATAAATAACTTTTTGAATTACTTAAATCGGACATTCCATTTAGAAGATATTACGAATTTAGGAACTACTAAGAGATAGTTTGTACCCTGGAATAATTACACAAAGGATACTTTTTACGGGAAAAAGTTTTATTCCCACGGGATAATCTTTCACAACGCGAGCGTAGTCGCGGGCGGACCGCTAGTTCGCAGTCGCGGGCGTATTACTGACATGCGAACTGAGAATCTCCTCCGATTTGAAGTTGGTTGAAAATGTGCATGAATTATTCTACCCGTGCGAAGCCGGGGCCGGCCGCTAGTTAATAATAATTTTAGGTAGAGTATTACTTTGTTATACGAGCGTGATAAATGTATGTATTACTCGGTTATCCAGATTCTTTACTTAATAATAATATTAAAACCTCAGCCTTATTTCTACATTGAAGGTTTTGCAAATCGGGTGATTTTAATACGAGTATTCAAACTGGCATATTGTGCATATATAAAATTAGCGGCTCGCCCCGGCTTCGCACGGGTAGATTAATTCATACTTTAACACATTTTTAACCAACTTCAAAATGGAGGAGGCTCATTTTTTATAATTTTTTTAAATACCTTCTTTAAGGACCCTTTAAGTCGGGATTTCAAAAACATTTTGGAACTCGAACCGAATAATTCAGTCTTATTATATAATTTATCAAGTTCCTAACTTTAAAAATGGCTGACATTCCATACAAAATTTAATCCCTTCTTCCCTTTTCAAATAGGGATTTCGAAAAAATCCTAAAAGACGTGTCAAATCATTTACTAATCTTAGCTTACATCAAAATTTTCAATTTTCTTACTTTAGAACTGGACTTTCCATAGAATTTGATAAAATGCTAAAACATGTATCAAATGAATTATTAATCTCAGTCTAACACCAATGTTTTAAGTTTTTACCTTTTAGAAATTACAGACTTTCCATACAAACATTTAATCCCTGCTTCCTCCTCAAAATAGGAATTTCGTAAAAAGCTTAAACACGTATCAAATTATTTATTAATCTCAGTCTTAATCAAAATTTTCAATAAGATACCTTTATAAATGACAAACTTTCCATAACAAAACTTTATCTCTACTTTCCCTTCAAAATGGGGATTTCAAGAAAATGAGAAACATGTCAAACGATTATTTTTCCTTAGTCTAAATGTCAATTTTTAAGTTCTTGCCTTAGAAATGACACTTTCCATGAAGGATTTCCATGAATTTAGGAGGACGGGGGTGCATCCCCCTCAGACAGCACTAAAGATCTATCCCTTAATTAATATGTTTTGACAATGTTTTTGATATGTTTGGGATTTGTCTCATTAATTACTTTTTCTGCTACAATTTTTGGTAAACTATTCAGTATCTGAGGTAGGATGCACCTCCCGACCCTTCTACCATAATCGTTGTTAAATTTAGGTATGCAACACAGACTGAGGAAGATTAGACAATTTCCGCAAGTTTTTAGCCCTGGATTTAATTTCAAAATTTTTGACTTCTGAACAATAATCGGATACAAAATTGAATTTCACTTTATCGAATATATCCCTGGAATACTGGAATAAGTTATCATAATTATTTTTGTACTTATATTTGATCTTTAGAGGAACAGTAGCTTTTAATAACTTTAGTTGTAAATTATAAATACTTTGTATAAACATTCTGCCATAGCTAGAAATACCATAGTTAATAATTGAATCTGCCATTGATTATACGGTAATTTGTACTTAAGAATAGGGATTTCGAAAAAATGCTTAAACATGAATCAAATGATTTGTTAATCAAAATTTTCAAGTTCTTACCTTTAGAAAGGACAGACTCTCCATAACAACATTTATTCTTAATTTCCATTTAAAATAGGGATTTCTAAAAAGCGCTAAAATATGTGTTAAATTATTTAATAATCTCTGCCTAAATCCAAATTTTTAAGTTTCTATCTTTAGAAATGACAGACTTTCCATACAAACTTTTAATCCCTACTCTCCCCCTCAAATAAGGCGTTTGATAAAATGCTAAAACACATGTCAAATGTTTTATTGATTTCAGCCTAAATCCAAATTTTCATGTTCCTACCTTTAGAAATGACAGACGTTCCATACAAACAATTAATCCCTACTTTCCTCCTTAAAATAGGGATTTTGATAAAATTCTAAAACACGTGTCAAATGATCTATTAATCCAAATATTTAAGTTTTTATCTTTTAGAAATGACAGACTTTCCACACAAATATTTAATCCCTACTTCCTCTTCAAAATAGGGATTTCGAGAAAATGCTAAAACACGTGTCAAATTATTTGTTAATTTTGATCTAAATCCAAATTTTTCATGTTCCTACTATTAGAAATGACAGACTTTACATACAAACCTTTAATCCCTACTCTGCCCCTCAAAATAGGGATTTTGATAAAATGCTAAAACATGTATCAAATGATTTATTAATTGCAGTCTAAATCCAAATTTTCATGTTCCTTTAGAAATGACAGACTTTCTATCCATACTTTCCTCCTTAAAATAGGGATTTCGAAAAAGTACCTAAATACGTGTCAAATGATTTATTTATCTCGGTCTGCATCCAAATTTTTAAGTTCTTATCTTTTAGAAATGACAGACTTTCCACACAAACATTTAATCTTTACTTTCCCTTTAAAATAGGGATTTTGAAAAAATGCTAAAACATGTGTCCAATTATTTAATAATCTCTGTCTAAATCCTAATTTTCAAGTTCCTACCTTTAGAAATGACAGACTTTCCATACAAACATTTAATCCCTACTTTTCCCCTCAAAATAGGGACTTTGATAAAATGCTAAAACACGTATCAAATGATTTATTAATTGTAGTTTAAATTTAAATTTTCATGATCCCAACTTTTGAAATGACGGACTTTCACACCAACTTGAATCCCCCTTTTTCCCCCTTAAAGGGGGAATTTTCCAAAATCCCTTCTTATTGCTTCTCTACGCTATAAATGTAACCTACTGTGTAAATTTGGTATTTCTAGCTTCAGTAAACTACTGAACTAAACGGCTGTGCATTGATGAGTCAGTCAGTCAGTCAGTACGGACTTCTCTCTTTATAATAATAGTATAGATATGCACTGTGAAAAGTTTCGTAGACAAGATAAGTAGATTCTTAAGATTAAAATTACAAAAAAAATAATATTAATAATATAATAATAATAACCAGTATTAATCCCACACATAACAAAATTATTTTACTCAATTCTGCATACAGGAAAGCTACCCGAAAAATTCTGCCATGCGGAGATTAAACTTCTCCACAAAAAAGGCGACAGATCAGATATCGGTAATGTAATTACAGACCAATAAGTCTTGTTCCTCACCTGTATAAAGCTTTTATAAAAGTTATCGAACGCCGTATATCTGGTCTGCTCGATAGAGAACAGCCTCCAGAGCAAGCAGGTTTTCGCCCAGGACTTTCAACAACTGACCATCTTTATGCCAAACCAGATAATTGAGAAACATCATGAATTCAATCTCCCTCTGTATCCAGCTTTTGTTTATTACTCTAAGGCTTTTGACAGCCTTACCCATAGTTCTATATACCAAGCCTTAGAAAACCAAAATGTACCCCAAACTTACATAAAGTTGCTGAGGAACATTTACAACAATACTGCCGTCCGCTAACTATAATGCCGTTAAGTACCAAAACCAAGTTTCGAGATAAATGGGATTAAAGTCCGGGGACGGAAAAATGCGTGCTGTTTGAAAACTAATTGACTAATGTATGACTTAATGATACCATTACGTAGATATTTAAAATAGCTTTAATGTAGTTAAACTGCCACATTGCTATGTGTAATATGTTTTGAAATAAATCAATTTATACGTTTTAACTAAGTATTATTATAAATATTCTTTCATGAACACACAACTAAAATGCCGTTAGGACTACCTTAGCGGCGTTGTTGTGTTTGATTTTAAATTATTTTATCTATATTGTAAAATGCTTTAATTTATATACTGATTCCCGGACTAAAATTCCGTCAGAATGTCTAACGGCATTTTAGCTAATGCTTTTGTATTTTTACACACAAAATTTTACTTAACTATATCGCAGTTAACGGCACTTAGCTGCATTTAAGCTTACGTGTTACACTGTAAATTTTGAATGTTTTTTTTGTACATTATTCATAGTGTTTATTGTTAGGCTAAAATGCAGCTTAAAACAAAACCTTCCATTGTAACGGCAATTTTGCTTAGTATTTGAACGTTGATAATTCAGAAAATACCTTATAATGCATTAAAGCAGATAAAAATAAAAACTTGTATCCTTTATTAAAATTGTTTTTTATTCAAATAATTGACATCAACATTGTTTTAATCAAATGAGATCCATTGGAATATTTTTTTATCATTATATTTTCTTATTCTAGATTATTTCATCTGACTGTAAGGCACACATCAACCATATTAAAAAAATCATTTGTAAATGAGTACAGTCAATCGGGGTAACTTTGATTCAGGAGGGTAACTTTGACAGTCAAATCTCAAAATATGTTTTTACTTTTTATGTGGGCAACATTTACTGCATCATATTAAATTTATACAATTCGTGTACGTAACAACCTTCGTAAACGAACTGCATTAAAAAAAAAGCTGTCAAACCAAGTAAATGTCAAAAACTATAGTTTAAACGAACGCGCGCAAACGTTGTGTTTTTTCGGTGTTCAACTTTTTTGATAACTCGAAAATTTGCTGCTATCAAGGTATGTAAAACTACTTATTGCGACCTTTAGTGTATCTTATTTCGGAAAGACAAACCATTTTTGTCGTTTAAATAATGCATCTTCTGTAAAATTGCGAAAAATCCTAGTATGTCGTAATTTGAACAAATTCTGGGTAACTTTGACAGTATCAAAGTTACCCTGTTTTTTATGCAATCAATTATTTTTACAATGGGTAACTTTGACATAGTACAGTCATGTATTAAAAGTTAAATAACAATTGATTTGTACACATACTCGTATGCACGAAAGTAAATAAACAGTAAATATATTTTTAAATACATAATGAATAACACACTTTACTTTTTCAGCTGGTATAGTCGAGTCACGATGCCTAGAAAGAAGAAAGTCCCAGAACCTGGCACCCACAGATATGGATCAAAATCCAACTACACACCAGCTATTTTAGAAGAATGCTTAGAAAAGGTTAGATCTGGGACACTATGCTGCTGCCAAAGAATATAAAATACAAATAAACACAATCAAATATAAAATAAACAAAAAACATGTTGAAAAAGTAGGTAGGCCCACAACTTTACGAGAAGAAGAAGAAAACATTATAAAAGATCATGTCATGGCGTTAGCAGATGGAGGGATCCCGATAGGCATTGAAGATGTTACTTTAATAATATAAAGATACTTGAACTCGACCAGGCTGAGAATGGGGTAAACTGTTTCTAGAGAGACACCCAGATTTAAAAGCAAGATTGGGGCATAATATTAGTAGAAGCCGCGCTCAAGTTAACAAGGAGTTAATAAATAAATTCTTCGACAACCTCGAAACGGAAATCCAGAATGTATCACCAGAGCACTACTTTAATTTTGACGAAACTGGTTTCCACGACGACCCTAAGAAGAAAAAGTTGCTTTTTAAACGACAATGTCGGAACCCAGAAGTGATTCGTAACTTAATAAAATCGTGCTATACAGCCGTCTTTTGTGGGAATGCTGCAGGGGAAATCCTTCCCCCTTACTTTATTTTTAAAGCCAAAAATGCTTGGTCCAACTGGCTTATTGGAACTCCACCTGGATCACGGATGACGGTGTCCAAAAGTGGCTGGATAGATCTCGAGAGTTTTGACGACTGGTTCAAGTATCATTTTCTGCCATTTGCTCTAAAAAAAGAAGGAAAAAAATATTATTATGTGACAATCTGAGCTCTCACATCTCGGTGAACACATTAAGAATCTGCCAAGAGAACAACATAAAGTTTGTGTGCCTAGTACCAAACTCGACTCACTTACTTCAACCCCTTGATGTAGGCTATTTCAGCTCTTTTAAAGCTAATTGGAGAAATGTCCTTCTAACTTGGAGAGAAACAACAAGAGGCAGAAAAATTTTTGCTCTACCGAAAGACTGTTTTACAGCACTCGTAAAAAAACTCTCAATTTCGGAGCTCAACAGTATAAAGCTTGAGGCAGGTTTTAGAGTTACGGGGATTCACCCTTTTGACCGATGAGAGAGCGAGCGCGCTGCGCGTCGTCGTCCGTTTCTTCCAAGCTCCTGCGCCGAACTGATTGATTTGAGATCGAATCAAACGCAAGCACTCGCGAAACGTGTCCTTGAACCACCTTGAACTTTGTACACTTAAAGGTACCTCCACACCGCGAGCGGTTCGAGCGGTGATAATTGGTCTTAGTTCAGTATTATTTGGTATTAATGTTTTAAATAATTTATTTGATTTTATGCAGATGAACCTATAGTGCGAGGCCTATGTTTAGCAGTGGACGTCTTCCGGCTGAAATGATGATGATGCAGGTGATCGTGTATTAAATGAATACATTCATTTAAGTTATAGCTCATCTAGTAAAATTACTACTAATTTCGTGCATGAAGATAGATTTAAGAAATCGATTATATTTAATTGAAGTAACTTATTATAGAAATATTTTAACAAATAGCTGTAAAAAGTACCTAAATATTTGTTCATGTATTACCCTACTTTTCCTATTAGACAGGTATCTTATAAGAAAAGAAGGTTTTAGCACGCGCGCAGCAAGTACTTTGCGTACTGCTCGCGGTGGTATAGAGATGGCTTAATCGCATTTTAGACAAGGAATGTGGGTTAACCGCATTTTAGTCTTGAAAACACTACAAAATAAGTACATTTTTACATTGATTTGCCGTTGCTAGCGAAATTACCACTGTAATTTGAATAAAATAAAACGTGAATTAAAACACAAAAATGCCGCTATCGAACTTTAACCGCATTTTTGTCTTGTTTTTTCATATAACGGCTTTTAAGTATGGGATTGAAATACTATCACTTAGAAGAAAACTTAACAATGTTGTTGTTAAAGTGCTTTAACGTTCTTCTAGGTAAGGAAAGTTAAGTAGCGGCAATAAAGTTATGTAATTTTAATAGAATTTCAGGTCGAAATGAAAGTTAAAAACCTTTAACCGCTATTAAGCTAAGCAAATGAAGTTAACTGTGTTATAGCATTGTAATCTTGCAAAAACTAACTAGTTAACGGCATTTTATTTTTTTTATCTTGGAAACTAAACGAGATACAAAAATATGAGTAAGATGGTTCGATTAAGCTTTTTTTCTGATTCGGAAAACATCAAAAAGTGAAAATTGCTCAGATGCTAGTTAACGGCATTATAGTTAGCGGACGGCAGAATAGTAGCGCTGCTGTCAACTTGCAAATACCTGGACCATCATTTCCGATTCAAAAAGGTGTCAAACAGGGCGATCCGCTGTCCCCAAAACTATTTACCGCCACTCTAGAGGAAACATTCCGAAAGCTCGCTCCGGCTTGGGCAAACAGAGGCATTAGCGTTGGCGAAGCAAGACTGACTAACCTTCGTTTCGAGGACGATATTGTCCTCTTCTCATCGACGGTCACTGAGCTACAACAAATGTTACAAGAGCTGAGCAGGGAGAGCCTTGAGGTTGGTTTGAGGATGAATATGTCGAAGACCAAGCTCATGACAAATTGCACCGAGAAAGTCGTGGACTTAGATGGGGAAAAAATAGCTAGTCTAGATAGTCTCTTTCCAGACCAGACAAGACAAGGAAGTCGAAAGACGGACTGAAAATGCCTGGAAGAGCATCTTACTCATGCTAACGTACGGCGTGCAGACTTGGGCTTTCACTGACATCCAAAAGACCAAACTCCAGGTGTGCCAGCGAAACATGGAGCGCAGCATACTCGGTGTAAGGCCAAGCGACCGAGTTCGAAACACGACGCTGCGCTCCCAGACAAAACTAATTGATATAGTTCTTCTGCCCACTTAAAATGGGACTGGGCTGGCCACGTCACCCGAATGCCTAACGAACTGTGGGCTAAAAAGACCAACAGTTGGGTGCCCCAGAACGCAGCAAGATGTCGCGGTCGGCCCCGCAAGAGGTGGCGAGACGAACACGCTGCCTACTGTGGCGAGTGGGAAAGTTTGGCCCAGGATCGGGATAAGTGGAAGGAAGCGAGGGAGGCCTTTGCCGGACACTTCAGGCTAATAATAATAATAATAAAACATAAACAGGGAGAAAACATTTGTAAAAAATAAATAAATAATAATAAAATAATTTATTTCTCATCACAAAAAGCAGCTTAAGATAGTTACGCAAAAGCTATGAGTAATTACAAATAGAGCTTGATTGTGAGAGACTGGTGCCTGAGATAAGTCCAGGACTTGAGTTACAGGGCACCAAGTTCCCACTCCACGGACATAAAATCTAATTTGGAATTACAGAGCAATCAAGTCTATTTCTCAGTCAGTTTCTATTTCTTTGGCTTAGATGCAAAGATTTCTGACGCGCGTCGCGAAGCGATCGTCTTTTATTTCCTCTGAGCTTAGATAGAACTTCAAAAATTGCTTCTGTCTGTCATGACATGACCATTCTGCCTGTTGTTCTTTTTTTTTTTATCATGAATTGTGAACTTTGTCTTGTTGACAAGTGTACTTTCTTCATGTCAATCAAAATTTTTGAAGCACTGTTTTCTTTGATTTAGGAGCTAATTTTACTTTAAAATATTATCAATCACGTACTGTATTTTCCACGTATTTATTGAGTGAGTGGGTATCATCATACCTGTTGGTCTGTTCTTAAAAATGCGACGCTACGGAAAATATTTGGAAAAAAAATAACCTCGAAACAGGAATATGGTAAGTTTTTACAACATAGACCCCGAGATAATCAAAAGCCTCTTGTTTTAATGCCCTTTTTGAGGGATTCCAGCTAACCCTAAATTAAGGCAATGGTCTATTGAGTGCAGATTAGATCAACTTCACACACATTCTTCGTTAATTATAATTAATCTGCACATGAATGATAATTATTCATAGGGCTTAGCTAATAAGCCTGAACAGCTAAGTTTTTGGAATTATAGTAATCTACATCATAAAAAGAAATAGATCATCATCATCATTAGCATCATCGTGTGGATTGTAAGGTCAACAACCGATAGATAACTAAAAGATTAAAAGACGTGTTGGACCGAGCATTTCTTGGATCCTATTTGTTAATCCAGGTTACAAACTATCTCCATTCAAAATTTCATGCAATTCCATTGAATACTTTAAGCGTGACGGCGGAACAAACATTCAAACATCTAACATCCAATCATCCAACCATCTAAATATATTTTCAAATTTGTAATATTAGCGTGATGTGATTTGATAATTATTATAAAACTTTTTTTCACTTACAGGCGGATCCCAATACGCCAAAAAAGTCCGAGTCAAAACACGGATCTAAAAGTGGATCGAGAGCCGACTCAAGGTCCGAATCAAGGGCTGAATCGAGGGCCGGCTCGAGACCTGCATCTAGGCCTGTCTCGTCGCAGCATCTTGCGCCGTCCCAGCAAACGGAATCGACGCTAAAACTCGAAGAAACACCGCAACCTGAGTCGTCACAAAAACTCGCGTCGAAAGCGAAACCTGGGTCGTCACAAAAACTAGTGACGTGGTCGAAACCTAGCTCAGTACAGAGATTTCCATCGTGGTCAAGACCCGGGTCGTCACAGAGACTTACATCTTGGCTGAAACCTGCGTCTTCACAGAAACTTGCGTCGGGGTCGAGACCTGGGTCGAGATCTGGGTCGAGACCTGGGTCGACACAGAAACTTACTGATGAGTCGTCATTGTCCGTTGCTCTGCCTCCGGCTCCTCCACCTACGCCGTCTGGACTGTCGAGACTATTCTTCGAGCTTTGGGAGGATGAAGTAATTTTTTGCTTTAAAAAATATCCGTTTTACACGATATTAAATTAAAATTATTCTAGACAGTTAAACTTTTATATTTCCATTCAGCCAGGCCCCGGTAAACCAAAACAACCAGATTCAAAGCCTGGGTCGTCGCAGCAACTTCCGTTATCACAGCAACGCGGGTCGGCACAGCTAACTGGAGGGTCATCGAAACCTGATTCGAAGTCGAATATTGAGGATGCTAAAAAACCCGGAGGATCACCCGGAGGAGCACCGGGTGCACCGGGTGCACCGGGTGCACCGGGTGCACCGGGTGGATCACCGCCGCCAGGTAGAGGATCAACCCAGGCCAGTTTGTTCAAGGATCCAGATGAACAAGTAATTTATTATTTATTCTAAATTTTAACGAACTCTAGGATACTCTGATTCACTAGGATACTCTGATTTGGGGTTACCAAAAACAATCACATACCCAAGTCATACGAAACCCCGTAAAAGCTACATATTTATTCTGTTTCTTCATCGTTTTAAAGACTCTACAAAATCTGGTGTCAAAAATATTTTGCTGCTAATGACTTCTGATATGGCTCATGTAACGAACAATACCGTAGATACCGTAGAGACCAACAGTTGCTGTTTAACTTGCCTGCTGAAGCACGGCGTCATATTCCTAACCAACCAAACTGGAGACAATCCTACAAAATAATAATTTTGTTTGATCACAATTTTGTAGAGACGTGACATTAAGATATTTAAATGTTAATGGTGTACAATTAACATTAATAGTACCTAAACGTTGCAGGAGTTAGAAGAAGATGAACTTCGTATACATTGGGGGGGGCAGTTGGAGTTCCTAATGTCCTGTATCGCCACATCGGTAGGGCTGGGCAACATCTGGCGATTCCCATTCGTAGCCTTCCAGAATGGTGGAGGAGCTTTTTTGATCCCATACCTGACCGTGCTTTTATTGGTTGGCAAACCTATGTACTATCTAGAAGGAGTATTAGGACAATTTAGCTCCAGAAACTCTGTCCAAATATGGGCATTAAGTCCTGCTATGAAAGGTTGGTTGAAACTTTTTTATTGGTTTTAAGCTAGTGTACCTCAGTGAGGACGTGTACGAGCTATTAAGAAAGAAATCACTGGTAGACCCAATATTATTATTAAACTCCTTGTATTTTTTTCTGTCCGTACGTCTGTTTAGCCAAAAGACGTACACTGCTTGAGAAAGGCCTTTTCCAAAGATCTTCATAGTGACTACGTCCTCCGGCTTCCTCTGATCTTCACCAAAATTGTCGTTCAACCTATACCTAGAAATTAAGTCAGCTTCTGTCATTGGTTTTAGGTGTAGGTTACGCTGCGTGCTGCGTTTGTGGTTTCGTTCTGTCATATTATGTGTCAATTGTGGCTCTATGCATGTACTACTTTGCTATGAGCTTCCAGAAAACACTGCCCTGGTCCGTTTGCAAGCCAGAATGGGGGGCCTGCGTACCTTCAATCAGTAAAGGCGTTCCTGTAGCAAACTCGTCGAGCAGCGCTGAACTATACTTTGTGTAAGTTCTTTTTTTATTCAGTTGCAAATCTTTCAAAAGTAGTCACTATAGTATGTCAGAAAATGGACCCAATAGTCCTTCCTATTTTTTTATTTTTTATTTGTTTAATAAATATAAGGTTACATTTTTAACGTAAATAACTCGCCAAACTTCACAGTTTGATGGCGAGCGATATAGTACTGCAGTATAGTTTGTGCTCTTGACTTTCAAACTTTACTAGAAGTCCGCCCGCGGCTTCGCTCGCGTTGTGTAAGATTTTCCCGTGGGAATAAGACTTTTTCCCGTAAAAATCTTTTATGTTAACCCAGGTTACAAACTATCTCCCTCCATTCCAAATTTCATCCAAATCCATTGAATAGGTAGCGTGAAGGCGAAACAAACATCCAAATATATTTATTATTTTCACATTTATAATTTAGTGTGATGTGATTTGATAGTCCCATCAGTTCTATTTACTATTCTATAGATCTACAGAGATGGGGAACTACTAAGATGCACGCAACCGTTTTAATACTCATACATAATGAATATAATATTTTAAAAAAGTTTCAAGAGACGAAGTAGGAAGAGTAAAAATAATAAAAAAAAACAACGGCGCGTTACAGTCCACTGCTAGACTATGAGGCTCCTCCGCTTAAGGGGGTACCTTATGTGTACACTAGCGCCACTTGGATAAAAAATCATAACTTAGTGAAAACACAAAATATCAAAAATATGAACGATCAAATTGTTTTATTAGTCTTGTTGTATTTTTAGAATTGATAAATTCAGTTATCTATTGTTAATTGTAGTAACAGATATCGAAAGTGCTAATAACGGCCGTTTTTAGCACTTTCGCTATTTCTTACTACACCGTATAAGATTTTATAAAGTTCGGTATTTTTAAAAATACTAAAGTACCTACACTTTAAAATGATCGTCCACTTTTTTAATATATTTAGTTTATTCGGAGTTATGATTTTTTTTCGAAGTGGCGCTAGTGTGCAGTCAGGTAGCCCTTTAAGTGGAGGGTTTTGCCATAATCTCCACGCTTGGCAGGCGGGTTGCAGATCGCAGATTAAGGCGTGTAGCACACTGCAAGAGTCGAGGCTGCGTTGTTGCGGCGCAAACTCCTCGCCGCCGCGCAGCCGCCTCCGCCTCGACGCGTGCTGTGTGCGATATTGGCCCCGATTCACACTGTCACGCTCTAATCCTTAATTTAAGTTAGTCTGTCCTTTTTACCTTTTAAAGATTGAAAAGGGACAGGAGATGGCCATTCTAATATTAAAGCTGTCAACACATCGAATTTGATTTGAACGTTATGGCCGTGTCGATCGATTGCACAATTTTAGAGAGCACTTAAAACATGCGACTTAAAATTCTCTTAAACTGACAGCTTTGCCCTTATTTTAGGTTATCATTCGTTCAAATTAATATTATTCGTTCATCACCTCTCTTTCATTGGTTATAAAAACGAAAAGGATAGCTGGATTTTAAAATTAGAATTAGATCATGACATCCCGAATCGAGGCCACTATTTGTCTACACGTACAATTTTTAACAAACGTTAGAAGGGGCGCGCCGCAACGCAGCCTCGACTCTTGCAGTGTCCTATCACGGAGACAAATACAAAAGAGGAGGTGCCACAAGCAACTTAGACTCGTGGCATAGCAGTCTAAGTGCTCTTATTACTAGCTATTAACCACCAGGCGTCGCTTCTGTCAGTGTTACTTTGGATTTTATGGATATGACACAAATATGACTTCGTTTGATTATAACCATTTTAATTGAAATTAGTGATGCAAAAATTATGTGCTTTGTAGTATCGTGCAACAGTACGAGTAATACAACTATTTCTAATGAATTAAAGACATAATTCCACTCGTATGTATTATTTAATGCAATTTTTAATGCTCGTAATTTATTCCTTCGAGAATGTTCGGCGATAGCAACGCCATCTATCGCCAAGTTAAATAACTTCTTGACTGTAAAAGGTTATATGACCTGTTTCATGCTCATTCATTCATGTATTTTGTATAGTAAGCTGGGTGGCCAGATATGGAATAAAAAAAAAATATTTGTATAAAATATTTATTTTTTCACATTTTGGGCAAGGATGTTTCCTTATACTTGGTAGAGTCTGGCAAACGAAAGCGTGACCTGGACTTTTTAAAAAGTTTTAATATGGCAATATACATAGTATGATCAGTAAGTTCAAGCAAAAACAAGAGGAGAAAGAAGTTGTTTTCCAAGAGAAACGACAATGGTTTTTTTTTTTTTTTTTGTTCGTGGCACTAGTTAACTTTGTGCCAGTGTCAAGTTTAAAACGACAATGTTTAGATGCGATGTCGGATTTTTTAGGTTAGTATGACTTTGTAATCTTAATCCTTGTTGGCTGATTATTTGATATATTGACGACATGATGATACCGTTATGTCATGTTAACAGAAACCTTGAAGATATTCAAGGAATCTGCGAAATGAAAAATATTATTGAAAGGTTAAGGAAATTGGAAAAAAAATCTTTAATAGAAACTCAGACTAAGTTCTTAGAAGAAAAATCTTCACTAACTGAGGTTGGTGTCACGACACAAAAAAAATTAAAAAGGAAGGGTCTGTGAATGAAGTGATGTGGAGCACTCCAGGAAAAAAATGCCCCCACAAAAGCACAGTGTCGGATTTAGACAGTTTTGATATTGATGCAATAAGAAATAAAATAAATAATTTTTATGTTGTGAGAAATGAGGTACCCTAGCATTGGCTTTAGTGTATGTGTAGTGTATAACAAATGGATACGAGTTCAAGAAAAATAAAAATGAACGAACGGTTCTTGTTGAACGTTATGATATTGCTGCTTGGAGACATCAACATTCTGTCGCTGGCAACACTGGCGAATAGGTTGTAAACAAAAGATTTGATACATTTTATTGATTTAAAAATACTTTAATACAATTTTCCAAGTTTATCGCATTTGTTATACGTATTAATTAACTGTATTTTGTGTTAATTAGTGTATAAGTGTAAAAAAAACTAATATTTATCCTAAATTGTGTATTTAAAAAACGTACCGTTGACAGTTGAGTATTTTATTTGAAATAATTTGCTACTGGGCTATATACTACGATACTTTCAATATAACTAGTTACTTAGGGACGTGAATCGATTTGAAATTACTTAGTTTTTTGTTGAATAGCTTATTTTCTGTATTTATTTTTGTACATTTCATTAATCATAACCTCAATTTAAGTGGCTGCTTATCAGCTGTGCTACAGCCGTGTTTTAATCTTGCTTTTTTACTGTTATTTATTTTGTTTAAAATGCCAACTACCAGAAGTGAGGCAGCCCGTCAACTAGAAGACAACTTAAAATTAGCTTTGTATGAATTAAAACAGTGTAAGGTAACCAATGAGCAGTTGCTTACTGAGAGAGATGAAAGTGAGAAGGAGGTGTTGCTTATTGTTAATAAGAACTTAAAATTGAAAAGTGGGATGACAGAGTTGCACAACAAGTTCCTTGACGTGACGGGAGATAGGGATCGGCTTCAGCACTTGGTGGATGGCTTTGACCGGAGTGGCAGTGCGTTCGAAGATGCTCTGAGGCGTATTGCTGTCCTGGAGAAGGAGTTTCGCGACGCACGTAACGAGATTTCTGCACTAAAAACTGCAAACGATAGCCTCAGGTCGGCGCAGACCCAGTCACTCTTTGAGGAGCTGTTCACTCCACCTGTATCTTCTGTCATCTCACCCACAGATCAAAATTCATCTGTAACAATTGATCTTACGTGTGATAGTCCTAACAGATCGCAATCTGTTACCACTATGAGCTGTAGTAAAAATAAATTAAAGAAATATGTTAAATTGAATAATTTTATAAAAAAAACTCAAAAACTAGCAAATAGAAATAAAATATTTTGTAAAAATGTAAATTGTAGCAAGGAACGTGTCGAATTAATTAACGAAATCGACGATTGTAGATTATGTTTGGAAAAAACTACAGAAAAGTACGAATGTGACATACGGCGCCTCCAGTCAGATATGCATATTTTAAACTCGTCATTACAAAGTATTACACGTAAATATGAGTCAGCACAACACGAAATTAAGGAGCATGTGTCGGCTATGAATAGTTTGTTGGAGATGTGTAAGTATAATTATGACACTTTCATATCTTTGACCGACAATCACATCTGTGATTGTAAACAAGCTCCAGCGAGCTGTTCCGTGCCGACCGTGTGTCCCGCCGAACAGCCGGCCGAACAGCTGATACTGACCCAGGCGCCGTCAGTCGACTTGAGTACTAATAGTGTTATCAATAACGCCTCCTCCTCTCGAACAAAGAATAGGTATATAATGTACAGCGATGAACTTGGAAAAAATATAGGTTTACAACTTAGTCGGCGCGTGGGCCAGGCAATATTAAATAACTGTATGCCTGGCGCCACATATTCACAGATATTAAACAAAGTGGTGTCATCGCAGTTTTTAGAACCCACGACCCTAATTATTTTAATTGGTAGAAGGGAAAATGTATCTCAAAAACTAATTACTAAATACTTTTCCAAACTAAATTCTTTACAAAATGTAGATAAAATAATCTTATTTGCGTTTCCCTTCAGCCAATCTTTGTCGCAACATGAGAATTATATAAGACATGATTATAATACATTTATACACACATTGACATGTCGACATACTGAAAAATTTCATTTCATAGACACCAATATTAGTATTGGAAAATATTTTTATTTGACTAAGGATAGTGTAGCGTTAAAAAAGAAAAGCTAGCTAACCTGTGGTCGACGACCACAGGCGAAACGTGAAATTTAGGTGTACAAAGAAAGAGTTAGTTAAATTTGTCCGAACGGTATAATATAAATTTGAAAAGGCCTAGAAATTGCCAAGCATGAGCCGAGAGTCGAGTCCTGAGGGGACTCCGTCGATATCGTGTCGCTGGAGTAGTGTTGTGTTGTGGTGTATCGATGCAGGAAGGTGTACCAAAACCGCGGAGTACCCCGGAGAGTAAAGCCAAACGGGAACCAAAAAAAGGAGGGCCAGAGAAACCTAAAGGGCCTTTTTAGAATTTAGAAAAGGAATTTAAATTTGGCAAAATCCGCATACAAAAATTGATACAAAAACAGATACAAAAAAAGGCTAAAAAATGATGGGCAGTCCCAGGGGGGAACGCCGGAGCGCGGGTCTGCGGCACTCAGCTGGCACGGGCGCGGGCGCGCACAACGCAGGGGTCCAGGCACGTCCAACGCCCAGTGGCCTCAGGGGTCCGGAACCACGGCGAGTGAACGAGAAAGGCACGGAGGGACCCTCGTGTGTGTGCCGCAGAGGCCGGAAATACACTGTAAAGATGTACAAGGAAATAATCGCCATCCGACCAAGACAAGGAAAGAGAAAAGTACGTCGATAAAAACCAGGAGGAAGACAGCACAAGACTTACCCGGCCAACGTAAAAGTAGGTTAAAGTAGGAGCCTGTCCCAAAAATTATCGCAAGTGTCCCAAGGTTATCATTTATATCATTTCCAGATATTTATTTCGTAAGATTTAACCACGTTCAAGGGATCAAACGTTTCCCATTTCCTGACAGACGACAACTGAGAAAACAATAAACAATTTAGAAAAAGGTCAAACCAACAAAATTTTAAATTTGAAAATGTGACATAAAAACCGGCCAAAAGAAAAAAGAACCGTACCAAAAAGGTTATTAAAAAACCTGCAGTAATGCTGCAGACATCCCTTCACCAGAAAAAAAATCCTCCAACTCGAAAAGGAAAAAAAAAAAATCTTCGAGATGGCAACCCTTGAAGGAAGTTGACCACCCTAGAACAATAGAGAAGAATTGTCCAAAGTCAACTATGAAAGGAAAAAATTATCGATAAAAATTTATCGACACTCTACCCCATCACTATAAACCAACGAACACGTCATGTTCCCAGCACGGACGGCTCATAACGGCTCATACGACTCACTGGCCCCAGGATAAGAAACCACCGGTGTCCCAAAAGAAGCCAAGTCAATCCACCAGGGAAAAAAGGAGGACGGAAATGGCTTGGAGAAAGAAAAAGGAAAGTTGTCAACCACAACAGAAAAAGGTGGAGACAACCGAAGGAAACACCGATGAAGTGGTATCCCCGAGCCAGGAGGAAAATGTATGATACGTAAAGGATAGAAAGGGAAATTTGGAAATTAGGATATGTTGGAATATCGGAATGTTGGAATGTCACTAAGTTTTAAAACATAAGCGCGCCTACAAACGATATTATTTACACACCTAAATGCTAAAACTAAAAACTATACAAAATATAAACAAGTAGTTTTTGAACTACTGGTAAAGAGTTTACAAGTCGAAACTGTCAGTTACGCCCGTAATCGGCGGCAAGAGAAGAAAAACTTCAAATCGACCGTGCGCGAAAACTGACAGACGACTTGTAAACAAAGAGCTATCAAACGAGGGCCGACGCTCGCCCACGTCATCGTGTTCATCCCGAAACACGTCAGACGCCGACGAACATCGGAAACACTCGGATCGGCTCGGAAAAAGGGCTCGACGGCGCAGTTGGTAGGCAACCAACGCCGTCAAAGACGAGGTCGGGGTTCGAACTCGACCCTGACAAAAAATTAAAAAGGACCCGACGATGGCCATAATAGGCGGACTGCGCAAAGCAGCGGTCACCGTCCTGCCGCGACAAAAAAAGCGCGCTTCGGGACAAAATTTTGCCCCGGCTCAATCCCAGCGGAATGACGCAACGTGGGCCAGGTCTGAGGCCTATGGCAGCTCGATAACCTGACCACATGTTGGTTGCGTCAATTCCGAATAACCTAAATACCTACAAACTAACACTAAGATATAACCTATACCTAACCTATACCTACAAACTAACACTAAGATAGGTCAATCTGGCCAGACATACACACACACACCAAAAAAAAACCAAAAAGGCGTATGAAGTATTAAACTTAGTGACATTCAAAAGAAAAAAGGATGCCAAAAGGTGAATTTAAGCCAAATGATGAGAAGAAAAGTTGGTACACGTTTGCCTGAAGGCTTTTAGAATTTAGAAAAATAATGTTCCAGGGGAACATGGAAAAGAGGGTCTATTTCAAAATATCCTTTACATGATATGAACCCTCGTGCGGGGAATCACAATCCGCCAATAAGTATACTTGCGGAGAAACACGGCGTATGACTCTTCAGGGGATAAACCGTGGGGCAAACTTACCACCACGGTCAATGTCCTGAGTGCCTCTTTGAAAATTTCTGCGCCAAACACGTTGCCCAGGTTCAAATCTGATAGGATTCCGCGATTGATTATAATAACCTGCGTTACGTTGAAAAGCGAGTGTCAAAGCGTCTGCCACCTTAGCATAAATGTCTTGAAGGGACCTGAGACTCGTCGCACGATTACCTCGACTGTCAGCCAACTCCGGGCTCACAGTTTCGGCTACTCGTGGACGACGCCCGGCGTCCACTTCTCTTCCATACATAAGGAAATTTGGGGTGTAAGTGGTAGCCAGATTAACACACGAATTCAAGTATAAGGCAACTTTGGGTAAGTGTTTGGCCCAGCTTCGCTTGTCGTTCCCCACAAGAATACTAAGGGTAGTAATGACGGTCTGGTTATAACGTTCTACCACGTTAGCTTGGGGTGAATAATAGGGTGTGAAACATGGTGAAGGAATATCATACGACCTGAGAAAATCTGCGAACTGTGAACTGCGAAAAACCGTCGCGTTGTCACACAAAACGCCAAGAGGGGAACCATACCTCATAATCACTTCGGACTCTACCGCTGAGCAGATAGATCTGGCGTCAGCGGTTTTCAAGGGAGCTAACCAAACAAATTTTGAAAAAACGTCGACCATCGAGAAAATATAACGATAGCCATAATAGGCAACAGGGAGTGGACCAACCAGATCTAGCGAGAGTAAATCCATAGGTGACGTGACAGACCTTGGGTAGAGCTGCTGACCACGTGGACGTGCGTTAGAAATCTTGAAGGCCTTACAAACAAGACATTGGGAAAGGCAAGAAGTAATATCCCGATACATATTGGGCCAATAATAAATCTCTCGAGCCTTAAGGTATGTTTTTAGCACCCCAGGATGGACATTGGGAAAAGAATGGTGGATCTCGTTAATAGCCTCCCGAGTTTTAGAGGCGGGTAAAACTAAGCGCCAGGGATTGTCGGACAAAGGGTTGTCAACAGAAACAGACCGGTACAACGTACCTTCGTGCAAAACGAAGGAGGGAAACAAGTGTGGAGTATTGGTAACTCCCTGGAAAACTTTCTCATACCACGGGTCGCCGGTAGGAATCAGTCCGCGTTCGAAAGAAACCAACGCTACCTGAGGAGGTCGCGACAAAGCATCAGGCACGACATTCTGGGCCCCCTTACGATGTTCAATTTCAAAATCGTACTGGGAAAGAATAGTCGACCAGCGCGCTAAACGCCCGGTAGGATTATCGAGAGTTAGTAGCCACTTTAAAGCGATGTGGTCGGTTACAATTTTAAATTTGACGCCATCAAGGTAGCCGCGAAAATGCTTAACAGAATCGAGAACAGCAAGAAGTTCGCGTTCAGTGGTACTGTAGTTCCGTTCGGCACGGGAGAAAAGACGTGAAAAATACGCAACTGGATGTTCTTCACCGTCAAACTCTTGAACGAGAACGGAACCAAGACCAACCTGACTGGCGTCGCAATGTAGGCTAAATGGTTTGGAGAAATCGGGACAAGCCATGACAGGAGAATCTATGAGGACCTTCTTAAGTTGTTCAAAAGCGTGGTTTGCATCGTCATTCCAATCAATAGGATCTCTTCCTTTCCTCTTTCCGATGAGGGCTGTTAAGGGTGCGATGATTGAGGAAAAATTGTCAACAAATCTTCGGTAGTAGGAGCACATACCAAGAAAAGCTCTCAAAGATTTAGCGGTAGTAGGAGCTGGATAATTACTAATGGCATCTAATTTCTTAGGGTCGGTCTGTAGCCCTTTTTCATTTACGATATAGCCGAGGTACTTTAACTCGGACTTGCAAAACTCGCACTTCTTCAGGTTGACAGATAAGCCTGCCTCCCTGAGGCGATCACGAACCTTGGCGATGAGCTTGATATGGCTATCGAAATCACGTGACACTAAAATAAGGTCATCAACGTACCCGAAAACGAAGTCGTCAGACTCGGCCGTGAATTCAAAGTTGACAATCCTATCCGTTAGCCGCTGCATTTCGGAAGCCGCGTTAGTCAAACCAAAAGGCATACGGACGAATTCGAATAAACCACGTTGAGGAACGATGAATGCAGTCTTCTCACAGGAAGCCTTATCGGCTAAAGGAATCTGCCAGAAAGCGCTACGGAAATCTAAAGAGGTCATAAACTTCGCGCCGCGTAGATTGTCTAAGATATCCTGAATACGAGGGAGGGGATAAGAATCACGTATAGTCACGCTATTGAGCTTTCGGCTGTCTACACAAAATCTAATACTGCCATCGGGCTTGGTGATCATAACTACTGGTGATGCCCAGCTCGAACGTGACGGACGAATGACACCCATCTCGAGCATCTTATCGATCTCCTCGTTTAAAACCTTGAGCTTTACCGGGGAGAGCGGGTAATATCGTTGTCTGATAGGGGGTCCAACAGTCTCAATCTTGTGGGAAAGCCAAGATGTACAGCCAAGACCAATCTTGTCTGAAGAGATCTCCTCAAATTCCGTAATAGCGGATTGGAGACGACGTTCCTGGTCATCTGTGAGAACAGCACGAGGGTGGATATACCTGACCTCGGCTAGATTCCTAGAAGATGGTTTGTGGCCCACACCAGAACCAGGAAGGAAGAGCTTCCCGGACCGCTTACCTTTAAACCTCCGGCTAATAATTGAAGTTAACCCGAAAGCGTTCCAAAACTCGATACCAAGAATAAATTGAGTTGGGAGACCAGTACCAAAAAGACATGGATGAGCAACAGATTTCCCATCAAATAAAATCGGGACATCAACTCCGCCTAGTATCCGAATGGGAGAATTGTCTGCAGAAACCACAGGAGGCCGGATCGATCTGCAATAATCAAGGCCCAAACTCTTCAATAACGCTGAGTCGATAAGAGACGTCTGAGCACCGGAATCAAGTAACGCCTTGACAGTTGTTCCAGCAACAAAAATTTCAATGAACAGACGGTTGTCAGTGGATTTATCAAGAACAAGGGGCGACACAGCCGGGATTACTTTGCCGACCCTACAGTTTAGTTTTTTTGGGAGCGACTAGGGTTACAGCGAGGACAATCTCGCGTCACATGACCCTCAAGTTTACACTTGAAGCAAATTAGGCCGGGGACGTTAGGACAACCTCTATAGTCGTGGCCTGAAAGATTACACTTAAAACAAACCGGCGGGGTGGTAGCGTTAGGGGGAGCTACGTTCACAGGAGCCACACAGATCGGAGCCGCTACAGATTCCTGGTAGGTTTCGAAGTTTTTAGCAACCTCAAGAAGCGAGTCCACGTCCTTGATGATGTTGGTAGCAAGGCATGGGTGGTAACGAACGTGCAAACCGTACTTAACAATCGTAAGAAAATCCTCCTCGTTAATTGGGGAACGGAGTTTTGCGTTCAAATCACGTAACTGGATAACGTAATCAACGACCGATTGATCGCACCTCTGCTTAAGAGCCCTGAGCTGGCGTTCAACCTTGAAATCGTAGTCGGCGACATCAAAGGTCCTCAAAAAGGCTCCTCTCAGATCACGGAAAGTGAGTTTCGGTCCACGTATCGCACGAAAATACTTAAGCGCGCTTCCATCAAGTAATTCATGGAACCGAAGTACTACGTACGAAGGACTGACTCCACGAGCAAGACCCTCCTCTTGGACGCGGGAGAAAAATTCCCGAACACAGGTATCTCCTGAGAACGTGATGTTCCATTTGGAGAGAGACTCCGTCTTGCCTGGCGGGTAAGACCACGCGCGAGCAGGTGTGCTGGGGTTATGGACGGAAGGGAAAGAATCCGAGGCTTGGTGGGATGCATGGGGAGAAGACGCGGCTTCAAAGTGTTCCGCACCGGGATTTAAAACACGCGGGTAAGGGGTCAGAAAGGGATTAGACGTACGCGATTGCGGCGTCCCAGTAATGGGATCTTCAAATGGAGGCTCCATCTCTTAATCAAATTTTGAAAAAATAAGTAAAGGGGGGAAAAAAAAGGAGGAAGACCGGAAATCGGTCACCCTTCTCCAACAAAACGAAATGAATTAAATTTAATTTGTTACGGGCGCCATTTGTAGCGTTAAAAAAGAAAAGCTAGCTAACCTGTGGTCGACGACCACAGGCGAAACGTGAAATTTAGGTGTACAAAGAAAGAGTTAGTTAAATTTGTCCAAACGGTATAATATAAATTTGAAAAGGCCTAGAAATTGCCAAGCATGAGCCGAGAGTCGAGTCCTGAGGGGACTCCGTCGATATCGTGTCGCTGGAGTAGTGTTGTGTTGTGGTGTATCGATGCAGGAAGGTGTACCAAAACCGCGGAGTACCCCGGAGAGTAAAGCCAAACGGGAACCAAAAAAAGGAGGGCCAGAGAAACCTAAAGGGCCTTTTTAGAATTTAGAAAAGGAATTTAAATTTGGCAAAATCCGCATACAAAAATTGATACAAAAACAGATACAAAAAAAGGCTAAAAAATGATGGGCAGTCCCAGGGGGGAACGCCGGAGCGCGGGTCTGCGGCACTCAGCTGGCACGGGCGCGGGCGCGCACAACGCAGGGGTCCAGGCACGTCCAACGCCCAGTGGCCTCAGGGGTCCGGAACCACGGCGAGTGAACGAGAAAGGCACGGAGGGACCCTCGTGTGTGTGCCGCAGAGGCCGGAAATACACTGTAAAGATGTACAAGGAAATAATCGCCATCCGACCAAGACAAGGAAAGAGAAAAGTACGTCGATAAAAACCAGGAGGAAGACAGCACAAGACTTACCCGGCCAACGTAAAAGTAGGTTAAAGTAGGAGCCTGTCCCAAAAATTATCGCAAGTGTCCCAAGGTTATCATTTATATCATTTCCAGATATTTATTTCGTAAGATTTAACCACGTTCAAGGGATCAAACGTTTCCCATTTCCTGACAGACGACAACTGAGAAAACAATAAACAATTTAGAAAAAGGTCAAACCAACAAAATTTTAAATTTGAAAATGTGACATAAAAACCGGCCAAAAGAAAAAAGAACCGTACCAAAAAGGTTATTAAAAAACCTGCAGTAATGCTGCAATAGGTATTACCTATCTAGATTTTATACAAAACAGATAGCAGAGTTGCTATCTTATTTTATTTTGAACTCAGTCAATTTTTTGACTAATGAAACGCCTGCTTTTATTGAACAGAGTAATAATAATGACATATACCCCTTGGAATCTGTTCCAAGTTCTTTAAATTAACCCATAGGACAACAGAGGCAGCACTACAGTAGTACTCTGGCAGTAGCCCTAATATTTGTATAAATATACCTTCATCTTGCCCATTAAATCAAGTCACTAGTAATAAATGTAAAAGCAAGAATATTTTAAACGTGGTTCATCAAAATATACAGGGCATATTAAGCAAGGAATTAGAAGTTGAGTTGTTCATGAACTGTAATAATATTGATATTTTATGTATTACAGAGCACTTTTTAAAAAGTTATCAGTTCATGTTCAGCTTTAATAACCACCACGTAGCTAGTTCGTTCAACAGAAAAAAAGCAGAACGTGGTGGCTCCTTAATACTTGTTAATAATAGTTTCAAATATAAGGAACGAGTTGACATAGTGAGCCTGTCAGTTGAGCGTACTATTGAAATGGCCTGTATTGAACTTGAACAACTTATTGTAATGAGCGTATACAGACCACCAGATTCATCTTTTGATTTATTTGAAAAGATAATGGATGAAGCGTTGACTAAAATCAGCGATAAAAACAAAATTTTTATAATTTGTGGTGATTTTAATGTTAATCTGTTAGAGGATAATAATACTTGTACTAGATTTAAATCTTTATTTTTATGTCACAACATGAACTATCTTTTTTTTGGAGCCTACTAGAATTACTGCAACATCTGCTACTTGCATTGATAATATATTTTCTAACATTACGCCTACTTACAAATCGGTCATCAATAAATTAACCTCTGATCACTCTGGTCAGATAGGTATATTCAATATTAAAATAAAAAAGGACCAAAAAGAGGATATTACATGTGTCCCCATTAGTGACACTCGGCTAGAACACTATAGGAATAATATTTTAGATAAATTATCGGAAATACCATACAGTGACGATCCAAATTTATTGTATAACTCAGTATTTAACTTTGTCAAAAATGAATATGATACGGTATTTAAATCAAAAACTATAAAAGTTAATAACAAAGCTTTGTTTAGTGATTGGGCGACAGCGGGAATTCATAGGAGCAGACGAAAATTATATGAACTCTATGAAGAGAAATCATATAACAAAAGTACGGCCTTTCTAGATTATGTTCGTAGTTATTCAAAAATGTTTAAACGCGTTTGTGCCGTAGCTAAATCCAATTTCATTAAAAACAAAATTGAATCTAGTAGCAATGTAATAAAAACGACATGGAAAATTATAAATAGCGAGACTGGAAAGGCCAAAGCTACACATAATAGCTTCAAGCTTAAAATAGATAATCAATTGTTAAGTACAACCTAGAAGTAGCAAAAGCTTTTGAAAATTTCTTTACGGACATTCCAGTTTCAACAACCAAGTCTTTAAATTCATCTCCCGCTGCTGCTGAATCTATACTTAAGCAGAACTTTGAGGAATGTAAAACAGATTTTAAATTTAGGCACGTAAATAATGAGGACATTGTAAAAGCGTTTAAATCCCTGGAAATGAAAAAGACGGCTGACGTCCATGGTCTATCTGTAAAAATTATAAGTTCCATTATAGATTGTATCGCACCTCACCTTTGTTGCATATTTAATCAATGTATAGATAATGGTGTGTTTCCTGACTTGATGAAACTAAGTAAAGTGATACCTTTATTCAAAGCCGGTAGTACATCAGACCCCACAAATTTTAGACCTATATCGATACTACCAACTCTTAGCAAAATATTTGAAAAACTCATACTTAATCAATTGCAGAGTCATTTTTATGTCAATAATTTAATTCATGTTGCTCAGTTTGGTTTCACAAGGGGTCGTTCAACAGCCGACGCTGGTGTTGAGCTAATTGACAATGTTTTTGGTGCCTGGGAAGACGCAATGGATGCAATAGGTGTATTCTGCGATCTATCCAAGGCTTTTGATTGCGTCCATCATGACATTCTTGTCAGGAAGCTACGCCATTATGGTGTAAAAGATCAGGCTCTTGGCCTTCTGGAGTCATATCTAACAGATAGGGTTCAGATGGTCGATGTTAATGGGAAAAGATCACCCGGATCTTCAATAAGTATGGGCGTCCCGCAGGGTTCAATTCTTGGACCTTTCTTGTTTTTAGTATATATTAATGATTTACCTTATCTTGTTAAAGCAAAACATGGGTTAGTATTGTTTGCCGATGATACTTCTTTGATATTTAAAGTTAAAAGACAACAATCAAACTATGACGACGTAAACAATGCTATCTCTAGTATAGTGAATTGGTTTACTGTTAATAATCTATTACTTAATGAAAAGAAAACTAAATGTATTAAATTCGTATTACCCAATGTGAAACCGGTAACTACAGATATATTTATAAAAGGACAGAAATTGGACCTTGTAGATTCGACTGTCTTTTTGGGCATTACTTTAGATACCAAACTACAATGGGATTCTCATATAAATAAATTGTCGAACCGACTGAGTTCAGCAGCGTTCGCAGTTAAAAAAATTAGAGCCCTTACCGACGTAGACACCGCTAGACTAGTCTACTTCAGTTACTTTCATAGTCTAATGACCTATGGTATTTTATTGTGGGGTCACGCTGCGAATGCTAATAGTATATTTATTTTGCAGAAACGGGCTGTTCGTGCAATTTATAGATTAGGGCCTAGAGTGTCACTGAGGGAAAAATTTAAAGAAATCAATATTCTGACATTTGTGTCTCAATATATCTTTGACAATCTTGTGTATATAAAACGAAATATAAGTAATTTTCAGAAGCACAGTGATATACACAATTTTAATACTAGAAATAAAGACAAGTTGGTTGCTTATGTCAGGCGACTACATAAAATTAGTAATTCTTTTAAAGGCAATTGTATACGCTATTACAATAAGGTCCCTACTTATATTAAAAACTTGCCTTTAGACAAGTTTAAAATAATTATAAAACAGAAATTGTATAAAAAAGGTTACTATAGGATATCTGATTACTTAGAAGATAGGTGTCCATGGGAATAGATTGTTTGAGTAGCAGGCTTTTTCGATATGTAATAAGCATTAATTTTGTAATTGACAATATTTTATTTAAAAAAGGAAACGCAAAAGATGCGACGACTGTGGAGTTTCTTCGGTGAGCTCTTCTCCACAGATTCCGCCATTGTGTTAGTGAACTCACCCAAAAAAATGTAATGACGGATCTAAGTGATGTAATAACATCCTATGGAAATAAATTATTTTGACTTTGACTTTGACTTCGGTACCTACGTGAAATTGCTGCAAAAGGAAGGAGCGGAAGGCAAACCAATCGTTTATTTAGATAAAACGTATGTACATAAAAATTATAAGCCTAAAATGTCATGGCAAGGTCCAATAACAAGTGGTGCCCCGCAATCAAGCCCACTGGAACATATCTCTTCAGGGAAAATATATATTATAGTTCATGCTGGTTCTGAAACTGGGTTTGTGCCAAATGCCCTGTTAGTTTTTAGTACAAATTCAAGGTTAGCGGACTATCACCATGACATGAATAGCGAAAACTTTGAAAGATGGTTAAAAGAAAAATTAATACCAAATTTGAATGAGCCCAGTGTCATTGTGATGGATAATGCAAGATACCACACAGTACAACAGAATAAAGTTCCTACGACATAAACTAGAAAAGCTGAAATACAAGAGTGGCTCGATTCCAACGGAATAAATTACGAAGGTTTCCTAACAAAAGCAGCATTTTTATGTTTAGTCAACAAACATAAACCCAAACCTCTATACGTAGCGGACGAGCTTCTGAAACAATACGGCCATGAGATACTGAGACTGCCACCTTTACCAGTGCGATCTCTACCCGATCGAGCTAATATGGAGCTCAGCTAAGCGTAAGGTGGCAAAAAAAACATCAATCTGCCAGCAAAAGAAACAGAAGCACTGATAAAAACCTCGTTTGGCCGAATAACTGCGGAAGATTGGAAAAAAATGACGGACCATGTAATAAATGTGGAAAATAAATACAAAGAAAAAGATCACATAACAGATGAAGTGTTGGAAAAATTCATAATAAGTGCAGGTGATGATGACTTCACTGATACACAGATGAATCCTTAGAGATTGAATTTTTGGACTCTGATTTTGAGTATGATGATTAACCCATCAAACATAATTATCCAAAGCCTGTACTAACTAGATTAAACATATTGTTGAAGAAATTTAATAAAGTAAATGTTAAGTAAGTAAATATTATGTATGTACATTCCAATAAATAAATCAACACACTCGTTTTTTACTCACATCCATGACAGTCTATCCATACCTCAAATTATAAATTAAGTTCGCAAACAACTATTATACAAATCGATTATTATAAATTAAAAAAATTAAGTATCAAAACATTTTTCTCCTACTATAGTTAGTAATACCACATGTATATTTTTTAAATTTGCCGCTTTTTCTCAGGTCACGCTTTCGTTTGCCAGACTCTAGTAAGTAAGTGATGATGATAAAGGACTTACGTGAAATCCCGTGTCAAAATTTAACAGATCTTTTTATGTCTTATAGTTTCAAGAGTTACCCGTGACCCATCTACATGGGCCATTCTGTATATAAGAATTGCTTATATTAGGTAATCCTACAATAAAAATGACTACGTAATACAAAAAAGAAGAGAGAGATCAATTTTTAAGAAATGGTCCGATTTTTTTGTTTTTTCACTTTCCTGGCAACATTATAAAGCGTAACGAATAGAACCATCTAGTGTGTAATAGCAAAATTAAGTATGGTTCATTAGTGTCTAGCTGCAAAGCTAGTTTTGCTACTGACCGCTAGATGGTTAGCAGAAATTCATCTCCCCGCACCCCCTCCCAATGGTGACCCCCGCTATCATATAGAAAACGCTCCTCTTTGTATTTGTCTCCGTGACCGTATCAGAGAGCGCTGCTGCCCGTTCCCTGTTCAATGTGTAGTCCCTAAGCGCGGCCGCACATTGTAAGAAACTTCTGTCAGAAAAAAATTGTGACGCTCGCCGGACGCACCACGCATACTATCAGAAATTTTTATCCGGCAACTTTTGAGCCCAGTCGTGTTTCAAACCTCTTGAAACCAACATGGATGAAGACACGTTGTTACTTTTACCACTAACGTGTAGATACTTACACAATTTCTTCTTTTCCTCTGGATTTATGTCATTCCAATTTTCAATAAATTTTTTGCATATTTGCTCCCAAGCTAAGAGATAACTTTCGTCATCAAGATTCCACAAACCTGGATATTTTTCTTTCGCTCATTTTCGTCTACAAAACAACAGCGTTGTGCCTGAACTGACGCGAATATCTGATAGGATGCGGGGCCTACTACAAAATGTATGGCCAACACGCCTTCCGCCATTTCCATCAGAAAGAATTCTTACGTCCGGCTGAGGTGCTGTCCGGTGTGCATCAAAAACGGACGTTCGCTCAGAATTTTTCTGACAGTGTACTGGATCTAATACAAAATGTATGCACCGAGTGCCTTCCGGCGAGCTGACAGAAATTTCTTACAATGTGCGGCCGCGCTAAGTCGCCTCTTACGACACCCACGGGAAGAGTAGGAGTTGGTGGCAAATGTATCCCTCTGCCGTCACCACACGGCGGAACCAGGAAGAGTAACGATTGCAAAAATATCATTTGATTTTTCTTTCTGTCATTTATTTAGATACGCCTACCCCCGAAACTGAGAAACAGATTTTCATGAAAATTTTCTGAAAAAAATAGTTTATTTCGAAACGTAGTGTAGACTTTAGATTATTAAAATAGGACAACGAAAAAAAAAGTACACTAAGAAACGAAAGAAACAAACTGGAAGAACAAATAAAGGTTCCTTTTCTCTTAAGGTCATGTGGATTCTAAAGTCATTGATCGAATCCCAAATCATTTTAAACAAGGGCGTAGTGTATTCTTAAAAACTAATAAAAAACTTATTTATAGGAAGACGGTTCTACGTCAGACTAATGGAATCCATGACGGACTTGGTGAGTCGTATTTACTAATTAGAACTTGTACAAGTAAGTATCAATACAAATACAAGTACCTCTACCTACCAATACAGATACGAGTAATGCCGATGAGAGAAAACGATGCAATCTTCAAAGATTTGTGTCAGCTTATGTTTAATAGGAAAAAAATTCTGTTCCATATTCTGTTCAAGCAACGTTTGAAGGAAGTAGCTGGTGCTTGGTGGCTGGATCAGGAAAGAGGGTGATCGTGCGCTTTGGCGTGCCCTTGGCCTACGTTCATCAGTGGACTGAAACAGGCTGATTGATTGATTGATAATAGGGTTTTATTTTATTTTATAAATCCAAATTTTTTAGTATCAAACAACAAAAGAATTTATGCTCTATTTTAAAAATTGACCGAGTTATATAAAGGTTTGAAATTCAAGATAAGACAGAGACGCACATACCCACTTATGACGTCATTTATTAGTAACGCCATAATTATTATGATCTCCATACAAAAAATCGTTTTTGGAAGAGACAGACTTATTGCAACTTTTAAAAATCACTGTTAATTCGTTTTTCAAACGATTCTGTTTTTTTCTTCGCGAATCATCTGCTAATAATCTAATAGGTTGGGGAAAAAGTTTCTTCGCATTTTATATGAAAATTCAAAACATTTTTTAATAAAGTTTATTTACATTTAACTAAAATATGTAGGTGCCATTTTGTTCGATAACTTTCTGCCATCTTGCAAGTAGGGACATAATCCCATTGCTATAGAAATTCTGGGGCTTCTGATCAAAAAACCGCGACAAGTGGTTTTGGCAGTCTTCTCGTGATGTTAACCTGACACTGCTTAAAGAATTCTGAAGAGACCGCAACAAGTGGAAATCTGAAGGTGCAAGATCAGGACTATACGGTGGATGCATTAACACCTCCCAGCCAAACTCTCTTAATTTTTGCTGAGTGACTAAAGATGTGTGAGGTCTAGACCTCGTTATCATGATGAAAAATCACACCCCTCCTGTTGAATAATTCCGGCCGCCTGCTCTTAACTTCTTGCATTAATTTCATCAGTTGTTCGCAGTAGAGTTCAGAATCGATGGTCCTGTCTAGCGGTAACAGCTCATAATGAATAATGCCCTTCCAATTCCACCATACACACAGCATTACCTTGTTGCGAGATAACCCGGGTTTCGCCAGAGTCTGTGAAGCCTGACCAGCCTTCGACCACGACCTTTTTCGAACGTATTTGTCGTACGTGATCCACTTTTTATCACCAGTTATCAGGTTTTTCAAAAATGGTTTGGTTTCAATACGTCGTAATAAAGAATCACAAATGAGTACACCGTTCATCAGAGGTTTCTTTCAGTGAGCTCATGAGGCACCCAAATATCGAGCTTTTTTGTGTACCCAGCTTTTTTCAAATGCGCCAAAACAATTTTGTGGTCAATTCCCAGTTCTTCAGCTACATCGTAACTACTGATATGCCGATCTTGCTCCGCTTTTTAAAAAATGGCATCCATTTTATCCGTAACAGGTCGCCCAGAGCGAGGTGCATCTTTGACATCAAAATTTCGGGATTGAAAACGCTTAAACCAAAGTGCTACTCTCACAGACACTGCACTAGGTCCATAAATATTACAAATTTTTTTCGCGGCTTGCGTTGCATTTTTAACTTTTTTGTAGTAAATTTTAAAATGTATCGAATTTCTTCATTCGATTCACTCATCTTAACAGTAAGAAAAACAAATGAAAATCACACATTTTCCTAATTTGAATTTCTAATTAACTTTTTTAAAATTTAAACTTTTTAATAATACTAAAACCAGCCAGATACAAATGGTATAGCCAAAGAGATTTTATGATAAGTTCATACACACTTTGGCGAAAAGAGTTTTTCCCCAACCATATATTTAAAAAAAAATACCATATGGTAAATTTAGGAACAGTCCGATCCCCTATTGTTTAAGGCGCTTTCTTTTTAAAACTGTTACTTAACAATTTATTATTTTCGCTTTCTATACGTTTTTACTGTTTTGTATTTTTTTTATTTAATAATTAGAGCTGGCCCTTACGTCCCCCAGAGGTCCGTGTACACAGAAGTTCAAACAGAGGAAAAAGAGTCTGAGCAAATGATTTCTTTGTTTAAGTTGGTTAGAGGAATATCTACCAGCTATACTTATGGCTGGTTTACACGTATTAAGTCGTCAAGTGGTTAACTAAATTTTTACTAAATTTTAAGCGACTTGATGCATGTAAACAGCAAATTTAGTAGAAAGTTGCAAGTTAAAATTTAGCGTGCAAGTAAACAAATAGTTTAGAACTTTTTCTATTTTTCGAGTACAGGGTGTATTCCGAATCCGATTTCACAGCTCAAAGTACTGACAGCGATTACTCGCGTACCGATTCAGAAATTGCGATAATACGGCTCATGAGCGAAATCAAAACGGAAAAGCGTTTGAGCGCGCTGAAACTGCTTATAAATCAGTCTTGCCAGATGTTGATTACCGTACCAAAACTGGCAAACTTCTAAATCATTATACGTATTAAAAAAGTATCGTACAGCTGTGAAAACAGCACTTTTCGCATGGCTAGTACCCAAAATAAGAAAAGGTATGCAATTTTTTAAAAATGGAGATGTAAATAGGCACATGAAATTAAAAAAATACAAAAAAGAATGTTTGATATTTATATTTTATCAGATTGCCTATGATATTATCTGATGTATGTATGTAACTAAATAAATATGACACGTTAATTGTACATTTAAACATTTAACTTTTAAAAATAAATAAACAATAATTATCTCAAAGTCGAATTTGACATTACGCTTACGAGAATTTTGCTCTGGAGCATGGGCGCCGTTAGCGGAAGATGGCGGCGGTCATGACGCAATCCGTGACGTCACAATTAGCTGCCGTAATCCCACTGACAGTGATTCGGTACGTGGTTTTGGGTACTCAAAGTGATTTCAGCGCAAATCGGAACGCGGCGTAAGTCACTTGACACGTTTGGACAGGCACAATTTAGTTAATTTTTGGATGCAAAGTACGAGTGTTTTATGTTTATTTTATTTTTATACATTATTTTTTTAGGTTTATATAAAAATTTATAAAAATATCAATGATTAAAATATTTTTAGGAATCAGAAGCAGATAATATAGTTTTTTAAAAACAAAAGAAATACACATCGATCTTACGATCCAAAACACAGCAATAAAAATACAAAAGGTTACCTCGCACAACGGATAACAGCCAAAGAGAGCGAGCCCCCTTCCCTCAGCGCTTATACAAGTATACTGTCAACCGCCATACCCATACCCCTACTCTTAACCGAATTAATGTCTAACAATATTATTAATATTAAAAATTAATAATTGAAAATAATAATATAATATAAAAAAATAACAATATAATATTAATGATATAAAAATAAATATTTTATTATACTTTATTATTTTATTTATTATATTTATTACGCTGTTGATCGTCCATCTTGGGCTAACTAAAGAGCTTGACTACTGAAATGACGTGTAAACACTTACTTAAAATTCAGTCGCTTAAAATTTAATTACTACTTGTCAACATACGTGTAAACCAGCCATTAGGCATGATATTTAACTTTCTTTCCGGGACACGTTTAGCCCGAGATAAATAAACATCAAACAATCTTAATAAATACCTATATATAATCTACTAGCGCTCTGCCCGCAACTTCGCGCGCATGTTCAAAGTTTTATCTCTGAGATGAATTTTCAGCTGTTTTTTTTAAAGATGACTTCGTGGTTAAACATCAGCTACAGGCGCCACTTGTTCTATCACTGACTTCGATCGAAATGATTATGTTTTAAGACAATAAAAGGGTTACAAATATATTTTAGTTATTGTTTTATAGTCCTAAATATAATCAATAAATGTAAGTCGTAACTGTTAAAACTGGCGGGCAGACTGAAGACACGTTGCGGGTAGAATCAGAGACAGACATATCTGTCTACCCTCATTCTTCTTCGTTTCTGCGGGTCACCACTGGAACTCACTTTAATGTCTCTCATAAATGACCGCGAAAGTTTAAAATTATATATGAATAGAATTATTTGGAATTATAAATGAGTATTGTTTATTTGTTATTAGCTGTTGATGATAATGATGATATTGTTAATATTATAGGTCTTCCTGTCTGGTATTTGGCTATGTGTCTATTTTTTTCCTGGGCCATCATTTTTGGGGTCGTGTCCCATGGGATACAAAGTTCTGGCAAAGCAGCTTACTTCCTTGCGTTGTTCCCTTACGTTATCATGGTTATACTTTTCATCACGTAAGTAGCAAATAATATCAAGCATAGCAAATCAAGCATAACTTATACAAGACTCATACTAGTGTTATTACGGCGGCAACCATTGAGCTATTATTACTACGTATAGAGAAGACACCGCCCCATCTCAAGCGTTCCGTTCAACTGTGGCCAGCTGGCCACAGTTCACTCAGTTGCTTACTAGCTCTTGAGCGCTTCAGTCTTGTTTGTATTAAAGCGAAAAAACGTGAAAAATCATCAAATATGCCCTCGTGTGTGTTACGATGTTGCACTAATAATTCTAGTAATACGGCGAAGTGCAAAGGAACAACTTTCCATCGGTGAAAAACTAGATAATCATTTTTAAACTTAATTCGAGCAAAATATTTAGCGGACGCCATGTTGCGTCATTTGTCATAGATTAAACAATTAAGATGTGACATTTCGTCGCTCATATGTCTAACTAGTGTATCTCAGTTTGAGCTGTTTTCCAATGCAAGCGTTTTTCGGTTTAAAGAAGTGAAAAAATATTTTTATTTAAATTCCGCAAGCTGAATGTCAATTTAAGTGAAATGTATTCAAATAGAGTGAAACGCGGGCTTTAAGCCTGTTGTAGCGTAAAAAAAGAAAAGCTAGCTAACCTGTGGTCGACGACCACAGGCGAAACGTGAAATTTAGGTGTACAAAGAAAGATTTAATTGAATTTGTCCGAACGGTATAATATAAATTTGAAAAGGCCTAGAAATTGCCAAGCATGAGCCGAGAGTCGAGTCCTGAGGGGACTCCGGCGATGTAGTGTCGCTGAACTAGTGTTGTGTTGTGGTGTATCGATGCAGGAAGGTGTACCAAAACCGCGGAGTACCCCGGAGAGTAATTACCAAACAGGAACCAAAAAAAGGAGGGCCAGAGAAACCTAAAGGGCCTTTTTAGAATTTAGAAATTGAATTTAAATTTGGCAAAATCCGCATACTAAAATTACAAAACAGATACAAAAAAAGGCTAAAAAAATGATGGGCAGTATCCCAGGGAGGACGCCGATGCGCGGGTCTGCGGCACTCAGCTGGCACGGGCGCGGGCGCACACAACGCAGGGGTCCAGGCACGTCCAACGCCCGGTGGCCTCAGGGGTCCGGAACCACGGCGAGAGAACGAGAAAGGCACGGAGGGACCCTCGTGTGTGTGCCGCAGAGGCCGGAAATACACTGTAAAGATTGACAAAGAAATAATCGCCATCCAACCAAGACAGGGAAAGAGAAAAGTGCGTCGATAAAAACCAGGAGGAAGACAGCACAAGACTTACCCGGCTAGTCCAAAGTAGGAGCCTGTCCCAATAATTATCGCATTCCAAGCCACTTACAACATTTACTCATAATATTTTTATTTAGAGATTTATATTCAACCAAGTTCAAATCGTTCCCATCTTATGACAGACGACAACTGAGAAAACAATCAACAATTTAGAAAAAGGTCAAACCAAGAAAATTTTAAATTTGAAAATGTGACATAAAAACCGGCCAAAAGAAAAAAGAGCCATACCAAAAAGGTTATTAAAAAACCTGCAGTAATGCTGCACTGTGTATTCCTTTATTATTATTTTGCATTAATAACATTATTTATGCTAGTTCAAAACAGATACACGACTTTGTGAAAACTTTGTTTTCTATTTCATCCCACTTAGGTGCTTTTGAACCACTATAGACATACGAATAAAAGGCAAATATAAAGCTTTTTATATAATATTTAATGACTAAAATCATAGTAGGAACTTAAGTCGTCTCATTAATTGGAAACTTAAACTCTTAAACAGTCTTCATATTTTAATTCTTGTGGTAACTTCCAACATTTTAAGAAAATTTAAACTGATTTATACTAGATACAAGGATTACAAAAAGACTTACTAAAATTAGAACTTCAAAATGAATATTAGCAGAGATTGATTACAGAGAATTAAAAACACAGAAGTAACCTGTGTGAGAACACATTAATAATCTTGTTAATATTAGGTATGAATGTTTTATTTAAAATCGCAATATCTATTTAAAAATTATTAAGTAAATAGGTAGCCTCAAATTAGCCTTAAGATATTTTAACTGCTCCATTCTAAAAGAAAAACAAGGAAAATACTATAATAACTCCAAAATAAACGTAACACCGCATTAACAATTAAACAGTGAAATACGAAACACTGAAATCTTACTTGCAAAAATAATATTATAAGTCTCATTTCAAATCACAATATGTACCTACTTAGTACTTAAAGAGGTAGCTTTATATTAAAATATTAATATTAATATTATTAGCTTTATATTTTTAGTCTTAAAATATTTCAATTGCTCCATACTCTATACTAAAAACAAAATAAAGAACAAATCAAAAATTATAATATGACTCCAAAATAAACATAACACAACTCTCTTTATTAAAGTCAGAGCATTAACAAAAAAAATCTGTTTGAACCTTCAAAAGACAAAACATTATAGTAAATCACACAGACAATAATAATACTATGAATGAGTTCAACTATCAATAGTAACTATTAATTAAAATTAGTCTCAACTTTGAACAAACATAGCCTAGTATCATAAAATAATTAAACAGTGAAATAAGAAACACTTTAGATTCATCAAAACCAAGAACTTTGATAAACACCCCACTAAACTAGTACTTGGCGATTTTAATAGTCACAGTACCACCTGGGGCTATGCAGCCAGTGATTCAAACGGAGAAACTGTAGAGCGATGGTCAGATTCGCACGGCCTGGAACTCATCCACAGTGCCAAACTACCTGCATCATTCTACAGCCGCCGTTGGCGTCGCGGCTATAACCCGGACCTCGCTTTCTGCAGCGCAAATATAAGACCACAATGTACCAAACAACTGTGCTCTCCAATACCCAGAACACAGCACCGGCCTGTAGTGATTCAGGTGGTGGCTACCGTGAGACCTTTACAGGTCCCATTCAGAAGAAGGTTCAACTTTGTCAAAGCCGACTGGACCAGTTTCTCTGAAAAAGTGGACCAACAGCTTCTCTATCTACCACCTGAACCTCAAAACTACGACGGGTTTGTAAAAGTTATCTGGTCAGTATCCCGCCGGACCATACCCAGAGGCTTTTGCACATCATACGTCCCAGGCTTGACAACAGAAGCCTCTACCCTACTAATACAATATGAGGCACTCTTTGCAGAAGACCCCTTCTCTAAACAGACCATCTTGATCGGAGAAGAGCTCCTTAGTCTAGTAGGCGACAGCAGGCAGAAAAAGTGGATGAATACAGTCACGACTATTGATATGACGCACAATAGCAAAAAAGCGTGGTCCACAATACAAAAACTGACAAATGACGCGCCCCCTCCATCACTGCCGGGTCAAACCACAGCTAATCAAGTAGCCCACCAGCTTATACTTAATGGAAAGCCTACTGGAAGACTCCACAAAACACCAAAATCAGCCCAACATACGCAACAGACATGAAACAACATCAGCATGCCTTTCACACTCACTGATATCATCACAAGCATAAAAGCACTCAAAAACGGCAAAGCTGCTGGCTTAGATGATATCACAGTTGAACAGCTGAAACACCTGGGACCAGTGGCTATATCCTGGCTGCTTAGTTTATTTAACGCGTGCATGGCATCAGCGAAGATTCCGAAATTGTGGAGGAAGTCGAAAATTGTGGCCTTACTAAAACCAGGGAAATCTCCATCTGACCCTAAGAGCTACAGACCAATTTCTCTCCTGTGTCATACTTTCAAGCTTTTCGAGCGACTAATACTCAACCGACTCACAGTGACCATTGACCCCACTCTCATCCCAGAACAGGCTGGATTTCGGCCGGGAAAATCATGCACCAGTCAGGTGCTAAATAAACCTCACCCAATTCATTGAGGACGGATTTGAACGGGGCATGGTCACAGGTGCTGTGTTTGTTGACCTCTCAGCAGCGTATGACACAGTGAATATAAAAAAATTGCTGTCTAAAGTATCGAGTACCACAAACGACCCCACTTTCGTGTCACTGTTAAGCGAGCTTCTTCGTAACCTCCGCTTCTGCGTCCACTTACACGGAAAGAAGAGCAGATGGCGCTGTCAGAAAAACGGCCTTCCCCAAGGAAGCGTCCTGGCACCACTTTTATTCAACGTCTATACGAATGATCAGCCCTACTACCCTAACACTCGGCGATATATCTATGCCGATGATCTTGCACTAACTTGCCAAGATAAGACCTTCGAAAACGTGGAAAGTACACTGAACCTTGCCTTGGAAAGCCTTCATAAATACTACGAGCATAACGCTCTAAGGCCCAATCCAAGCAAAACCCAATCGTGTGCTTTCCACCTACGTAACCGGGAGGCAAACAGGGAGCTGAACATTTCCTGGAAAGGCGTCGCTATCCAACACTGTAACTTTCCTAGATACCTGGGAGTGACACTGGACCGCTCTCTGACTTACAAAACCCACTGCAGAAACACAAAACAAAAAGTTAGTTCCCGCAATAACCTACTGCGCCGTCTCTCCTCCACCAACTGGGGAGCAAACCCAACGGTTATGCGCACTACAGGACTAGCTCTGTGTTTCTCAGCAGGAGAGTACGCGTGTCCAGTGTGGGCTAGGTCAGCACATACCAGAGAGGTGGACGCAGAGCTGAACGACACCTGCCGCATAGTGACTGGCTGTCTTAAGCCAACCCCGGTCGGTATGCTGTTTCCTCTTGACGTGACGTCATGTTCGCTTGAAAAACAAAAACAGGAAAGTGATCCGAGACACCCACTCTACGGGCTCTCCCCCGCCGCAGGTCGGTTGCGAAGCCGCAAAAGCTTCCTGCGATCTACGCAGCCTACCGACCAAAACCCTACTGACGTGAGGTGCAGGCTTTGGGCAAGCGAGTATCCACATTCACTGTACCCCAACGAACCCCCCAACGAAAATCTGCCTCCAGGCTATAAGGAACCTTGGCCAACCTGGAGAAGTCTAAATAGGCTGAGGACCCAGGTTGGCCGAAGCAAAGATAACCTGTGTCGGTGGAGGTACTCAAGTAGCGCAGACGCCAGCTGTGAATGTGGAGAACCAAACCATGCTACACCTCACTAACTGTCCCGCGTGCCCGACCACCTGCTCGCGTGAGGATTACTTGTCAGTAACCAGAGGGCTACCACGGTAGCCGCTTTCTGGGTAAGTAAGATTTAGCCCGTGTTCTTGCCGACTCGAAAGAAGAAGAAGAAGAAGAAGAAACACTGAAATCTTACTTGCACAAATAATAGTATAAGTTAGTATTATAATATTATTTCCACAGATTCGCACTGCAATATTTTCGGCGACTTTATAACGTGTCACTTTCTCGAACCACAGAATGACAACTACTGAGTGAATCGCGATCCGCAACGCCGCCGACGCAGGCCGGCGAGATGAGAGGGGGGGTGTTCGACAAAATGGCGCACGTGGCGTGATTTTTTATCCTATTAATTGAAGTAAATATAGTATTTAGTCTATGAGGCATTGAGTCGAAACTCGTCTGAGAATCGTATCTCAGACGCTTTATAAAATAATAACACTTTTAAAATTCCACTAACAAACTTATCTGAGATAGGACATATAATTTTCTGCCTGATCATAAATTTGATTTTAACTAAAAGTCCTAAATGAGTTAGGTTGGTTAGTTGTGTTTTTTTATGAGCAATTGTTAGATACGACGCCTCTGCAGATGTCATTATTTTGAAATCCAGGCTACCTACAGATACACAAATCAGTGGTAACTGTAGAGTACGAAAAGGTGAATTCAGTGGTGTTCCTAACTCAAATCGACCAAAAACTGAGATACACGAGTTAGTCATACGAGCGACGATTTGGGTGTGTAACAAAAGTAGATCATAATAATATCTTTTACAGTGGAAAATGATAATCTGACACATTATTTAGTAATAAAATTAGTAGTAAATCAAGAAAGATGAAAAACAATTGTTTTTTTTGATTGATCGTTTTCATTTATTGATTGTTTGTACAAGTAGATATTATTTATTTATTACGAGATATTTTGTAACATTGTATTACTTCAAGGTTTCCACGTCTGGGCCGTAAAGATAGGGAAAAATTGATAAAGTTCATCGAATATTGTTTGTTTCGCAGAGTAAATTCAGTACTTATAACTGAAATAAATATTATAATTAAATTTATTTGTCAGACATCTTTAAATGTTCCCACCCAATTGAATAGGCAGAATATAAACAAAGTGTCGCGTCTATGACGGTGACCTCGCATCTATGACTTATTAGCCGGCCCCCGCGCGCCCCGCACTGCCGCGCTTGTTGCACAGATTTTGTAGGCAGCGTCTTTTCTAGTACGTAGTACATTATACTTCAATGGTGGCAACGGAGATATTTAAGGCGTAGAAACATTTTATAGATATAGGTTAGAACTGAATATTAATACCAAAAAGTACCCTTTTTTAAAATCGTCAGGGTTTAAGTTTCATAATAACATTATATTTAACAAAAATGTGATCGCGAACCCTTAGAAAAAAAATCATTTATTTCTAGTTAGCTTAATAGGGATACAGAATTAATATAGTACTAAGTGCAAAATGATCACTCACCCCCTCCCGCCTATCCATGCTTCTCACACCGCTCCATAGTTTGGGGTCGAGTTGGGAGTATTAAGCCTCAGTCACACGGGAGCGGCGCGGTCCGGGGCCGGGAAAGCGAGATTTCGTTAGCACCGCGATGCACCGTCCCGCTTTTCCGGCCCCGGACCTCACCGCTCCCGCTCTGTGTGAAATATAGAAGAGCTGCACCGCCCCCGCTGCTTCTGCGAGCGCTATGAGTTGTAGAGTATACCTAGCACACATAGGCGCATAGCTTGACGCGCACTTGTTTTAGGGTGAAGCCATACGAGCGTAATCGTAAGTTGTGAGTCGCGTATTTACGGTCGCGTATTCGGTTTCATATAAAATTACAACTCATTTTGCGTCGTCGTGTGGCACCAACTGCCTTTTTAAATGAAACCGAATGCAGCAGAAATGACGTGACCAAAAATGCCCGACCGAAATTACGGTCGTATGGCTTCACTGTTACCTACTAGTGAATGAAGAAGGCGTTTTGAACACGACCGTTACATGGCTAAAGTGTAGTAGGGAGGGGGTTACGTAGTGATGAAAGATGTTCATTTAAAAGATGAAGAAAATACATTATATTTAGAAGATGACTGAAAATACATTTTTAGAGATGCATATTAGCTAATTAATATTAAAATTATTTTCAGCACAATTTTTTTTCCTGGTTCAGGAAAGGGTATGCTTTTCTTCTTAACTCCAGAATGGAAAAAAATCATTAATCCTCAGGTAGTGGAAGTCATTAGTTTACTTTAAGGCTTTCACACACCGAATGCGACTTCAGCACGATGCGTTGCGTCTGCAACACGTTGCGATAGAAGGCCGTTCACACTAAAGGGTGTCGGACGGCGTCGCACATGCAACATAGAGCGCTGCGATGCATCTGCGACATCATACACGCAGTATAATGCGCTGTTATTATTTTGTCTCAAGATGTCGAACGCTGAGGACGATATATCTAATATTTATAGCAAAAGGTGGTTAGATAACAGCTCATCCGATGAAGATCTGATTCTTTTCGCTGCTGCAGAACCACCAGAAAAAAAAATCTTTCACGTATTTTGAAATCCACTGGAAAATGCAATAAATTTTGTAAATATTCACAAATATTTACTGCTGCATAGCCAACGTGTCGAAGACGCATGTAGCATCGCGCAGTGTGCGCCAATAAGAAATCTCGTGTAATAGAACGTCATCGTCCGTCGGCATGCGTGCGACATTGCCGTTCCGCAGTCGCGCGCGCAATTTAAGTTTGTGTCTCGCAGACTGCAGTACGTCTAATGCAATGTTTGATGCGTCTAATGCATCGTGCTGCAGATGCATTCGGTGTGTGGCAGTTTTTACAAACATACACAATGTCACGTTGCTTTTTAGAACACCATTTTCTTCATTTTCCAAATTAATCAATCTGTTCACTCATTACTAACTTACGTATAGTTTAATTAGTTTACTACAGTTTACGAATATATTTTCATGCATCCACTTTTAAACTCCAATAAGCAAGTGGATTGACCTTCCTCAAGGTAGTGTCGCTGCACTCACCTCATTCACTAACTGACGGCTCCGTAGCCCAGGTGGTAGTGTATCTGCCTCCAACGCACAGGGTCGCGGGTTTGAATCTCGCCCAGGGCAAACATTTGTGTGATGAACACTTGTGTTTGCCTTGTGTCTGGTTGTTGTTTATATAAGTATGTATTTATCTATTTGTGTAATGTATATCAGCTGTCTAGTATCCATAGTACAAGCTCTGCTTAGTTTGGGATCAGATAGTCGTGTGTGAAGATGTCCCCACATATTTATTTATTTTATAACTACACAAATGATAAACATAGTTTTGAGCATTGAGGTGTTTTCATAATTCTGTATATTTCTCTTACATTCAGTATTACTTTGACAGGTGTGGTACGCAGCAGTGACACAAGTATTTTTTTCTCTCGGTGTATGCAATGGAGCAATCATAATGTTCTCTTCTTACAACAGTTTCAAATCACCTGTTTACAGGTATACTAAACAATGTCATTGTATTATGCGGTTAAATACGTCTCTCTGAATAGAAGTTCACGAAGTCATGTGGGAAGCCATCCAACACTACGCCTTCTGGTCCGAGAGAAACTTTCTATCAGCGGTTATCAGAGCGTTGAACTATATGGCCTGCCCGCCCATTGCCACTTCAACTTGCTTATCCTGAGAGCTACGTCGATGACATTAGTCTTTCTCCTCATTTTCGTTTCAATCACGTAGTAAGACTTTGATCATAGCTCTCTTCATCGCACGCTAAGACTCTCCTTCGCTATTTAAATAATTTTGTACTTTTCAGAGACGCAATGATCGTAACAACTTTGGACACCTTCACTAGTATGTTGTCTGGATTGACGATTTTCGGTATCCTTGGAAATTTGGCTCATAACCTGAATGTGCCAGTTAGCCACGTAATCGGTGCTGGAGGCACCTCTCTTGCATTTGTTTCTTACCCAGATGCTATGGCCAAAAGTATCCAGCCACAGGTGAACTTTCACATTAAATATTACACACAGTAACATACATACCTACATTGCATTAAAACTACATTTAGATATATAAACACAAAAGCTAGAAAAATGTCTTGCACCAAATAGATTTTGTCATTAAGAAATTTTAATTAGAGACTCTTCTGTGACAATTTTTGTAGAAAAAAAAAACAAAAAAATAATGTCCATGACTACCAACCTACGTTCCATTTTACGTCAGTAACATTTTTGACTATATAAATTTTAATTATTTGACAGGTTCCATACCGTACTTCGAAAAGTGATTGCTTGGTTTGAAACGTGTGCATGGCAGCTAAAAACCATTGTCTTGACGACTGCAGCAAACAACATCAAAATGACACTTTTGTTAATCGCTATTAGCTTCGTTAATTTGCCATCTTTCTGTAATGAATTTTGACAGCTCACCTAATTGTGATTATGTATGGTGCAATACGTTAAACATTTTTTTTTTATTTAAATATAATTTAAATTTCAATTAGGGGTTTCGTAAAAGTCGGCCTTAGAAGTTATGGTGGAAAAAAGAAACTCAGATACACACATACTTACATGAACCCTGAGCTCCTTTTTTGGGAAATCGTGTAAAAAAACAAATCGTGGTCTGTGTTTGCCCTTAACCACCAGGTCAACCCGTGATTATAAGAATAAAAATACAATAATGAAAAAAAAAGGCAACGCAACTGCGCATGCAACTGCGTCGAAATATAGGGCTCTCACAAAAACCAAAACAAACCATTGTAAATATCCCCTTTATCAAAAAAATACAAAATACATTTATTTGCAAGAATACACATTTTTAATATTACATTTTGGGTATTCTACCTTAACTAGGCATGCAAATATGTCAATTTAATTTAATGAAATTCCAATCAATGTCAATGATGCTTTTATAAATAGCAAATGTATAAAATTATTCAAATACTAATATAATAAATCAAAATAAACCAAAACCATTAATGTAAGAGAATGTCAGGACTTAAAATATAGTATAAATTCATTTTGTAAAAACAGTTTTCTAGAAGCCAATTTGTCAATTTGTTCTTAAAAATATGTACTTCTAATGACTTCAGTTCAGCTGGGAGTTTGTTGTATATTTCTATGCACAAATTATATACATTTTTTTATAAATAAAAGAGCTACAAGACGGCTGGTAAAGTTTGTCCCTATACTGAGCTCGCAGGGTCTAATGGTACGCTGATTAATTAAAAGGAAATGCTGAGGATTTTGTTTTACAAACATGCAAATGTTCTTGATGTACATACAAGCTAATGGCGAAATTCTATACTTTCTAAATATAGGTCTACAACTATCCATAAATGTAGCATTTGCAATAGCACGCATGCATTTCTTCTGCAACATGAATACTCTATTCACATCTACAGAATTACCCCACAATATAATGCCATAGTTCAATAGCGATGACACATATCCATAGTAAGTAGTTATGACTGCCTCCGGTGACACAGTCTCTCTTAACCTACGAAGGCCATAGACAAAACGGTCAATTCTTTTGCACAGTGAGTCAATGTGAGATTTCCAATTGAGATGTTTGTCCAATACTAAGCCTAAAAATTTACAACTGTCAACTTCATTAATAATATTATTATTATAACTTATTTGTAATGTGGAAGGAGATGTCTGGTATGATAAAAATTGCATTATATTTGTTTTTTCAATATTAACTTTAAGATTGTTAACTTCAAGCCAGCTAATAACATTTTCGAGTGCTATATTTATATCATTTTGAAACAAGTCTTTGTTCTGAGATTTGATTAGGATAGTGGTATCATCCGCAAAAAGAAAACATTTATGCTTCATAGCAATAGGCAGGTCATTTATGTATATTAAAAATAACAATAGGCCAAGAACACTACCCTGCGGGACACCAGAAGAGTTTACAAGCAGTGTCGACCTAAAGCAGGTTTTGGTTAGACGATTTTGTGATTTTGGCTCGGAATCTATCCCAGTTACTTTTGATATTTCCACACATTGTCTTCTATCCCTTAAATAGCTTTCTATCCAAGAGTGTGCTTGTCCCCTGATTCCATATTTTTCTAATTTATTTAGCAATCTATCGTGGTTAACAAAGTCAAAGGCTTTACTCATATCTAAAAATACAGAAATAATAGGATTTTTTCCCTTAAGGCTTTCAGTAATATATTTTACCAAATGGAAACAAGTAAGCGAAGTGGACGAATTTTTCCGGAAACCAAACTGATTTGGGTGGAGGATTTTATGTTTATTTAAAAAAACCGTCAATCTTAGACAATATCGCTTTTTCAAAGGCTTTAGAAAAAACTAATCATCATAATAATGCTGACAACCGTGAAAGTTTCAAAAAGTAAATCGTGGTGTTCTTATAGGGCTTAGTTTCATTAAGAATGCAACACAAAGTCATAATCATCTAAAACATAAGGTAACCTTCCTGTAAATAGGTTGTATTCCTAATAATAACCAAAAAACTTGTACCTGGATTTTTTTTTTCTACCTTACATCATATTGTATCATTTTTACTTCTCTGAAAAGATCGCGTCTCGAATAAAGAATGCTGCACGAAGGGGTTGGGTTTGTTATGAGCACAGTCTTGCACCGAAGCACTATTGTAAACGATGTAAAGTTTACGTCGTATTTAGAATCTGCCGCCGTGTGGTGATGGCAGAGTAGAATACATTTGTCACCAACCTCTACTCTTCCCGTGGGTGTCGTAAGAGGCGACTTAGGGACTACACATTGCACAGGGAACAGGCAGCAGCGCTCTCTGATACAGTAACCTTTTAATATGCGATCACCAACCCGCCTGCCAAGCGTAGAGATTATGGCGAAACCCTCCACTTAGAATAGAATAGAATATACTTTATTGCACACAAGTATATAGCTTGAAAGTACAGAAGATAGATAAAAGGGTGTACAGATAGGCGGCCTTATTTCTAAGGTAGCAATTTCTTCCAGGCAACCTTAGGGTACAAGAAAACTTCATTGGAACTGTGGGACGGTGCACACAAGAAAAACAGAATAGGATAAGCTATTTAATACTAATAATCAAAGTTACATAAACAAACTACATACTTATACTTAGGGCATACATATATACCTACATACATAATATGTCAATATAGCTAAATAAATAAATAATACAACTACATAATATACTATATAAATATGTATACAATGATATATACTTATATACAAAGATAAATAACTTAAGTGGAGGAGGCTCATAGTCCAGCAGTGGACTGTAACAGGTCGTTGATTTTAGATTGATTTTATAATTTGACAAACCCCCCCACTTCGCCAAACGCTCTTTTTACGGGACAGCAAAGAAGAACTAACAGACGAACTTTATTACAGGTATTCTCCATATTGTTCTTTATCATGATGTTGGTGTTGGGTATCGGGTCATCCTTGGGCCTGCTGGAGGCCATCATCGCGGTGATGGCGGACAATTTTCCCCGCACCCATGTGATGGTCATGTCTGCCATTGCTTGTAGCACCGGGTTCCTTATTGGTCTCGTTTATGTCACTCCAGTGAGTACCTAAAATAAAAAAAAACAATAAAACAAACAAAAATTTCTCTTTCACAAAACATTTTTTTGGCATTGAGGCTTGTTTTATAATAAAACCAAATTGAAAGAACAATCCTTTTTTTGTAGGGTGGTCAATACCTTTTGGAACTGGTGGACAACTACGGAGGAACGTTTCTTTGCTTGTTTACAGCTATTTGCGAGACCGTTGGCGTTGCTTGGATATACGGTTCGTCATTCATCAACAGTTTATTTACGTCCCTACCAAGGGGTTGAATTTATCCTACATTAAGACTATCAGACTTTAGTCAACCCCGCTGGCCGAGTGCGAGTTGGTCGACTTCACACACAACCTCTGAATTTCGTAGTAGTAGTAGGTTACCTCGCGATGATTTCCTTCACTAGAGCGTTAAATAAACGTGCAATAAGAGTTCGAAATTAAAAAACACAGCGGCCCTAGCCACTAGCACCAACCGGCCTCCCTTATTATCTCAAAGCTAACTAGGCACGTGCCTAGGTGCGTGAGGTTACAAAGTAAGTAAGTCTGGAATCTTTCAAGCGTGCCCTGCATCCCTATTTCTTGATAGAAGTTCAATTAATCAACGGCCCGTTACAGTCCACTGCTGGACTATGAGCCTCCTCTACTTAAGTGGAGGGTTTTGCCATAATCTCCACGCTTGGCAGGCGGGTTAGAGATCAAAGTTAGTAAGATAGAAGTTAGTTAGAGATAGAAGTTTATAGAAGTTAGTAAGATTAAACTGCGAAGCGCCCCTGTCTACTTACTACGTTTATCCTTATTTCTAGTATTACGACCGTGAATGTCAAAATATTTACTAAACTCATGGATGTTGTTCCTGACAAACATAATATTAGCAAAAATGTATTGGCATGGAACTGTCAAGATATCTATGTCCTTAAAGTTCAATTCCCTTTGTGAGTTTCGACAGCGAAGTTGATAGATTGCTCTAATAGCTCTCTTCTGCAAAATGAAGATTGTATCAATATCAGCCGCTCAGCCCCAAACCAGGATACCATAAGATATTATACTATGAAAATAGCTAAAGTAAACTAATCTAGCAGTAGCTACATTTGTCAACTGTCTTATCCTTCTAACTGCGTATGCTGCCGAGCTATGCCTCCCTGATAAAGAAGATATATTATGGGGACATCATTGCAGTTTTGCGTCAATAGTTTTTCCTAAGAAAACTGTACTGTCTACCAGATCAAGCCGTTCATTATTGAATAAAATTTGTCCCTCACAGCTTTTCACATTGGGTAAAGAAAATTTGATACATTTATTCTTTTTCGCATTTAAGACCAAGACCCCAATAGAAGTTGGTGAAATAGAATTGTAATGTGCACCCCGTGTACTTAATAACTCTAGCATGGCCCGATTCCCTAATAAAAGTTGGTAAAATAGAATGCCGTGTGGTGACGGCAGAGTATAATACGTTTGTCACCAACCCCTGCTCAAAGTCAAAGTCAATTTTTTTTATTCGAATTAAGATTTTTACAAATCATTTTTCGACGTCAAAGCTATCGTGGACTTCACTACCAGTGTACGCCCTCTGTGGAGAAGAACGGCCAAAAGAAATTCCACAGGAATTGTATCTTTTGTACTTTTCTTTTAAATAAAAAAAAGAGTCACACATGACTCATAATTACAATCTACTCCGCTGATTTGGAACAACAGTTGATCAGGCATTTAATATCATCTAATAATTTATCGTATAGTAGGCCTTAGAACATAAAATATTTTTAATTTTAGTTTTGAATTGGCAATAAGACAGATTTACAATATCATCTGGTATTTTATTATAGAAGCGAATACAGTTCCCCATGAATGAATTGTTAGCTCTTCCCATGGGTGTCGTAAGAAAGAAAGAAGAAGAAGAAAGAAAGAGGTGACTTAGGGACTACACATTGAACAGGGAACGGGCAGCAGCGCTCTTTGATACAGTAACCTTTTAATCTTCGATCTCCAACCCGCCTGCCAAGCGTGGAGATTATGGCAAAACCCCCCACTTAAGTGAAAGGGGCTCATAGTCCAGCAGTGGACTGTAACGGGCCGTTGATGTTGATGAAGATAGGACTGCGAAGTGCGCCCCGTCTACTTAATTACTTCAACATCGCCCGATTCTCTAATAATACTTGGTAAGATAGGATTAGGAAGCGCGCCTTGTCTATTTTTTATTTTTTAAGAATTAGGTAAGATAGAATTGCGAAGCTTGCGCTACTAATAAGTAGCGCCCGAATAACACCCGATTTCCAAATAGAAGTTGGTAAGACGAAACGCGCCCCGTCTTCTTAATTACTTTTGCATCGCTCTATAGCCTTAAAAGTATAATTGCAAAGTGGATCTTCATCGCAAATGTGAAGAGATAGAAGGACCATGCTGGGAGAGAGGCGCGCAATCTTGCTATATCGCTAGATCTCACCCAGATGGTGCACGAGGCCACGCGGGTACCTGATGTTGATGGACAGAAAGCCAACTGTCTGGACTTACTGCTGTCATCGGATCCACACAAGCACTCGATAGCGGTCTCGGCTCCGCTGGATTCGTCCGATCATTGTGTGGTGAAATCCGTGTCGACCTGCTCTCCTCCCGACGACACCTCTAGGGGCACGAGGCAAGTATGGCGATACGTGACAGCAGACTGGGATGAGATGCGGCACTTTTTTGCATCATACCCATGGCAGCAAGTGTGTTTTTCTACGGGCGATCCCTCTGAATCTGCGGATGCGGTAGATGACGTGATACAGCAGGGAATGGAATATTTTATTCCGTTCTCCGACATCCCGCTCGGTCACAATTCCCGACACTGGTATAATGCTGAATGCGCTCTGGTTGAGTCCAAAAAGGAGCTAGCTTACCAAGCTTGGGTGCAAGCTCGTGACCACAAACTGCAGGCCAGGAGGGTCCGCACAATGAAAAAAGCCTTCAACTCCGCCGCCAAGTCCTTCAAGAAGGTACTCCGGAAGGCTCGTTTTGACCACGTTGGCCGAATAGGGGCGAAACTTGCTTCCTATACTTCAGGTAGCAAGCGGTTCTGGTCTCTGGCCAAGTCAGTCGAAACCAACTTCTGCCGTCCAACACTACCTCCCATGCAGAAACCTGATGGGTCATTGGCACACTCTGCAACTGATAAAGCAAATTTATTTGCTAATTTGTTTGTGACTAACTCGCGTCTCGATGCTGGCTCCAATCAACCACCTACAATACCTCGCCTTGATGCTTCCATGCCGGAGCTATCAATCCATGTAAAAGAGGTACGAAGAGCTCTGCAGCGTTTAGACGTGAACAAGGCCAGTGGTCCTGACGGCATACCTGCAAGAGTACTAAAAATCTGTGCGCCTGAACTGTCTCCTATTCTAACGCGCCTGTACCGCCTCTCTCTAAAGACCAGGTCAGTGCCTAAATCGTGGAAACTTGCAAACGTGCAACCAGTCCCTAAAAAGGGAAATCATGCCGACCCTGCCAATTATCGACCAATCGCTATCACTTCCATACTGTGCAAGGTTATGGAGCGAGTTCTCAACAGCAAGTTGCTGACCTACCTTGAGAAGAACGATCTACTCAGTGACCATCAATATGGCTTCCGCTGAGGACGATCAACTGGAGATCTTCTTGTGTATGTCACGCATTGCTGGAGCGAGGCCCTAGAGAAAAATGGCGAAGCGCTTGCGGTCTCGCTTGACATCTCGAAGGCGTTTGACAGGGTTTGGCACGCAAGTCTGCTAAACAAGCTTCCCTCATATGGCATTCTTGCTGACTTTTGTAGCTGGGTATCTGACTTTCTGAGTGAACGGTCGATCCGAGTTGTCATTGATGGCAGCTCCTCTGACCTCATGGCTATTGATGCCGGTGTTCCTCAGGGGTCCGTTCTCTCTGCAACACTTTTCCTGTTGCACATCAATGACCTGCTCATACCAGGCATTGTTGGGTATGCAGATGACAGTACAGTTGTAGAGAGGTATTTATCCAGCGCAAGGGCCACTGCAGATGAAATATGCACCTTAAGAGAGTCAATGGTTGAGCGGACGAATTTGGCTTTAAGTCTTGTTTCCGAATGGAGCGACAGCAATTTGGTCAATTTTAACGCCACCAAAACACAGGCGTGTTTGTTCACCGCTAAAAGGAGTCCTTTCCAGCTGACTCCTACTTTTCGGGGTACGCCTGTACCGGTCACGGATGCACTCGAACTCCTTGGCATGAGGCTGACTACCAATCTCAACTTCGGCGAATACATCGAGTTACTGGCACAAACCGCAGCCAGAAAGTTGGGCATTCTGAACAAGGTCAAGCATTACTTCACGCCGGGACAACGCTTATCATTATACAAAGCGCAAGTCCGATCTTGCATGGAGTACTGCAGTCACCTGTGTGATGGCTCGGCAAAATATCAACTTGCTGCACTTGACTCGGTGGAACTCAGAGCCAAGAGAATTATCGGTGATGAGAATCCAGTGGTAACCAAGCTTCACAATTTGGCTCATCGCCGAAAGGTTGCATGTCTGTCAGTGTTTTACAGGCTGTATTTCGGGGAGTGTGCACATGGGCTGCATGAGCTCATTCCGCCATCACCTTTTTACTATCGGGAGTCCAGACGAACTGCAGCATACCATCCGCACTTGGTCGACATATCCTTTGCCGCACGAAGCGCTTTCAATCATCTTTTATTATGCGCACGGCCAAGGAGTGGAATTCTGTGCCTGCTTCTGTTTTTCCCAGTGCTTATAACCATTTATTTTCAACTATTTTCAAAGTTAGAGTGAACAGGCACCTTTTGGGCAAACTCGTTCCATCATCAACCACATCTCGTCCCTCGCGGACCTGATTGTGGTCAAGAGTAAGCCCATAAACTAATAAAAAAAAAAATGCAGCGCGGACGGAAGCCGATAATAATAGTTTATTTGCAAAATAAGCTATTATAGGTAGTTTTTGATAATAATATATGGCCACCAGAGGGGCGCCGAAGAGGCATTTGCCTAATGGCTGGTTTACACGTATTACGTTGTTAAGTAGTTAACTAAATTTTAACTTAATTTTAAGCAACTTAATGCGTGTAAACAGCGAATTTAGTAGTAAGTTGCAAGTTAAAATTTAGCGTGCAAGTAAACAAGTAGATTAGAACTTTTTCTAATTTTCGGGTAAGTTGGTGGGCGTGGCTTGTCACTTGACACGTTTGGACAGGCACGATTTAGTTAATTTTAAGTTAAATGCGAAGTGCGAAGTTAAGTGCGAGTGTTTTATGTTTATTTTTTGGAAATATTTTAATATATATTATTATACAAGTATATATAAAAATATTAATGATTAATATATTATTAAATATTAATCATTAAAAATAATAATAATATAATATAAAAAAAACTAATATTAATTATACAAAAATAAATACTTTATTATACTTTATTATTTTATTTATTATATTTATTACAGATTTGAATTCGCTGTTGATCGTCCATCTTGGGCTAACTAAAGAGCTTAACTACTAAAATGACGTGTAAACACTTACTTAAAATTTAGTCGCTTAAAATTTAGTTAAAATTTTGTTGCTACTTGACAAATTAATACGTGTAAACCAGCCATAAGGCAATGTCAACCTTTAATCCACTTCTGGGTCTGCCTACAAGGTGGACAGATGACTTGGTGAAGGTGATGCAAGTAGCGCAGGACCATTGAAGTTGGAAACTTACGGGGGAGGCATTATATTCAACAGCGGACATCTTCGGGTTGATATGATGATGAATAAGTCCAAAAGTACTTTTTGTCTTTTGTTTTCTATAGGAGTAGAGAACATTTGTCTGGATATAGAATATATGTCGAAGATGAAGACGGGGTCGTACTGGCGGGTTTGTTGGGGAATCGTCACGCCAGGTCTGATGATAGCCGTATTCATATATGCCTTAATTACCGCTGAGAAGCCTAAATTCGGGGGGACTTACGTCTACCCCACTGGAGCATACGGTAATTTTATTTAATTAACTTATTTTATTTCTCAGAAGAAGAATAGTTGGTAAACATGACGACTGGCGTATTGGACGAAAGAAAGTCGTGAGTCCAAGTCCAATATAAAAAAAAACACAGTATTTTTGTAATTTTTCATAGAACATTTGGGCATTTTCAGCTAAATTCTTCGGTCAAACCCATTTGCTACGCGAAGCAACTACAACACTTTATCTCTTTTTAAAAACGCTTTTATTAACTTTACTTGTATGTAACTAACCAACTTACTATGTAATTAAATATGTGAGGTCGATTTGAACGAAACTTCGCAAAGGGAAGCAACCAAAATGTTTGACCTCTGGGCTTCAATATGAACATAAAAATATTATTATAATATTGACTGTTTTGAGTTGTCTGTAATAAGGATATCACATAAATGTTGGAATCTTAGTATCAAAATAAAAAAAAAGTTCTTATTATATTCGTTAGAATGTATTTGGTAACACTAGTTTTGGCGTTATCAATCGATTGAAATTCTCACAAAACATATTTTTTTATATTTAATTTGATACTCCCATATAGGCAGCTAAATTCATTATTATTTGAAAATGTTTCGTGGTTTATTTTATTTTTTAAATGACTGTTCAAGGTTAAGCCCACTTTGGTTGCTCCCCTTTATGTCATTTGCCTGATAATAGAATAGTTTGGTACCATCGAACATCGATTATGGAATCAGAAGCTGGATGGTAGAAGGAGCTACCCCTCAAGTTTGGGCTTTTTTATTGTTCATGACGAGTTCAATACAGTGCACAGCACCAAGTGGAGACGAGAGTCAAGCGTGATTTTCAGTTTTTTAGCTATTAATTTATTATTATTATTATTGTTTGTATTAAATAACATTTTTATTTTTTTTTAGTTTTTGGATATATGTGTCTGTTTTTTGGTGTATTTATGGTGCCGCTATTTATGGGCATAGCTATCTACAAGCACTATCAAAAAGGCAAATTTAAGGAGGTAAAACTATTACTATCTAATGCATGTTGACCCAAAGGACTGGTACGGGGATTTTTTATATAGAAGCGTTATGGAATCGATTTTTTTTATTATACAACATGATTTTGTAATCCCTGGCAAAATTTAAATAGTATAATGTTCAGACCATCATAAGCAACAACTTTTCCCAATGAACATGGGTTGAAAACCCTCTGAAAAAAATCGACTTTTCATACAAAATACACAATCAACTTTATTAATTTGTATGGGAGGTCGAAATTTTTTTGGGGGTTTTCATCCCATGTTCCTTGGGTAAAGTTGATGCTTAGGATGGTCTTAACATTATATTTAAATTCTGCTTACAATTTTGATTACAAAATCACCTGTATTGTGTCTTAAGTCGCACAATTGCTTATAAATGACAATAAAAAATTAAGGTTCATTGAATATTTTTTCTTAATATTCAAAATAATATACCAATGTATTCGTCATCTAAAGCGCTTTGGCAGAAAATTTCTCAAATGGTAACCACGCAACGAAAGACGCAGCGTGGGTAGACCCTCCATGAGCTGGACTGACGATCTGGTGAAGGTCGCGAGAAGCCGCTGGATATGGGCCAAGCAGGACCGGTCTTTGTGCATTTCCTTCTGGGAGGCCCTTATCCAGTAGTGGACGTCTTTTGGCTGAGATGATTATGATGATATTCGTCATTATTGACAGCTCATATACGTCCCCACCGAGGGGCTCGAGCCTACCCTGAAATAGGTCTAGATATTCGTTATCTTTGTATTAATCGCACTTTAGTAGGAGACAAGCCTTTTAAGGCTTTATCGCATTGGCGTTTTTTTTTGGCGATCACGCAGCAAGCATGCAGTGATCTAGCAATTACTGAATGGTCGCGGCACTGAAGGGTCACAAAACAAATTGCTAGTGCAATAAGGCCCTTAGTCCTCAATTATGGAGACGCGATGAGATGAAGGACGTTTACAAGATAAATCATGCAGATGATATATGTTTCTTGTGATAACGTAATTTTTTCCTCGCCCTAACTGATCTCTAATTGCTTTGTATACCAATGTGGTAATATTACCAAATATTACCTACTATATACCATATATATATATATATATACCAGGCGGATTTGCGCGGGAGCAGACGGCTTAAGACCTAAGTCAGTTGCGGTGGAAAATTTTATACCGGCGTTGCAACACATCGCATCTCCAAAGTACATGGCTGCTAATCTAATTTGACAGTTTTATATTCAGAAAAATCTTCGCTTCGCTAAGCCAGAGCTGACCTGAGCAAGGCTGGGAAAATAAAATGATGCTATTGGTTGATTTTTTCCTAGGACATTGCTCATTTTCCTCGCACATATCTGGTGTATTTGCAGCCTAAGGCCCGGTTTCTACCAACACGCAGAGGAGAGGAGATGTGTTTGAATAACCAATCAGATTTCGCTATTTCCACATCTCCTCTCCGCTTAGCGTCAATAACGAAATCTGATTAGTTTTCAAACACATCTCCTCTCCTCTCCGCTTTGGTGGAAACCGCGCTTTAGAGTTACAGAAATTATATTGCTTTTTCCACAGAGTGCAAAGGTGGCGTTCAATCCCGATAACACTTGGGGGCCACGTTTACACGTCCGTCAAAAAGAATGGAGAGTTTTCAAAACGGAGGCTCGGGAGCAACGTTTAAAACTCAACCCTAAGTGGCATCAGCATATTAGATATTGTCTGAGCGGATTCTATAGGAGCCAAGCGCCGGTTCCCTCTCACGCCCCAAGCGCGAAACATCTCCCCAATCTACGACCAATCTGAAAAAGTTGTAGCAAGTTGTTCTAACGAACAAATTTTGTTGTTTAGTTTTGTAAATTGTTATATTTATTTATATAAGTAGGGTAAAGTATACAAATGTCGACACTTCCTCCCTATTGTTGCGGCTATTAAATCAAGTTGTAAGGAGTTTTTACGGTGTTTTTTTGAAGTCTTTTACCCGTGTCTTTTACTCAATAAAAGTATCAAGAAGAAATTATTATCAAATAATAAAGTTCAAGCGAGTCCGACTCACATTTTTCGTCCGTTTTTCATTGAAGACAATGATAATATTTCGCTCAAAATAAAAATAAAATATCTAACAAACCAAAGAGGAGAGTTGCCAAGAATGGAAACACTCAAAAATTCCGAATTTATTCTTTTCGAATTTGAATATACTAAATTTGAAAATTACTTATGTTGTAATATCGAAATCTTTAAATAACTAATTATAAAAATTAAGAAATTTAAATTACTAATATTATAATCACGAAGATTTGTTATTCCGATTGTTAAATACACGAACGTTAAAAGTTACGAATAGGTACTTTATTTTACGAAAAATAAAGTACCGATCTTATAAAATCACGAAAAATTAAAATCCCGATCGGAAATGAGATAATTCGTGATTTTAAAATGACGCCGATATAATTTTGGATATTCGATATACTAAAAAATCGTACATTTTGAAACATCGATATTATAATATTCGAAAAATTTACTTTTGGAATAGTAATAAATCGGTTGTTTGAAAATTCGTTACTTAACTATTCGTCATTTTCACTATTCAGAAATTTTAAATTCGGAATTGTGAATCATTCGGAACTATGAAACTCTGAATTTTAATAATCATCTATTTCAAAAATTCGGAATTATGTAGTGTACTCGCCAAAAATGTATACTTAGTTCTTGTAACTTTACCCAAATAAAGTGTATAAACGTTTTTATTTGGTTTTTATTATTTTAAATATAAATCTTTATAGATTTTTTGGTGTTAAATTTGTATCCTCTTTACTCACATAATCAATATCGTTATAATCCATTTGAAGGATGAGCCTGTGCGTATAATGAGGCGTTTTCGTGGAAAACTAATTGAAAGTGTTTATAGATGGCGCTGACGAATCAAATAATCAATCAATCAAAATACTTCAAATCGAAATGAAATGTCAACTCTACTCTAGAAGTCATGTTTGGAATGCAGAGCATTTAATGCACTCCTAGTAATTAATGATATTTAATGCACTCCTAGTAATTAATGATATTTTGTTTTATGCATTTTGGCATGTTGTTCTTTATTTATTTTTAATTAATTTTAATTGTAATTCAAACACAATGTATATTGTTTATGAATAAATAATCTAATCTAAATCTAATCTAATCTAATTAACTTTTTATAACTTGCTTTGACTAGTTTGCAAATTCAACCAGTGCTCTTTTTCTTGGTTTCCACAGCATGTTTCATACATTTGATAGATTGGGGTTGTCTACGCCACCGCCATCTATTGAGACCAGAAGAACTATTTTTTTAGGAAAACGGCTCATTACATGAAAACTAAAAATTAAAAAGTAGGTAAAAAATTGTGTGGACGGTGTTTACACAAATCGGCCACAAAATATGTATTTTTTCCGCCTATTTGTAATCTCCATTTTGTCAACAAAACTGTGAAACTGATGAAAAGTAGGATTTTTTTAACTACGGGGAAAATTTAAAACTATGAAGTCGCAGAAAAAACAAGTATGTTGAATTAAAAAGTGGCATACACTGTAACGGGTTCTCGAATGGAGACCACGTCGCCCCCCTGCCAGGTGCCCCTGGGGACCTTCGTTCGGTTAAGGACAGATTCGCGATATGGCAGATTCGGGTTACGGCAGATTCGGGTTACGGCAGATTCGTGTCAGGGCAGAAGTAAAAGCATCAAGAAAAGTTGTTTAAAATCAGAGTAAGGTAGTAGTTATTTATCTATTAAACAAACGTAACTAATAAACAAACAAAAACAAGCAAACAACAATGTCACAATGAAAAGGGGGAGGCCTACGTCCAGCAGCGGACTGCAATAGGCTGATTGATTGATTAATACACTGTAATATTGTCCCTTTTTCACCATTTTCTTGGTTTGAAAGACACTACAGTATCACTACTTTTTAAATTCTACTCTTTTTGAACGCACTGTCTGTATGTTCTCATCAAATATCAAATATTACAAATACTACCAATACTACAACTTCTATTTAATACAACGTGTTAACTGAATAAACCAAAACCTTTAGGGTGCATGAATGACCAAATGAATCTTTTATTAACTTTTGGATGTAACTTTTCTTATTTTCGTAATTTTTTTGGTGAGTTCATACACAATGGGTGGTTGAACAGCCAGCAACTGAAACAAATTTTGTTTTGGAACTATAAGAACTATAGTGAAATCTCAAAAAGAAATTTATTTTTTTTTGTATACAAGCTGATTGTGTTGAGTGAAAACAATTTTTTTTTCTGAGATTTTTGTAAAGTTGTTGTTACTAACACGCGGAAAGTGTTGCATCATTTACTTAACACGTTGTATATTAAATAATTACAAATTTGTGGACATTTCATTTCGCACAAGGTTATCTGATCTCAAGTTAAGCAGAACAGAAGTGTACATGGGTACCAGATAACTGATATTTTGCTGAAGATTTGTTTAATCGCCTCCGCACTCAAGCGGGTCGCTGTAGGCTCAACATGAAATGGGCTGTATGAAGGGCTATGTTGATGGGACGGCTACTCGCTGCGGTTGTGGCACCGACCTACAAAGTATGCTCCACCTACTCTCCTAACCAGATTGTCCAAGAAATTATTCTTTAATAGAGGCGTGTGCTGCCACCGAAAACGCCGCACCGTGGAAGTAGCTAATATCGATGTTACAAAAGTTGGATTCCTGAGGAAGTTGGAATCTTATCTTCTGGCAAAATAAAATATTATATAAACAAACGACACGACGAAGAAGAAGAAACCGATATACATACATAAATTGATATTTATCTACGTATTTACGTATGTAGATAAACATGATCTAGAGCCAGAAGCAAGGCAAATTCAATCATCACACAAATATTTGCCCTGGTTCAGATTCCAACCTGCGCTTCGCTACGAAGCAACTTGTGCTTCGTAGACATTAATTCTACCAATTAGGCTAAAGGGGGAACCTATATACTATATACTAATATAAAGAGGAAACCTTTGTATTTTTGTATGTTTGTAACGAATAAACTCAAAAACTACTCAACCAATTTTAAAAATTCTTTCACCATTAGAATGCTACATTATCCTTGAGTAATTAAAAATTTCCTTCATCGATAACGCAGCGGAAACTATTGATGATAGAACAAAAAAATGTTCTACAATGGTGTAGGGTAGGTGTAGGGTAGATGTTGGGTAGGTGTAGGGTAGGTGTAGGGTAGGTGTAGGTTAGGTGTAGGGTAGGTGTAGTGTAGGTATAGGGTAGGTGTAAGGTAGGTGTAGGGAAGGTGTTGGGTAGGTGTAAGGTAGATGTAGGGTGGATGTAGGGTGGATGTGGGGTGGATGTAGGGTGGGTGTAGGGTAGGTGTAGGGTAGGTGTAGGTTAAGTGTAGGGTAGGTGTAGTGCTGGTATAGGGTAGGTGTAAGGAAGGTGTAGGGAAGGTGTTGGGTAGGTGTAAGGTGGATGTAGGGTGGATGTAGGGTGGATGTAGGGTGGATGTAGGGTAGGTTAGGTTAGGTTAGGTTAGGTGTAGGGTAGGTGTAGGTTAGGTGTAGAGTAGGTGTAGGGTAGATGTTGGGTAGATGTTGGGTAGATGTTGGGTAGGTGTAGGAATGTGTAGGGTAGGTGTAGGGTAAGTATAGAGTATAGGTGTAGGGTAGGTATAGGATAGATGTTGGGTAGGTGTAGGTAAGGTAGAGTAGGGTAGAGGTAGGATAAAAAATGGCAGGCAAATATTTTTCATTTTATTTGAGTAGGTAGTAAAGGTAAGTTAAAGAGTCCATAATGTTTAGAATAGGATTTTTGTTTTTGATATTGATATACCCGTGCGAAGCCGGGGCGGGCCGCTAGTATAATGTAATGACTGTAAATCCGCAGATTTTTTTTTTCAATATTGCATGTTCTTCTGTTTTATTCGTTGCCTGTGCACTGAAATTCCTTAGTCATATTACGGGCTAAGCTTAATTTAGAAGATCAGTATAATATATTTTTAAATTTTTAGTGTAGCCAGTTGAAAATAATTCGTTTGGAGGTTAGCCTCTAAGCTGACCGAATAGATTCTCAGGTGGTTCTCGGCTGAGTTTAATTACTTAGCAAGTCCTTTGAGGATCAACTGTTTGTATAAAGCTGTGCCAGTTGTGCCACATGTCTTAAAGTACCTATATCCGAAACATTCTGATATTTAAATTTTGCTTAGCATCACACTAAAGCGCACTAAAGCTATATGTTTTGTTTTATTGTTTTTATATTCCTTTTGTGTGCAATAAAGTGTTTTTACTTACTTACTTACTTACACTAATATTATAAATATGAAAATATATTTGGGTGTTTATTACTCCTTCACGCTTAAAGTGCTCAACGGATTTGGATGAAATTGAAATGGAGGTAATTAGTAACCTGGATTAACGTATAGAATAGTTTTTACGGGAGATAGGTACAGTACACAAGCACCTTTAAATATACTGTTTACTATTGATATTATTTTTCTTTTGTTTAGATTTTGTTGGTTTTTACCTTAAATAAAAAACTATTATTATTATGTCTCACGTACCATCATCTCGGGACAAATATGTGTCCTGGACCTTTGGAAGGCGTGATGGGGCTAAAGCGAACACGTATGTATCATTATTAGTTTTAACTTCATAGTTTATTTGGCGCTCTTACGGTGAAGAAAAACCTTGTGAGGGATGTGCACATGACATACCTACAAAAAAATTCAAAGGTACTCATCACTCAATGTCGACCAACAACTTAGGCTCGTCTTTATTTCTAAGTTCACTCGAATATGAGAACGAGAACGATAAGAAGTATATCTGTATCGATATTTTAACTCTCGGCTTTTTAATTCAACATCTCCATTTTTTAGCAGATGAGCTCAGAGAGCTTTAGGTATATAAAAAAATATATGTGAAAAGAATACTAACTATATGGCATATTCCACAATCAATCATAAAATCAATCATTATATTTATTTATTTATTTATTTATTTTATAAGTCTTTTAAGCGTAATTGTTTTTTTTTATTTACTTTAAAATTAAAAATTCGTATATTACCACAAACCCGAAGCTGTAATTTTCCCATCCCTATTTCAGTATTAAGCAATAACATCGATCAGATTAGTGAACTGCGTCAAAATAATCTTCCGCAATCGGACTAGTGGCTGGTCGCCCAGGCAGGTCGCTGGTCGGGTCAGCCAAGGTTGTCAAAGTCCTCGCGGCTCAACGGTCGGGTGATCGGTCGCAGATTTGGGGGAATTAATTTAACTAGAACTCCCTAAAGCTGGTTGCAGGCAAGTTTTTTTTTTGGGAAGTATAATGAATAGAGTATTTGACTGCTCCTAAATTTACCATATTTTATGAATTAATTTAAAAATATGGATTAGTAGCAGCAAACGATTCGCGAGGAAAAATACAGAATCGGTTGGAAAACGAATTTACAGTGATTTTTTAAAGTTTCAATATGTCTGTCTCTTTCAAAAACGATTTTTTGTATGGAGATTACTAGCTTGTGACGTCACAAGCAATTATGTGCCTCTCTGTCTAATCTTGAATTTCAAACCTTTATAACTCGGTAAATTTTAAAGATAGAGCAAAAATTCTTTTGGTGTTCGATAGCAGAAACTAACAAATTTGGATTTATAAAAAGAAATATAGTCTAATACCCTATGTAAGAAATAAATAGACTTGCAAATAACCGATGAATACCGCATCAAAGTTCTCAAGTACCCTAGTGTACTCCAGGTTAACAAGACGTTTCAGGGTGGCGGCCGCGGGCACGTCAGCGGTGATGACACGGTTAAAATAAAATGGGTGGACAGACATCAACAAAAATATATTATTGTGATTGTATACAATCCAAATGGTTTGTTTTTATTTTAATTACAAAAACACAGTCATATTTTTAAGCAACACCTAAAAATTTCTTTTTTAAAGGAATTTTTGGGGTATTTCTCATTTAAAAAACAGACGTCTTTAAGGCGAGGAGTATCCTAAATTAGCAACTCAACGCGCTTTAGTTGAAGGTTAGGTATTAATATAGCCACCCAAAAAATACAAAAAAAATATGTTGTTGTCGCTGAAAATATTGAGAAAACAGATTTGCAAATTTTTTATGTGGGGTGGGGTGATTTTCGGCGATTTTAATTATTTATTTTTGCTTTATTCCTTGATTATAATTATGTAAAATCTACTTGGTTACGTCGCTAAATGATAAACTCTTCTGCTGGTTGTAATTTTTTTGATTTGGTACATATTCCGAGACGTGAGATACGCAAGTTAAAAAAGGGGCCCAAGAACTATTTTTTAAATAGGGCCTCGAAACCTACAAGTAAAAACGTTGGTCTAATCTAAACCATATTTCGTCCTTACTTTGATTCGGTAAATTCTTTCATTAATGGTTCGGCAAATAAAATAATGATGCTTTAAAACATAGATTCGGCTAAAACTCAGTTAAACTCTATTTTCAATACTTATTTATGGACAAAATTTAGTCTATAATTACCTTTGACATCGAAAACATATTTCGCGATATCTTATTCGGAGAGAAGTTTATTTTATCTGTTTACGTAGCGGCACGGGGTTTTATTCCTCAGTACGGAAATTTTGTTCTACATTATTGATGACATCTAGTGACAACATTGGCACTACGTAGAGTCTAAGCAATCATTGTCATTTGCAGCGCTATCTATCGTCAATAGTTATATTGTTTATGACATATCACACATACAGCGACATCTATTATCTAATAGTTTTATATAGCCCTTGACACAGCGATGTTTTGTTTTTGCATTTAAACATTTTAATGTTTTTGGATAATAGAAGTAACACGAATTTGTGTATAGTGTAGACGTGGTGTGGTCCAAAACATTCGCAGGAGACATACCTTTACGCTATTTATACTAAATGGCTGCATTTCGTTCCATCTAGTGATAATAATACTCCAGAAAAATCGTCAACTTGGCACTAGATGGCGTATCTTCGCAGTTTTGTAGGTCAGTGCGCACGTAGTACCATCTATTGAGCTAATAGAGGAAACAAAATAGCCCGAAGAATAGCCCGAGTTAGGTGAGGCATCTGTACGTAGTATTATATTATCTGTGGTAGCGGACTGTACCGGCGGAACAAGTTTGCGCGCGTTAACAAGCTGCCTTAGATCGCTCGTGATTCCGAACACGCCATCTGATTTATTTGTGTTCAGGACTTCATTCTGCTAACCCCTTTTTTCTATGCTTGCCTAGTACTCCGGTGAAGAGGTGAATACAAACTACATTGACGATTCAATATAAATAAGTATGCAGAGGAAATAGGAACAGATTCAGATTGCATATATATTAACAGTTCAACCTATATAATAAATAAGTCATTATTATTAATTAATTAGTGGCTCTGTGAGCATTAAACCTCATGAGCATTGCATAGCTTAAAACTTCAAAAATGGCTAAAGTATGTTATTTTTTATGTTTTCAACACCCATATCTGTCATTTTGAAAAAATTGAATAACCGTATCGACTGAAATTTTTAATATAATTGTCCAACCTACGAACTAAATTCCTCGAGAATCGGTTGAGCTGTAGAGGAGAACAACCGGACATCCACCGGACAATAGGACACACGATAGCATTTTTTCCCGAGTTGACACGGAGACGCTCCGCCACGCGCTTTGTGCTCGCTCGATCAATTAACATGTTATTTTTTTTAGGGAGAAATTATCTTTTTTATTGTATACCAAAAAACTTACATCTATTACAATAAAAACAAAAATTTAAAAATATACAAACGATTTACAAATAGAAGATAATATCTTCCAGTGCGTCTCCGCAAGACATGGTGCCCAGCAGACTGGCCGCGTTTCCTCTCTGAATGGCGAGGCTTATTTTTTTCCCGAGGAAGCTGCCAGCTCTGCGGTCACCAGAGGTCTCGATGAGGCGCACTGAAAGATATTATTTTGGCATTGGGGCCCATGGTCTCAAAACCCAGAGGAGAGAACATGTAGGAACTTCTTATTAATTTTTTTTTACAATTGCCGTAATAGGTAAAACATTCGAAGTTAAGTAATTTGGAAGTAATGTAGTTACTAAATCTTGATTATGTATGAAGTCTTTAAAGGAGATGGAAAGGAAACTTGCTGCGGTGGTCTTCAAAAGTCCTCGCTGTAAAGCGCGGCAAGTTGGGACTACGGCAAGTTGGGAATCCGGGAAAAAGGAACTAATCATATACACAAACTGATTAGCACACGTATTAAGCTTTCATTTACTATAAATTATAACAAACGGACGCAGTATCCAGTAAATTGATCATAATTACTACGTCATATTATTATGTTAAACACATAAACTTTAAAATCTTCTCAAGCTGTAATTTTTCTGTTTAATAAAAAAAAATTGTAAACCCTCGTATACTCGGTGATAATTCTTTATTTACAAGATTCAAATGTAAAAACAAAAAAGAACATCTATAGGTATACACAATTTCAAACATTAAAAGCAAAAAAGATATTTCCCACCCAATGTTGCCAGCAGAAAAGCGAAATCTTTACAAAAAAGTTGCTCGTTTGCGCTTTTTCCTTTTTTCAACCTGCCAACTGCAATACAGTTCAGAGGCACGTAACCTACAAGGTCGCAGGTAGAAATGATTTTGCGCTTCACGTGTTTTCACTTTGATGAAATTAGGTATTCAAGTCATACCGGTTTTGCGTAATATTCCACCTCTGGGGCACAAAACGTCATAATCATTCGAAACGTGTAAAGCAGGTGAGCGGGTGTTTTTTTTTTTACGAACTAATCGCTATTTCTACCAGAGTGGTAATTATAGCGAGTACGGTGTTGCGGGGCGATGATTCTAAAAAAAAAATGTACAGGAGTGATTTTTGTTTTATTTATTATTACGCTCGCGTTGTGTTGGATTTTTCCGTGGGAATAAAACATGTTCCCGTAAAAAGTATCTTATGCTTTACCCTGAATTAAAAATCTCCATTCCATCCAAATCCGTTCAGTATTTTAGGCGTAAACATCCAAATATATTACTTTCACATTTTATAGTATTAATATGTGTGATGCCGCGTTGGATGGGGTAAAATAAAATTATGCCGTGTTTACATTTCATTTCATTTATTTCATTCTCAAACAAAATAATTTGTGTCGGAATATTAGTTAAAAAAACAAAGAAGTAATAACAATTCAGTCTAAAACGCAAAACAAAATCACTAGCTAACACAAGTTTATAAAACCTTGTTAATATACTTCAGCGGAATTGTAAATTATTGGTACCTTTCATTATTAATTGAGATTGTACGTTAACTCTGTAAACTTACCATTCACTGTCTTAAATTTTATGCTTGTCGTAACTTAATGTAGCTCTGCATCATAATTAATTTAATCCAATAAAATCATCATCATCGTGTGGGACAACACTGTTATAGAGCCGCCAAAGGCCACTGACTTGGCTCGTGTAACGACTGTAGCCGGAACTAACGGCTTAACCTGCCTTCCGAAGCACGGAATCATCTTTTCTTTCGGTCAATCAGGTGATTCAGCCTGCAATGTCCTAACCAAACTGGGAAAAGTCGCAGAAAGAGATTTTTTCTGACAAGTGTCCCCACCGGGAATCGAACCCGGAACCTCCATAACGGGCGTCGAAATGTCGACCACTCGATCACGGAGGCTGAACATATACCTATGTTAATGTACATTGGTGTCGATTCTGCATACGCCCAACTAAACTTAACCAAAATTAGTCATGTCACTTTCTATCATTTCTAATTGAAAAGGGACCGAAGATCATCGGTTTTGTTTTTGTCTTTGACTTCACGACTAACTGTCAATTTTAGTGGCTTTTTAGTCGTCATGGTGTTAGGTAGGCACTAAAACAAGACTAAATTTAGTTTAGTTTAGTTGGGTACGCCCAACCGAATCGACACCATTGACGAACATTTTTCGTGCTAACCCCTTTTTTCATGTTTTCCTAGTATAATCTGGTTATGTATGTATTATTATCATCAATAGTCGACTATGCTGGCCAAGTGCGTGTTGGCTTAAGTAACACACAACCTTTGAATTTCTTCGCAGGAGTGTGCAGGTTTCTTCTATGTTTCTCTACAGCGTTATAATAAACGTACATGAATTAGAAATTTGATAACACATTGGTAAGTGTTGGGGTTTGAACCCGTTTTTTCCGTACAAGAGGTAACGACTCTACACCATTAAAGCTCAAAATTGACATGTTAGGGCTGCTATTTATGTATCCGGAATAACAAAAAATAACAAACATCTATAACCAAATATACTTTTATTGCTTTTCAAAATATTCCCCGTGATGATCGATGCATTTTTTCATACGTTAAAACCAACTTTCGTAGCATTTTTTCCATTCTGTATCGGGTATCTCCAAAACGTGCATTTTGAAAGCATCAACGGCTTCTTCCCGGGTCGAAAATCGGTGTCCACGTAATTTGTTCTTCACGCTTGGGAATAAATAAAAGTCGTTGGGTGCCAAGTCGGGACTGTACGGCGGATGACCCGTCAATTCGATCATTTGACTATTTAGATACCCCGTTGTTGCGGCCGAGGTGTGACAGCTGGCGTTATCGTGGGGAAGGATTATTCTTCGTTGTCGATTGTTCTTGCGTATTTCTCCAAAGACTTCTGGCAAGCAAATGGTGGTGTACCATTCAGAATTAACCGATTTACGATTCTCTAGTGGTACTGTAGCCACATGTCCACTAATACCAAAAAAGCATTTGCTTCAAAGTGCTTTTTGCACGAACAACTTTAGTTGGGTTTGGCTCATTTTGGAACACCCAAACCGTTGACTGCTATTTAATTTCGGGATTATACGCATATATCCAAGATTCGTCTCCTGTGTAGATATTATGAACAGCTTTTGATGTACCACATTTATATTTTTCTATCATTTTTTTGCACCAATCAACATGAGCCTGTTTTTGTTCAACTGTTAAGTTGTGCGGGATCCAACGAGAACAATTTTTTTACAGCCAAATGTTCGTGTAATATTTTATAAATACTCGTCATACTAATGCCCAGAAATGCCTCTATCTCGCGATATGTAACATGACGGTCTTGCATTATTAGTTCGCGCACAGCATCAATATTTTGTGGTACAACAGCCGATTTAGGGCGACCTTCTTTAAAATCGTCCGCAAGCATACGACGACCACGATTAAACTCACTGAACCAGTGATACACAGTGGTTTTCGATGGGGCTTCCTCCCCAAAAGTCGACAAAAGTTGATCCATGCACTGTTTTTGAGTTAATCCACGCCGAAAGTCGTAATAAATCATAGCACGAAAATTTTCACGAGTAAAATCCATGGTGATGATAGACAATGAATTTTAAAAATGGCGCCACAATGTAAAAACAATTGACAGATGAATGAAACAAACTTTATATTACAGCCAAAGAGTTCTTTTTTAAAATGTTATAATTTCTTTTTAAATATTGTTTATGTAAGTGGCCAGTTCCGGATACATAAATAGCAGCCCTTGTATTAACGAGATCGTTTTACAATATACTTTTAAATAATAAACTAGTACTTAAAATAAGGTACTTACTTTCAACTATTTAAATCAATTTCCTTGTTACTTGAACAATTCATAAGATTCCCAAGATAGTAACAACATGAATAGGATAAAATACTTGCATTAGAGTTGGGGCACCATCATATTCAATAGTTCTAATATCGATGTTTTAGCTATGTCATATCCTGAATATTTGATATTTTTTGCCGGTCGTTGCTGTAGCACTACTAATTTACGTAGCAATGTGGAACGAAGGTGGAGGTGGTATTTTTAAAGGAATCGATTAGATGTAACGATAGGTCTTTTATTTATTTAATTTCTTTTGCCAGATTTTTACACACGCGCTGACCAGCCTAGTATCAGCTCTTTTTTATCAAGTCAACCTTATCTTCCAAATTCAAATAAATCCAAAGATACCAAAAATGTTTACGGCCAGCAACAGCCAAAGAGGCAACGAGATATAGGTATGCACACATACCTAACATCCCTCCCTCTCCGGAAAAGAGCGTATTCTAATTTACATTAGTAAAAGAAACGATCTAACCTACCTAAGCCTGGAAATATTTAATTCAACAATTATGATTCATGTCAGTAGTTAGTCCTACCAACAAACTAAAATACACATGACACCACACAATGAAATTATTTAAAAAATACTAAGAAAAAGATAAACTAACAATCGTCATAAATGTGGCACAAGTTATTTTAATTTTGACGGGCAAAAAACACAGGCCCAAAAAGTACCCGTCATGCTGAAGCCGTGAACCATACTACCACAGAGGCCAAAAGAAACAATATTATAAAATTTGGAAATGTATGAGTATACCCTAACTAAATATAAAAACATATTATAACCTAAGTACAAAACCTAACCACTCCTTAAAACTACACTTCACAAACACACACGCAAACAGTCACATCACAAAAGCCTCATAGCCAGAGAAGGCCCACGGGAGAGATGCCCTCCCGCATCATAGCTGCATCCATGGTTTAACCACAGCATCAATCAGGCCGCATGCACCAACATGGCCACCTGCATCATTGAGTGCGACAACCAGGCCGCTACTATACATCATCACTGCAACTATGACATGCATCAGGCTGCATCTCAAACTGCTACAGCACAGCCATCAACAGCCAAAGAGGCAAAGAGGTATAGGTATGCACACATACCAATTCATACATAGGAATCGATTAGATGTAACGATAGGTCTTTTATTTATTTAATTTCTTTTGCCAGATTTTTACACACGCGCTGACCAGCCTAGAATCAGCTCTTTTTTATCAAGTCAACCTTATCTTCCAAATTCAAATAAATCCAAAAATGTTTACGGCCAGCAACAACCAAAGAGGCAAAGAGGTATAGGTATGCACACATACCTCACACAATGTATTCTAATTTCTCACCAGATCTTTTAAAGTCTAAAAAAATGTATTTTAATGGGTGCCATTTTATGTATGTTTTAAAGTTATGGCACGTATTGTATTAATAATAAAATAATTTTGTAATGAAGCAGTTGAAATGAAACTCAATTCGACAGAATTAGACGTATATGTGATGTAACGGTACCCTTGAACTTTTATTCATGTAGTAGGCTAGTAGGCCCTTACAAACTTAATTCACCTAGTAATATAAAAAAGTAGAATGAAGAAGATTATGAAAAGTAGTATTAGCGATAAACCATTTCATCCGTCTCTCTCTTACTCGTATACCGAAGATTATCCCCTTTTATATGATAAGCCGTTCTCGTTCTTGGTCGATCGTTCACAAGCCGTTGCATTGTGGGGACTTACACATTTATCGGGATTATCCCCATTTTAATGATTTATCCCACTAATTTTTTGTCAATCGTTCACAAGCCATTGTAGGGACTGTACACATTTTTCGGCTATCGATATAGCATTACCGATCTCAACACTACCCTGTCTCACGCACGTAGTTCGGGTAACCAGAAAGCCCACGGGACATGTTACCCGATTATTTACCTCTTGCCTCGTGGTAATAAAATATAACGATTAACTGAAAATATAGCAATATTTTTGAGTGTTTATTAAAACTGAAGATATAATAGCACCTAATTTTAGGCTTTGTATTCTATGACTAATGAGGAAGAGTATTTTAAAGTATTTTATTTTGAACATTCACTATCATCAGCAACAGCTCATTTATGTTACTACTGTAACGAGGCATTCGTCCTCTTCCCTGTCAACCTTTCTTGCTGGCAGTTTTATCTTTCATTCTTCACTTCATGTGAATCATTCATCTCCGACAGTAAACTCTTAAAGCTTATTCATGTTAGAATTTTTCTATGTTAGTTATATAATATGTAATATATAAATACCTTTTTCTTCGGACTGTGCCCTGAATATTGCCACATACCAATCCTCTACAACATTCTTCGTGTGGTGTGGCGGCTGCTGGGCGACACTACTTCTCACGGACTGGGCGCAGAAATGCGGGAAGGCAGCCCGCAAGATGGACTGACGATCTGACGCGAGTTGCAGGGAGAGACTGGATGCGTAAAGCACATGACCGCACAATGTAGAAAAATATGGAAGAGATCTATACTCAGCATTGGGTAGACAAAGGTTAAAGAAGAAGAAGAGAAGGATTATCGAACAAGCTTATTAGAGTACTAGCGGTCCGCCTGCGGCTACGCTCGCGTTGCGTAAGATTTTCCCGTGGGAATAAGACTTCTTTCCGTAAAAAGTATCCTATGTGTTAACCCAGGTTACAAACTGTCTCCATTCCAAATTTCAAACAAATCCGTTGAATACTTTAAGCGTGAAGGGGGAACAAACATCCAAACGTCCAAATATATCATTTCACATTTATAAATATTCGAATGGAGACCACGTCTCGGGAAACGTAGTGTGGGACGCCCCCTGCCAGGTGGACTGATGACCTGAAGAAGGTCGCTGGTAGTGGCTGGATGAGGAAAGCGGGTGATCGTGCGCTTTGGCGTGCCCTTGGGGAGGCCTAGGTCCAGCAGTGGACTGCAATAGGCTGATTGATTGATTGATTGAATAATTATTGTTATGTGATAATTTTGAAGATTAGTCGGAAGACTATCTGGAAAGATGACCTTAATTTAAGGCAGGCTATAGCCTCAAAAGGAGACCACACCTCAACTTAGATAAATATTTATAGATTCTCAACAGACAACCAAGTCGTAACCAAACTAATTCACTCGACCAGCACAACATAAAATATCTATTTCATGTTCTATTTAGTATAGACTATATACAATAGTTTCGGGTTACCAATAATCCCAGAGGACCCGTTAGCCGATAATATACCCCTTAATAAAATAACGATACTATTGGTACGGGACTATCAGGATTGGGATACTTCGGGCTTGTGGGTTAACTGTCTCTTTATTGGGTCAAAGTAAGTAGGTACTTACTTGCTTACTAAAATATTGTCGCTAAAATACTCGTAGTTTAGCATCGAATTTGATTCTCATCGCGGAGATTTCAGGTTCGATTTTCGGTTGGGATATTGTCAAACATAAATCTCTTTGTGAGTCTTTTCCTCGTTTAGTTAGGTTATGGCTGATTGCATCACCTGATGGACGAATTAGACTGATTTCGTGCTTTGGAAGACACGTTATACCGATGGTCCCAACGGCTACTTGGTAATAAAATGACGTCACAAAGGTCATGGGTCATTAGGTTTTTGACTTTTTTTAGTACAAAATACAGTGTAAAATCAATTAGTTTTCGTCTTTCTATGTAATCAAGAAATTTTAGCATACTTAATTAAACGTTTAATTAGTTTGTTACCATGTTAAAGTCTAGCACAACAATCATACCCGAAGCCTTATTTAGACCGTCTTTTTTCAACTAACTAGGTTACCTTTACCAATTACCTTTTTCGTCTTAATTTTGATTAGGTTGAAGCCTTGAAAATCTTGATCGATACATAATTTTATTGTAACTACCTAATATTAAACTTACCTCTTCAAATACTTAACTGCTACGGCGACGGCGTAGCGAGAGTAGCGCTACGACGTAGACATTGCGTAGCACGGGGTTGTCTGACGTTTGGCGCAGATAAAACGCAGAAGTATCGCAATCTAAATATAAGGTAAACCAATGTTTAACTGTAACATACGAGTAATTTGTAACTTCTTTAGAATTGTCTACTAAACTATTGGCTTTTCATGGTCGACAAAATTATCTGGGAATTATGACCTAGTCTCCACCAAAACATAGTATCGTTCAACATACAATGTTCTTAGACACGTTACCTTCGTCACTTAAGTAACACGTTGAATAGTTGACATTATAATAAAGCTTCTCAATAATGAAAGGGGTTGGTCTTTGTTCCAACGCAACCTAAATATGGGGCCTTTTGTAAGTAAATGTCAGAAAGTACTTGCAAATAGTTTACTCAAACGTAGATAAAAGTGTTGATCTTGGACAAACCAATTTGTGCAGTCTCTTACAGCGAAGTTGTAAGAGAAAGTAATGTTTGTTATTTTCTTCAAAATGTATCTTTTACTAGCTGTCAGCCTATGTAAGATTTTTCCAGCGTGAATAAGACTTTTTCCCGTAAGAAGTAGCTTATGTGTTAATCCAGGGTGAAAACTATCTCCATTCCAAATTTCATCCAAATCCGTTTAGTTCTTTCGGCGTAAAGCGGAACAATCATTAAAACATCCATACATACATACTTTCACATTTATAATATTAGTGTGACGAGATGTAATCCGACCGAAAATTGAACCCAGAACTCCTGGCATAGAAGGCTAACATTCTAACAACTAAGCTTCAGATAACATTGAAAAAATCTTTCATATGATACATTCACATGTTATTCTCAATTAGCTGACAAGTGTGAATCACGACTATCCTTTTTTAACTATACATTTTTTTTTTCCTTTTCCCAACGAACTACAATATTATAGTCAAGAAGAGTAACCGCCTAGCAAACCCCGCTAAAAACTCGCAGAATTAATTTTGACAGACACCGACGACGACGACAAACTGGCAGATGATAGTCGCTGCTGTACATTGAAGCTTACTTTCGAGGTTCTTACAAACATTGTCATATAAAACATCATTGTACCGCGTATTCGAATGTGGTGTGGTGTGGTGTGGTATTTTTTTTTTTATGAACTTTGTGCCAGTGTCAAGTTATATTCCCCGGCTTCTTTGGGTCAAGTTTGAAGCGTAGTTACGTTTCTTGACCATAGATAATTCGTTGCTTTTTCCATTGTTATTAGAAATGAAGCTACGTTGCTTGTTGTTTTATTGCAAGCAGATTTTCAAAATGGAAAATATTATAATATTAAAAACGTTACACATGGTTGAATACTCATTTATTTTGTATGCGTTGAATACCAAATAAAAGACATAAATGTAAAAGTATCAATTTATTGTTGTCACGCTTTAAATAGAGCTGTAACATTCAAGTTTATTTACATTAATAATAGCATAAACATTAAGACATTCTCTCACATACCTATAAGCAAAATTAATAATTATTTCACTCAACTTTTGCATAGGTACACTATAATTTTATTTAATATAGAAATATGATTGCTACACTATATATTTAAAATAGTTTGATAAAATTAAACAAATAGCAATCGCAGATATTTATTACTTATGTTTTTTTTAGAAATCTAGTCAATCGATCATCAACACTGTAAACAAACCCACCTTTATTTATGTTATTTATATTTTAAATAATCGAACGGAATTTAATTTTCTACCAACAAAACTGCCATGATTTTGGTTTCATTTACCTATGATATATACAATACAACATGTTAGCTAAGTACCGCAAAACGTCTCAAGGGTAGGTCAATCTATAAAACTAACTTTTGCTTAACAACTTTTAAAAATTCGAATGAATCAGTTAATGAAATATACTTTATTACTCACAGACAGAAACGTACAGTAAAAATTGAAAAATTGGCGGCTTTATTGCTAAGGTAGCAATTTCTTCCAGGCAAACGGGTAACATGGAGACATAAATAGGATAAAAACGGTGCAGGTCGGTGCGCCTATTCTAAGCAAATAAATATGAAAACTGAATATTATTTTTGAAATTTTGTGGAACATCTTGAACAAAAGTTGTTCAGTTTCATGGGCTGACCTGAGAGCGCATTTGAACGTGCGCTTTATCTAATCCAATTATAACAGGACTTCAACTCTATAGAGGTACGTTCCTGTGGTCTAGGTCCATTAGATACTACATAAGTCTATAGCAAAACTAGAACTACGCAGGGCCTTGTCTACAGCATGCCAGTAAATCATGAAAGTAGGTAAGTAATAACTATACTTTCCATAATTGTCACCTGCTTCTTTGCATTGATGTAAATAAACATCCATACATTGGACAAAGATAAACAAATAAATAATAAATATGTGGGGACATCTCACACCTGGCCATCTGATCCCAAACTAAGCAGAGCTTGTTGGGTACTGATATACTGATATACATTATACATACTTATATATATGAACAACATCCAGACACAAGGCAAACACAAGTGCTCATCACACGAATGTTTGCCCTGGGGTTTGATCCCGCGACTCTGTGCGTCGGAGGCAGATACACTTCCACCTAGGCTACGGAGCCGCCGCTACGGAAATGCAGGAAAGAATGCTAGCAATTTTGTTCAGTAAGTAAGTTCGGTTGACCAAACTAGGGAAACTTTTGAGTAGCAAAAGCCTTAACCACACTAACTACCGATATAATTATATCGCACAAGAAAGAAAGAAGTATTGACACAAAATAATAAATTAGTCGGCAACTTTGTTTGTTGTTAATGTAAAAAAAAAAATTTCGACAAAATACTAACAAAAAAAACGCACCATCTCGGGAACTGTTCTTTTCTTACCAAGATAGTGGATGTTTTTTTTTTGTCAGTGGATAGTAGAAATGATTATGCTAAGCACGCTGTAACGTACCAAGTGGTTGCCTATTATGGAAACCTCATAATTTCATAGAAAACAAGCAAGAACGAATTTCGGCGCTGCCACTATACCCTCCGTGGTGTAGTTGGTAAGCACGTTGGCTGCGTATAGGCCGAAGGTCGTGGGCTCAAGTCCCGCCGGAAGGTTTACGTTTTTGGTTGTTTTCTATGAATCTAAAATATTTAGCAGAAATGATAACTATGCCTAACTTTCATGGTGTAAACATACCTTACGGATGTCTGGGCGTTAATCAAGTTTGGACGCCCAAAGGCTATTTCATTACTAAGGTTGTAAGGCAAGCGCTATAGCTAAAATGGCAGACATTTATTTAGCGCATCCCCGCAAGTCCGCGCCTGCTATAGCATTTCAGTTTACATAGCAATTACGTGAGTAAGGAAAATACAGCTAGCGGTGTATATCTTTAGCTCTGAGCGAGCGGTACCTCTCTCTCAGTCACCCTAACATTACCCAATGCGAGAAAGAGAGTCACCGCTCGCTCAGAGCTAAACTACTAGCTTTAAATCTGTTAAGAACGAGACGGGCTCGCACAATCAGGGTTTCGTTTCGTAGTAAATTACATAAAATAGTCGATAGGCCATAAATATATTTTTTTCTTATCTTATCTCATTTAGGCCAGGCTGTCCCACTGCTGGGCAAAGGCCTCCCTCTTCCTTTTCCAATCCTCTTTGACAGACTGCTACTTACAGCAAAGGGGATTGCTGGCTGAGAGGTCAGCTACTAGGTAATTCAAGAAATAGGTTTGCTGAAAGATATTTCTTTAGAATGTAAGTTTTTTCAAATGTAATTGTATTTTTGTCATCTATTGTCTACAATAAATGGTTAAATAAATAAAATAAATAAACAATGTATTTTTTAAGTTTGCTTAAAAATTAAAAAAGAACTATTTCAGAATCGAATTCAAGGAAACGTTTGATAAAGAGTAATTATTGGCTTTTTAAAGTTTTGAATTTTATTTGTTTTCAAAACTATCAGAAGCTTTTTTAATCCGACGATAACAAATAATGTTTTATTTAAATAAAAATATGTAAAGGTATAGATAAAAATACTATGTACACATAAATACCTTGTTTACTTATGTATTTATTTTCAACTTATTTCTTAATTTTAGCTTACAAGAGATCTCTAAAGTCAGTCCACAGTTAAATTTAATGAAGAACCTAAGTTACGTACAATTTTATTATAATTAAATTAATTTTATTTAATTCTAATTTATGTTAGAGTACACAAATAACACAAATGCTTACATTTCTTTTAATCCTTAATTAAACATAATTGCTAAGGGACAAAATTGCTGAAAATTAAAATAAGCATTTAACGATCTATGAAAAAATAGAGTTACGATTTTAATGTAACTAAATACTATCAAATTGTGTAAGTTTATAATTTTTCTCAGTTCTGTTACAGATTTAAGACAAGTAAAAAGCACAAAACAGTGTAGGTACTTTTATGTCACTACAATGTATCTTAAAAATGCAAACAACAGTGATTATGTTGTTGATAATGTAATAATATAAAATAAATTGTAATTACATAAAAGTACCCACAGTGTTTTTTACTTTTTACTATTTGACCAGAAGTACATACATTTATTCAATTTATTTTTGACTCCCGCGCTGGTTCATTCCTGGTGCAAAGGTTGTCCGTCGCCACCCAACGCGGCAATGCCGCGAGTGTGTTGGGCTCCTTTGCGCCGGGGATGGCAAGGGGCGGCGTTTTTAACTGACGTGGTACTTTCTTACCAATTTTATTTGAAATTTTTATTTGACTATTGTTAATGTAATACCATTTATTTTTGTGCTGTTGTCATTATACTAACATGGCCGTTATAACTCCTCGTTTTTACATCAAATAAATTGATTAATCCATCAATTTCATAATCACCATTATTGAGTTATTATTTGGTTTACTACAGCATCCTAGCTACCACTCCTATCACTATTAGAACTATAGACCATTTCCGTCTGTCTGAAGAACCTTGATAGTACCTTACTTCATCTTGAGTCGGTGGTGATAAGCCTTCTTCATACGACAGCTTCTTAGGACAAGGCAACATTTCTGTGGGTATATCTAAAATTTTCCTTTTATATTCAACTTTGCTCTCGTCTAACTCCGTATCTTGGTCTTGCATTGTATCATCGTACATTTCGTCTTGGGCAAATTCTTCATCGGTTTCGTCGTAAATTTTGTTATATATTTCTTTTTTGCTGTTGGGGTTGATCTTAGGTTGGACTTTTTCGATTTTGATCTCGGGAAGGTTGGATATGATGTTGTTGTTGGTGTCCATGATGCAGTTCAGGCGGTCGAGGGTAGCTTTCAAACGTTTGCTTTTGGTTTCGTTACGGAGTTTGTGGAGCCAGGAGAGACGACAGTCGCACGTAAGTTTGTTACCTGTAAAAAAAAACATTACTATTATTAGTTTTTTTTTTTCTATTACGTAGCGAATGTTATCATAGATGTGCTGTGCTATTTAATTAAATCATCAAAAAACACAAAAAATAATATTCTTGAATTAAATGTTTGCTGGGTACGTAACTGCGTATTCTAAATACAACGCATCACCTAAAATTGGGTCAGGTACCCAATATTCCCAACAAGCCGTGTGGTGACGGCAGAGTAGAATACATTTGTCACCAACCCCTACTCTTCCCGTGGGTGTCGTAAGAGGCGACTTAGGGACTACACATTGAACAGGGAACGGGCGCTCTCTGACACAGTAACCTTTTAATCTGCGATCTCCAACCCGCCTGCCAAGCGTGGAGATTATGGAAAAACCCTCCACTTAAGTGGAGGAGGCTCTTAGTCCAGCAGTGGACTGTAACGGGCCGTTGATGAAGTTGACCCAATATTCTATCTAGTTTTTGAACAAAGATCTCATGGTCTTATTTCACTAGTCAAAAACAAAGAGTACCTTCTTTGCGAACCTTTATTTTATAAACATTTTGAAATTATCAAAGTATTAAAAATCATAAACTGCTAGTTGAAATATTTGGTCTTCTCCACAGAAAAGCACATTTTTTTATTAAATATGCTAAGCTAACCATGAATGTAACTAACTTGCTTTTCAGATGTTTCAATTATAAATAGACAACCACCCCATAGCCCCTTTTCAGAGATTTAGCCACTCACATAATCAAAATATTATAAACTATAATATTATACCGATATCCAATAACAATCTAAAAAAACACGAGTGCTTTGCAAAAAAAAATAAAAAAACAAAGAGTTGATGAACACATTACACTCTTTGGCAGTACTGTAAAAAAACAGCACTTTCAACTAGTCTGTAAAGGTCGTTTTTTATTGCAAATTAAATGTACTAACCACATTATTTAATATTCAAGAAATTCCACTACATCTTATCAAGCTGGTTATTATAAACTTAATTAGCTCCCGTGTTAAACTAAGCCAAACCACAGTATTAACTAGATGATTTAACTTGCACTAACGATAGGTATACTAACTGAGAAACCGCAGTTCAACTACAAGTAAATCATAATTATGATGAATGGTAGGTGTGCCTAGAATATTTTTTATTTATTCCTTTTTGATTTTTCTTCCCAAGACACCGTCGGTTCTTCAAACAATGTGCCATGCAATTAATGGCATGGCGGGGCGATGCAATTCAAAAGTCAAAAAAGATAGTAGATAGATAGATAGATAGATAAAACATTTATTAAGGGAAAGTACATCATACACAAAAAGAAAGAAAATCAATCAGTAGAGAACAGAAGACAAAAGACAAAAGTAAAGAAAAAAGAAAAAAAGTGTACCGCCCCCCTTAACTAGGCCCTAATTACAAATCTTTTCTTCATAGAAAGCACATTTTGTTTGTGAACGTGCCAATTTAGACATGCAATTAAAGTAATAATGGTATCGAAATCAAGAAGAATAACTGCTACAATGACTGATATACCTACATGCAAATTAGAGTAGCCTATTACAGTATTAAATTACCTAAGTAGAACTTAACTACAAAACTAATCGTTAGTCTACTATAGGTTACGTTCAAAATTGTGTTAGGTAGAATATCTTTTTATTATTCTACCACACTTATAAACGTGACTGTACAACATACATTATTAATTCATTACAATTTTTAACTAAACACAACTTTACTGTTAATACACTTGACTCTCAACTATTTCCTTATCTAGTCTAGAAGGACGTCGAATCAAAACATTCCTTGGTGTAACAAGGTAATTAAAACTTGATGAACCAACAGAAATAATTGTGTTTCTGCGTGTCATGTTTTAAATACTCCTCGAATTACGATAGAAGATATTAGGACATACGATATTTCGTTTGACAACCTTTGTTCCCTTAGAAATTGGTCAGTTTCATAAGCTTTCCCCTCTTTGGGAATATTTCTAACGATTTAAATTTCCCCTTATACACCGTGAAATTTAACTGATTGTTTTTCGTTAAATGGAGTGTTCAGTCCATTAAACTGAACAACTTTCCCCAAGGAACATGGGCAAAAAAAATATTGCTTCCCCATAGTAAATCGATCCGCTGGCCGCGCGGTTATATATGAACGGACCATTTTTTTTGCCCATGTTCCTTAGGGAACGTTGTTCAGTATAATGCACTGAACACTCCATTTAACGAAAAACAAGCAGTTAAATTTCAAGGTGTATATTAACGCTTTTAAATTTACCGCTGATTTATTCCTTGGATTTGGCTAAATAACCCTACACATTAAATACGGCGAAACAAAAGCTTTTTTGTAATAAAAATGTGGGAACTTTATGAATTGCGCTACCAAAAAATGTGAGGTTATATTTTACAATCACTGAAATTTTAATGAAAAAGTTTCATCAAATAAATGCAGGTATTTTATAAAAGATATTATTTTGATGAACGTTAACCGTCTTAACAGGTACCTAAGTAGTATTGCACAACTACGAAACCCTACATTTGGCGTGGCCCAACACGTGCTTGGCCGGTTATTTCTTTTGTAAATTGTTTCCATCACACATACGTCTCATATGGCCAGTGTGGGGGATTATGTCGTGAAATGTAGTGAGCAATAACAGCTGAACCACGAAATGTAATAACACGGTCGTTAGGGCACAATTGACTGGAGTAACCTCACTAACACACTGCTCGTGTCTATTTGTTATCTAAGTATATAATATATAATAAAAATTAACCCCTATTTCTCCTGGTCACGCTATAACTTAAGAACGGCTTTACCGATTTCATTCATCTTTTTTTTTTTAATGTTTTTTAATATTTTGTAGAAGGTATTTTATTTTTTATTTTTCTTACATATAAAAAAATAAAAATGCGCAGGGTAGATGTTGAGAAAAATGGCAGGACAACACATCTGCCGGGTCAGCTAGTACTAATAATAGTTTTACATTTGTAAAGTCGACCAGGAAATTGCTTTACCACCCTAAGGTTGAACACTCTTTGTATGTTGTAGAACAATAAAGTCTGTTTTCCTTTGAAACTAAAAAGTGTCATATTCTATTGCTGTTTTTGTCATATTATCGTGCATGACAGTATTGACATGACATTTAATTATTTGACCTAACTATTTATAACCTATTTCAAAATTACCTCTTCGTTTACTTGATAAATTGGTATGACTTATCGTCTATCTTTCAAAAAAGAAAATAATCTCTCAAAAAAGATCACAATATGGAAAATCACAGCTATAGAGATTATATTCAGAGTATTTCAAAGTTAGAATGTCTATGACTTCAAGAGACAGATTTACTGGTAGATATTGTAAATCTGTCCGATAGCCAATTTAAAGCTAAAATTAAAACTATTTTATGTTCTAAGGCCTATTATACGATAAATGATTACTTAGATGATAAAAACGTCTGGTCAACTGTGGTTCCAAATCAACGGAGTAGATTGTAATTATGACTCATGTATGATTCTTTATATACTTAAAAGAAAAGTACAAAAGATACAATTCCTGTGGAGTTTCTTCTGGCCGTTCTTCTCCACAGAGGGCGTATACTGGTAGTGAACGTGCCATCCATGTTAGCTTTGACGTCGAAAAATGATTTGTAAAAATCTTAATTCGAATAAAATAATTTCGACTTTTGACTTTTGACTTTTTGACATAATAATACCTATGTGATAGATAACAAAGGTTAAAATTTCATGCACATTTAACCTATATTATGATTGGCTTAGCGACGACCAATTACGTTACGTCCTTCAAATCTAAGCCTTAGCGAAATTTTAAACGAATGGGAAATGTTATCGAAACTGATAAAGCACTTTCCTGGCCAACTTTACAATAGGGTATTTGACTATTTTTTTTTTATTTTATAAATCCAAACTTATTAGTTTCTGCTATAGATCACTAAAATAATTTTTGCTCTATCTTTAAAATTTACCGAGTTACAAAGGTTTGAAATTCAAGATTAGACAGAGAGGCTTTTACTAGCATGTGACGTCACTTGCTAGTAACGCCATAAAATCTCCATACAAAAAATCGTTTTTGAAAGAGACAGACATATTGAAACTTTAAAAAATCACTGTAAATTTGTTTTTCAACCGATTCTGTTTTTTTCTTCGCGAATCGTCTGCTACTAATCTATATTTTAAAATTAATTCATAAAATATGGTAAATTTTGGAATAGTCAAATACCCTATTGTTGTTTTCTTTGCAACCCATTCTTCTTTTTTTAAACATAAAACAGCCATTTATTTGGAATGTTTTGAATAGAGAAAATTTCGATTGAATAAACTTAATCTTGAGTTTATTAGAAACGTTTTCTTTTTAGTTTAACTTAATTTTAGTTATATAAGTTAATTATTATAATTATAGTTTATTTTTAGTTCTAAGAATAGTATTCGTAAGGTATTAAAAGTACAATTGTCAAATTACTTCTTCTTCTTCTCTTAGTTTAGCTACGTGAACTTCTGTTGATTGCCAAAAAATGTTTTTGTTTTTTTTTTAACTTTTTTTTTATTAAATACGCCTTTCACCACTATTTTTAACACAAAAGCCAAGAAAAAAGTAGTTTTCTTTAACTTTAGAGTGCTTTTGTTAAATTCATTGTGTAAGAAAAGAGTACGAGTTTCAGGATTTTATTTCAATCTTTTTAAATTTTCTCAACAAGATTAGGGAAGCATAGAACGGGATATTTTTGAGGAAAACGAGTTCAAATCCGCCTGTTAAAGCGTTCTCGCTGATAACAAGAGCGACTCCGAAAGCGTTAATCCAAAACAAAAACAAGCGGTAAATACATTGAACAAAGTAGACATTCAAACTAGAACAAAGCGACGTTAATCTCAACTCACCGTCGAGGGAGATTAGCGCGTAATTCGACTTCATGTTCTCCAGAATCGTATCCAAAGTCTCCCTGCGCAACGTCTCCAGCAAATTGTTCCTCAAATCCAAAACAGTCAACTTGGAAACATCGTCGAACACACCGTCGTCTAACATCCCCAACTTGTTATCAGCCAAAGAAAGCTTCCTTAATTGCGTCAGCCCCCCTAACCCCCTCTCCGATATGAACTCTATTTCGTTCCCGTCCAGGTGAAGTTCCTGAAGACTCCAAAGTTCTGCGAATGCCAAGTCCCCTATCATTGTCAATTTGTTGTTCCTCATGTCCAAATTAATCAAGTTGGACAGCCCCTGGAAGTTTTCTCTAATCACCACTGTGAGCAAATTACCATCGAGATCCAATCTTATCAGATTGTTTAAATGTTTGAAACAACCCTCGTGCAGTACGCTTATTACATTCTTGGAGAGGTGTAGTTTCTGCAAATTGGGCAAGTCGTAAAACACGTCCCTTTTCAACTCCGAAATCTGATTTTCCACTAAGCTGACATTTGACAGCATTATCATGTGAGCGAATGCCATTTTCTCCAATTTCGCAATCTTATTCTTTGCTAAGGAGATTTCTTTCAATGTCGTCGAATTCGTAAACGCAAAAGAGGGTAAGCTGAAAATGTTTGCGTATTGTATGTTTAGGTGTTGTAGCCGATCGAGTCTGACGATTACTTTGGATGGGATGTATGTCAAGCCTCCATCTGCCCGCACGTTGAAGGCTAGCCTTTCCAGTTTGGGCTGCGAATAAAAGTTGGACCAAAACGGGTCATCCTCGGCTATACCGCCGTTGAATACCCAGCAATCGGCTTTGGTGGCGGATTTTATCTTTATACTTTCACAGTAGCAATGTACTTTAGACACTCTATCTTGTATATCACAGATGTTGATGTAGTGCGAATAGGGGCCTTTATCATTTTTGTACCTTCTTTTGTCACTTTGTCGGCTTTCAGTGACGTTTATCTCGACCGTAGCGAACGCAATCATCAGGATCAGATACTTAAGGTCCATGCTTCCTTTTCACATTGGGACTTTTATCTGTAACAAAAGAGATCTTGTTAGTGAGTGCTGAAGGAGTCTTTGTTTTCTTTTTGTTTAATTCTGCGCTCCGCATTAGAGCAAAACAGATTAGATTGTATTGAAGTCGGCACTTAGGTACCATTAAGCCGGCTTAATCGACACTCCAGAAGATTGTTTAAAAAGATGGAAATTTAAATTGTATACTTTGTTTTCCGTGCGAAAGTTTCTACCAAAAAGACTTAAACAGACTAACGGCCAGGCCCAAACAAGCAAAATACGCGCTTATTATTTTTCTCTATGAACTTTAAGCAAACAATAAAACTAGCTCATTGAGATACGTACTTATTTTTTTCGGTTTTACAGCTTTGCTTGTAAATTCCGACTAAATTAATATTTCATCATTCATCAACAGCTCATATACGTCCCCCCCTCCACCGAGAGGCTCGAGCCTACCCTGCATAGCTAGGTTGTATTTTTAGAGTCGATTTATTATCATCTCAGCCGGAAGACGTCCACTGCTGAACATAGGTTTCCACCGTCTATTTATAATGACAACAAATATGAATATATTATTTAAAATAATCGTAGGTATTCTAACAACTACTAAGCGGTTATCCAAATCTACGTTGTCTGCTGTCTCTTTGTTTAGGGAATAATTTCAAATTTCCTGATTTTGTTGACATACTCGTATAATTTAAAACCTTTTAATTCATGTAGAAAATTATCTGGAAATGTTTTTTTTTGCATGTGTTTGCTCGTATTCACAGTGTCTGTACACAGCTGAAGTTTAAACTCTCGACGTGATTATTGGAGGTGTTTAGGAAATGAGCCCGAGTCACGTCGGCGGGTCACGTCACGTTCGAGTTCCGACTCGGTAACTTTTGAGCTGCCTGCGTTTGGCAGACGGATCGATCGCCTCGATGAACGAGTGAAAAACATTATCGGTGGTTTCTGAAAGATTCGTGAGTAATTTTTTCAATTATTTCAATAAGGTGATAAGTAGTTTTTGTTATAGATTACGTTAGATTACATTATTTTTCATTTTTCCTCTATAATTATTAAGTAGTTTTTGAATGCGCATTTGGAGAATAAAATCAAACTTTTTTTTATAATAGGTAACGGTTATGTGAAAATGCCACAGTAAAAGCCAATCCATTCAAGCTAGCAATTTATTTAAATGAAACTTTAAATGAATTGTACAAATTTAAGAAGGTTAAAAAGGCAACAGTACAGTGCTCCCACATAAAGCAAAAGCGATTAAAATGAAGTTAAAAAATAATTTCAGAACAAATTTATCGCAATAATAAAATAACAAACACCTATAGACAGAATATTAAGTCTAGAAAATACACCATGATTTTGTAATCTTAAAATTTAAATAATAATATGATGTTCAGACCATCATAAGCATCAACTTTTCCCAAGGAACATGGGTTGAAAACCCCCAAAAAAAATCGACTTTACTAATTTGTATGGGAGGTCGAAACTTTTTGGGGGGTTTTCAACCCATAATGTTTGGGAAAAGTGGTTGCTTATGATGGTCTAAACATCATATTTAAATTTTGCTAGGGATTACAAGATCATGTTGTATAATGGATAAATAATAATTTTAATCGTTTTATAATCTGTTTGGCCCACGCTCAACACACTGCGTGGGTAAATTTTTATGAAATAGGTTGAGTAAATGTATGAATTTGAGAGGATGTGAAATACAAATGAATTATTGTTTAGGTGTAGACGGTGCAGGCGCGAAAAGCTAAACACTTGCATTCCAATATCACTCATACTACTACGGGATAAAGGCCAGTAGCCTCTACATAGGAATTATTATTTTTATTATTTATTCTATTGTAATTTACTCATTAATATAAATATTTTTATTTACTAAGTTATACCAAAAATAAGACTATAATAAAATTATACGTCTTTGGAGACCCCAATTTAAGTATCTTAGTCTAATAGATACTTCGTAATGGAACTATGATGACTTAATTAGAATCTATTGGGCATAATGACAGGATGCTGGCGAGACAAAAGGATTAGTATCATTGGCCATAACTTGATTGGGAGAACTATCTTAATTTGTCTTAATTGAGTTTTTAACGGGATTCTTAGGGTGATTAAACTTTACCTCGTTTTAGACTCGATGTTTAAAAGTCTCTTGGTATAAAAAAAAAAACTTGATAAAAAAGCTCAATTCACCCTTATACCATTATATTACAAAAACCGATTTGTATTTTATAAAACAGCTTGTCGACAACTCTTTGCTTTACTAAATAAATGATTTATTAGACTCGTGTCAACCGCCTCGACCTGTTACCTTAAATACCTAAGCGTGTTTTCCGTTTATTATACCACTTGACCTTAATTATTTAAGTTTTATACATAATATTCGTGTTTTTGCTCTTGCTGGAAAATTTCATAGTTTTCTTTCAAAGACGTCTGACGCGCGTCGCCTAGCGAAGCGATCGCCTTTTATTCCTCTGAGGTTTTCTTTATTGTTGCATTTTTAACTAGAACATCAACGTACATAATCTCAATATGTAAGAGATTGAGCGCTGAGTTTTTATTTTTACTACAAAATTAATTTGAAATAGTTTTTTTTTTTTCAAATTACACTTTTTTTTCATAACGAGATAGATCTTCAAAAACAGGTCATTATACGTCCCTATCGAGAGGCTCGAGCCTACCCTGTACTAGGGCGATCAGGCCTTAGTCAACCACGCTGGCCCAGTGCGGGTTGGTCGACTTCACACACAAACATTGAAATTGTTCGCAGGAATGAGCAGCCCCCGCTGCATGACCGCCGTCGATAAAATAAACCGCGTGACATATAAAGTGACCGCCAAGAGTATCCAAGTTTATGTCGCGCGAAGATAAGAACTACGTTACTATTGGCGGTTACGTTTAATGTCACGCAGTTTATTTTATCTACGGTCGTCATGCAGCGGGGGCAGGTTTCCTTACGGATGTTTTACTTCACCCTAATGAGCGTTAAATAAACCTATATTTGAATTCGCAATTCGGAAACACATTGTACGTGGTGGGGATCGCACCCGCGTCTTCCGGACGGGAAGCAGCGATCCTAACTAATACACCACTGACGCTCTCAAAATAACGTGTAGCCCAAGCTAATTTTTTAAAAAGAATAGTTCTACTTTGTTCCAAAAACTGCAACTTTCAACATTCTATTTTTAATTTTTTACCGCAACGTCGACTCATAGAAAGTACTTTAGTCGAGTGGCTTCCATAAAAAAATGAGCTAAGCATTTTAAATTTCAATTAGCGGGATGAATGACCCTTACGTTGTGGTTACGGTATGAAACCGGGCTATGTGTGATATTACCACTTCGAGCCACGCTAGACGACTTTTATGTGACTTTGACGTGCAATCAGTTTGAAGTTAGTTTAGAGAATTACGAGTAGGAACTTCACCGAGATAAATGTCATCTTTACTTTTTTTTTTCTCTAGCCTGAGCTATTTTATACACGCAAAAATGAGTTTATCTGTTTGACCTTTGTCACGGATCAACGTCTTAACCGATTTAAGTAAAACATTGGATATAGGTAGGTAAGAAGTTATCAAGGAGTTGAAAAGTGGATTAAAAATACTTTTTAACACGGAACCGTTGAGTTCTTACTTTTATTTTAACGGGAGAGCTTAAAAATCAAACAAGTATAGACAGCTAGTTTATTTATTGTTTTTTTTTTCAATTCATGGCACAGTATGGTTTTTGTTGGAGTGCTTAGAAAAAAATATTTTTTAATAAGATTCAAGTACAGAAAGCTTTACACTCTTTCATTGCTTAGCGACTGAAAGTCAAAGTCAAAAATTATTTATTTCCATAGTACGAGTATGTTATTACATCACTTAGATCCGTTATTACATTTTTTTGGGTGAGTTCACTAACACAATGGCGGAATCTGTGGAGAAGAGTAAATTAAATGTCACTTGACCCTAGAAAGAGAGAGAAAATAATTATTATAACAAGGATCTTGCGTGAAAAATATAACTAATAATTTTACATTTCCACGAAATCAATCAAGATCATCGTCACATCTGTCCTATCTTTCGAGCTTTTGCATTGTTTTAATAAAAATGTATAAGTGACCGTTATTTCAATAGGTAGTCACCATGTGTTTATGTACGAGTTACCTACTAAGTACATATTTTTAAAGATTCATTAATAGTATTAAAAACCATAGAATTTATAGTCACGCCCTTTCGTGATTCCAACGACGATGTATTAAAAAAGGAAGTTTACATTCGTCGGGAGTAAAAACCTCTTTTCTAATTAATTAACAGACAATTGGATAGTGGAGTGTCGCAGCCTTTGTTCTGGTGCGACATTGTCCTTACTTTTTTTTTAACTGACATGTGTTCAGATTATGTCGTGATGATACGAGTTAACTGCAACAATTACTGACATGTTTTATTTATTTTTTTACCCTAAGCATTTTACACAGTATGAGAACATGCCAGTTTCTTTGGTACTCAATGCACGCATTTAAAAATCCGCATACCTTTTTAGAATATTTTTGAATACGGATTAAATAAAGTACAGTAAGCTTGTGTTCTGCATAATTTAACTCTTAGAGCAACCTGTCCAGCAACAATTTGCGTCAATCCATTGCCAATCGATTGCAATCCGGCTTGCCTAGTTAATTAAATATCACTTTAAATGCTGCTTCGGTACAGAAATTCGATAAAGTCCCCGGTATGGTTTTAAATAAGCGCACGATTTCAAGTAAGTTTTTTACGGTCGATGACTTAGCATTGTTGGTAATTAAGTAGTAAATCCGCCATCTCTTACAACATGTTTCTTAAATAAGTAACGCCAATCTATCGGATGATGGTATTTCAGCTCATAAAACTAAACAACTTTTGTTTCACTTTATAAAATAAATAAATAAATTAATTAATAAATTAAAACTTCAATAAAACTGACTAAAACGAAAAAGATATTCCGTTTTTTTTTATTACACATTGTAGAAGAAATTTTCTATTGTAAATATCTGTTAGTTTTTACATTATATCAATGTAACAAAGAAAATATTGAGTGTTAGTTTATTCGAAAAATAAGTCACTATTACACATTTTCATTACGTAAAGTTCAACAATTTTCTGTCTTTCTAGTCCTATTTATTATCTTATTATAAATGTAACAAAGCAAACTCATTATCAAATCAACTCTAATTACTAACTTTGACCGCAACACAGGGCCCAAGAGCTTTATGAGTTACTGCGTGCACAAACCGTGCGGCGACAAATTTATGTTCCAGCTGATAATTAACACGGCACATTCTGTTTACACCGATATGCGGTTACTACATGCGACATGGTTTAAATAGAGAACGTTGTATTTTATTTTTTTTAAATACAGAGTGTGGCAGTGTAGGTCTACATAAACTCATACAGAGCATTTAGTATTTTTTTGTAGTATTATGGCTCACTTTGGTTGGGGCATATATACTCGTAGCAGGCTGAATACTGTTTGAAAAGATGTACATTCTGTGTGGTCGACGCACATTACCTACGGAAGTAGTGGTTCTGCAATTCAATAATATTGTTGGTGAAATCAGTCACCAAACTCACATCCCAAAAAAATAAGATTAAAATTATAATTACTATATAACAATAACTATTGTTACAGCAATTGTCTTACCTGACAAAATCTCCAGAAAAGAAAAAAAAAATGTCTGAGCGAACAAATACTTACAAACATGTATTAATGACCGAAATTGCAAAAAAAGACAATGAAATTATCATAATAGTAGCTGACCTAACGAGTAGCTGTGCCGTCTTCTTCTTCATCATGTAGGTTCTAAGGTCGACAACCGACCACACAAACCCAAGTGTTAAAGAGCCGCCAAAGGCCACTGACTTGGCTCGTGTAACAACTACATAGTAGCCGGGACCAATGGCTTAAAGAGCCTTCCGAAGCGCGGAATCTTCTTTTTGGATAATCAGGTTATTCAACCTGCAAAGTCCTAACCAAACTGGGGAAATCTCACATACAGATTTTTGCTTGACCGTGTCCCCCCCCACCGGGAATCGAACCCGGAACCTCCGTAATGAAATCTTGACCACTCGGCTGCTGGACCGCCTAATGGGTAGTATCCCTGGCTACAAGCACAAGATCGCGGCTACGAAACCCGCCCAAACCAAACATTCGTGTGATAGGTACTTGTGTTTGAATTTTGATTTGAAATTATGTATATCTAATAACGTTATATATATTAGCTGTCAGATACCCATAGTACAAGCTTCGCTAAGTTTGGGATTATTATTTATTCCATGTCACTTCCAGTGTAGTTCTCTAAGCATATGAAGATAATTAACCCAATGCAGTGCTCATGCAAGTTGTGCATCCTTTTGACTGCTACCGGAACAATAAGTTAAGCCGACAATAGTTAGTTTAATTAGACTTTCGCCGCTAGCGACAAAAAAAAACATCAACACTGATGTTTTGTTAACAACTAATTGTTATTACGAAATAGAGAAAATCACCTTTTTTTTAAAGTACAATACCATAATTTTATCTTTTACAGTTGTGACGCTATTCGTTTTTTGCATCTCCTCTAAAATTTTAATTTCCCTTAAACCATAATATTCGGACGGTATTGAGACGTCGATAATATTATTTATTACCTACAAAGAAAATTATTGATTGATTGATTGATTTTTGTATGTGCCATAACATTTTGGCGAATAAAGCTCTTTCTTTTTTCTTTTTTTTTATTACAACTTATTAAAAGGATTGAATAATGTTATTAAGAGTATTGCGTGGCCTGTATGACGATGAAATCATAAATAGTACAACTACAAAAAAAAAGTGGATTGTGTGAAAAAGTGAAAAGTGTGTCCGTTAGTCCCTGCGATCGACAATTATAATTGTTGATCGAAGGTTAGTCCTCCCTGTTAAGAATTGTGTTTGTGAAAAGCATGATAAGATGCCTATTTTGTTCAAGCAGCCCAGAAAGTACGAGAGTCTTCATTAACAAGAAGAAAAACCGCAAACGATCTCATCAAGAAATTGGAGTGAGAATATTTTCAACCTCATCATAATTGAGCAACCAATTAGGTACACGTTATAATATTTATAAGAAAAACTGTGTTGTAAACTCAAGAGACATGACCTCGTTACAGTGGCTAGGAGTCACTGTTTCTCCACTTTTTATAAGACTTTAATTTGCACCTAAATGTTAAAAATATTGAATCTGTACACATACTTACCTAACTAAAATACAGTGCTGAGTTTTATTTATTTTTATTTAATGTAATTTAGATCACCATATACAACAACTTCCAACAAGAATGATGCGAATTGCGTTTTTCATTTCATTTTTAGGTTTCCGTAGTCTAAAAGGAACCCTTATAGTTTCGCCACGTCCGTCTGTCTGTCTGTCTGTAAGTCTCTCTGTCCATTCGCGGCTTAGCTCAGAGACTGTTAATACTAGAAGGCTGTAATTTGGCAAGAATATACATATTATTCATGCCGACAAAGCCGAAGAATAAAATTTTAAAAAAGAATTGGGTTCCTCTGAAATACGTGAACAGTAGTGTGAGGTAGACAACCGACCTCACAAACCCTGGTGTCAGTGTTATAGAGCTGCCAATGGCCACCGACATGGCTCGTGTAACGACTAGATAGTAGCCGGGACCAACGGCTTAACGTGCCTTCCGAAGCACGGAATCATCTGTCATTTCGGACAATCAAGTGATTCAGCTTGCAATATCCTAAACAAACTGGGAAGTCTCACAAATCGATTTTATGCTTGACAACACTGTCAAGCATAAAATCCCTGGGGACACCCCCACAGGGAATTGAACCCGGCACCTCCGTGATGGGCGTCGAAATCTCGACCACTTGACTTAGTCATAGAGGCTCACTATGTTAATAACGTGCAACAAAAACGCCATTGCAATATTATATTATTTAATTAAATGCAGTAAGTTGCATAATATTTTACTTTGAACAGTTTGCAGCATTGTATTGTTTCATGTTAAATTAGTACTGTAGGTAATGTTTCTGTACAAAGTTAACTATATTATTCATAGAACTAATGTAAGTAAGTAAAGCCATAAATAACACAAGTTTTACTACCTATTTATATAGAAGTGAAAAATGGGAACCATTTTCTTTTACGCTTTTTTTACATTTAACTACTATATTATTACTAGTGGCTCTGTGAGCTGTAGACCTCGCGAGTCTGTATATCTTTTCAAATTTATTTTTATTTTTTCTCGACAAACATCCCTGACCCCTTGATTTTTATTTTTTTTATTTTTAAACTTTATTTTATTTTATTGGTTAAGAAATGTGACCTGTAGAGGAAAACAGCCTCGGCGGTAGACTTTGTAAGCTAGCAACCCCTATAACTCCGTCATTTTTTTTAAATTTCCAAAACCTGACTCGACAAAAAAAAAACAATTAATTTATCGAACCTGTTCACAAATTTCACGAGAATCGGTTGAGAAACGCGACCTATAGAGTAAAACAAACAAACAAACAAACAAACAGATGGACATACAAAAGCAAATTTGGCCAAGCTGAAACAGAGACGCTTCGCTCGCTCGGTCAATTAAGTTTAACATTTTTTGTATAGTCTGTCGGTTTTGATACTTTTTTTATGACTTAACTAAAGTGGAAAGTGATGTGAACAATTGCCTTATTAAAAAAAGAAGTTCAACTTTTATAATTCTCATTTTAATTCGTTTTCTCTATATTACCTGCAAAAATATTGGATTCCTATTTGTATTCCATTGAAATTTATTCACCTAAACCAACATAGTAGTATAACTAGATTATTACAAAAATTAAGTACAAATTGTACAGTCGGTCAATATTTCTTTAATCTCCCTAATTTCTTTACCACAAAGCAAGACTCCCACAAACAAAAACATCCTATAAAAAATACAATCAAATCCACCTAACTTGAACAACTCCTTTCATAACTCCAATATAACAACGTAAAAGCGTTTACTTCACACGGACACAAAGAATTTTACCGCGACATCTGTTCATTGCTGAGTTTTTCTGTTATCTTCACTTCAAACTCTCTGACTGCTCGGAAGGACAATAAGAAGACCTGATTAAAATTGTAAGTTTCAAATAACTTATTTTTCTAGACACTATAAAGGGCCGGTTTTTCAATCCTCAGATAAATGATCTAATAACTATCTAACGAACAAAGTTATATGACTGTTTATCGGACGAATAATTGTTCTCCCATTTTTCAATCGTTATTAATTCCATTGATAACTATCTGACGCAATCTTCAGAGAGGTGAAACAAATATATTACTTAGACTAACGTTAGAGCAAGACAGTCTTTTCTGCCCATTTTCTGTCAACAATGTCATGTCAATTCTATTATTTACTTCTTCTTTTTTTGTTATGGCACTAGTTGAACTTTGTGCCAGTTTCAAGAATTTTTTGAAAATTGTTTGTCATAACGTCATGCCTCAAACTATCAGTCGAATAGTACAGTTATCTGGCAAATGAAGCGGCAGATAGATTTAAATAAGTCTTATCCGACTGTAGAAAAATTCAATATCTTGCTATCTGTCGAATAAACACTATTTGTTTATCTAGCGATTGAAAAACCGGGCCTAAAATAAATTAAATACTATCAAAAAGTAATAGAAAATACAAATAAATAAATATATATATATATTGTTTTGTTTCTCACTGGGGAAACAAGAATATTGATATTTAATAAATAACATTTAGATAATAAACACTTTTGCACCTATAATAAGAAGCGTCCTCCTCTCTCCTATTTCAAGTTGCTGCCCAACAGGGTCCATGATGTTCAGTCAGCTGACGAATTAGCTGACCCCCCCGCTCGAAACCGATGAAGTTTTCTTGGGTTATTGTTTTTGCTTTATCATGAAATTTCGTATAATTGTGCAGGTTAATAAACTGTACGAGTATATAAAATGTTACGTAAAAATATAAATAATCACCTGAGAAAATCTCATCGGTTTCGAGCAGGGGGGGTCAGCTAATTCGTCAGCTGACTGTACGTACCTTCTATTTACTTTTTATAACATCTACTCTACCATTGTGAAATGCAATAAATAAATTGAATTGAAATAGATTGACACCTTTGAATGTAAAATAGCAAGAAGTAGCACTTAGCTATTTGTATAGCAGATCATGACCAGTGGAGAAAAAGGTGGACATTGCCCAGCAGTGGAACTACTAGAAGCCATTAAAAAAAAACTCTATTCTTACCCTTTTAGGGATAGAAACACTTTATGTTTGTATGAAAAAGTAAAACATAACACCTAACGGGTAATTGCTGAGTATTATTTTTTCAAATAATTTAGAAAATCGGGTTATTAAACATAAGTTAGTTACTACGAAGCCCGAGTAAATAACGTACAATTTTGCTGTAGTGTATTTTCCTTAAAAAAGAAACAAAATTAATGTAAAGTAGATTCACAACAAGTTTAATAATAAAACCCATCTAAATAAATACGCGAGAAGAAACCAAGCTTATTTTTTCATAATTGTTATTAATCATTTAGTAAGTAATGTGATCTATCCGTAGCAGTTTGCTACGTGCTACGCTTTTCGTAGCAGATATCAGCAATCGTAGCGTTAAAGCTCGTTATGTCGTCCTAATTTGGTGGAGTCAGTAAAGTTGTTCGTTCCTTAATAGCAATTTCTTTAATCTTGTTTGACAAAAAATAACTGGCAAATTCAAATAAATAAAGAAAAAAAATTGTATTCGAGTATTTGCTAAAAAAATCAGGTTATTTCGATATCAAAATGTTCGTTCCAAGAATCCAACATACAAAGTTCTTTGTAACATAATTTCTCATATTTGTTTACAAGAATAATTTTACTTATCTGTATTTTTTTATTACAGTACGTACTTATTAAAAGTTGCATAAACGTATAAAGATATAGTTATGAAAATTATTGACAAGCTAAACATTGGTGTCATGTCTGCAGGTTGCACCCGGACCGGTAGGCTAGGATCGCTACCGAGCGGGTGCCAAATGACAGCCGACGTAGGAGAGGCAGACCTCGAAAACGATGGCGAGACGATCTCGACGCTTTCGAAGATGATTGGGAGTCAGTGGCAGAAGATCGAGAACGGTGGAAGAAAAAAGGGGAGGCCTTTGCCCAGCAGTGGGACAGGTCAGGCTAGAATTAAAAAAAATCTACACATTTGGGAGGCTAGTGGTAGGAATCCCGCTCAGGGAAAACGCTGATAGTTTGATGAGCACTTGTTTTAGTAATTTTTGAACACTTCATTGCCCACAAAATTAACATACAAACAGTGGGGTAAAGGTTAATTAGGTGTGCAAAGGCGGCATTTCTTTCGCCCTTTTTTAATTATGTTTAAGCTTTTTTATTTATCTTAATGCATGTATATGTCATAGCCAGATTTGATCATTAGAATTTTCGCGAAAACCTTAGGGATATTGCGAAAACACGGTTAAATAAACAATACAATGGTGAAAACATTTCTTAATCTTACTGGAGAATGTCAATGTTATTGCAAAAACCGTGTTAAAAAGAGCGACTCGTGTTATTGCAAAAATCTTATCTTTTTCCGGTAAGATTAATAAATGTTTTCACCATTGTCTAATTATCCCTGTTTTCACAATATCCTTAGGGTTTTTGCGAAAATCTGAATTATCAAATCTTCCTAGGACATACTTATATAAAATATGAGCAGCTGTCCAAAGAACTTAGTCTAGTTTGGAATCAGATGGCCATGTGTATTATAACATAAAATATGTGAACTTAAAAACGAAAAAGACAACGTTTAGGAAGCTAAGACTTAAACATGAGCTTTATGTTGGAAACTACTCGTGAACTGGCGTCAAAAGAGCACTGTTTATGGAATATGTGAACGAATAATCGTAAAAAGTGTGTCGCGCTCCACTTTTCGAACTAGAGATGAGGCGAATGGTCATTGTAATAGTTCAGAAATGTACTCTATATAGTTTCACAAAAAGTCAATATTTCCATCAACATCATCAACGGCCCGTTACAGTCCACTGCTGGACTATGAGCCTCCTCCAGTTAAGTGGAGGGTTTTGCCATAATCTCCACACTTGGCAGACGGGTTGGAGATCGCAGATTAAAAGGTTACTGTATCAAAGAGCGCTGCTGCCCGTTCCCTGTTCAATGTGCAGTCCCTAAGTCACCTCTTACGACACCCACGGGAAGAGTAGGGGTTGTGACAAATGTATTCTACTCTGCCGTCACCACACGGAGTCAATACTTCCATAAGAGGATATTATAGTGTAGTTAACAACCTCCGTGGCCGAGTAGTCGAGATTTCGCCGCTCATTACGGAGGTTCCGGGTTCGATTCCTGGTTGGGACACTGTCAAGTATAAATCTTTTTGTGAGACTTATCCCAGTTTAGTTAGGACATTGCAGGCTGTTTTACCTGATTGCCCGAAAAGAAAGGTGATTTCGTGCTTCGGAAGGCACGTTAAGCCGTTATTGGTCCCGGCTAATATCTAGTCGTTACATGAGCTATGTCAATGGCCTTTGGCGGCTCTATAATACTGACACTAGGGTTTGTGAGGTCGGTTGTCGACCTTACAACCCACACGATGCAGAAGAAGACCCTAATTTAGAGTAAGCTCAAATACAAATATGAGTTGACAACAACAAAAAATAACAAGTACATAAATAACAGATGGGAATCTATCTAGTATCGCAACTGCTATTCCCTTTTAGCATTTTAAACTAGCTCCTACTCGGCAAACTTTGTGACGGCATTATAAAATGTTATAGTCCTGTTTGTGGAGAGATACGCAGGTGCAGTGTGATGTTTTTATTTATTCTCCGCTGAAAATAAAGCTATGAAAAATACTGGCGTATGTGCTCGTCTGTTGTAGGAATAGAAATGTTTTTATGAGGCTTGGGAATTTTGCAGGTCACTGAGAATGGCTAGGGTTATTAGGATATGAATTTATAGCACAATGTTGTTATTATTGTTGATATACGTCCCCGCAGATGGGCTCGAGTCTAACCTGTATGTGATCAGTTAGTCGACGCCGCTGGCCCAGTGCGGGTTGGTCGACTTGACACAGAATATTTGATTATCCTCGCAGGTTTCTAATTGTTAAGCTTCCCTTCACGGAGGATTTTCTGATCTTTTTGTAAAGAGCATCGAATAAACGTACATGAATGGATTTAAAATACAATAATAAATTGGTTTGCAATCTTCTTCATCGTGTGGGCTGTAAGGTCGACAACCGATCTCACAAACCCTAGTGTCAGTGTTATAGAGCCGCCAAAGGTTACTAACTTGGTCCATATAACGACTAGATAGTAGCCGGAACCAACGGCTTAACGTGCCTTCCGAAGCCTTCCTTATTTTTTCAACGTGTCTTTCGAAAAGTCTAGTTTCCCGTAGAAACACAAATTAAAATTATGATATGAATGAATATTCTTATAAATTGGCAGGATCAAAGTTTTGAGATCAGAAGCCTTTAAGATTGGAAATAATAATAACAATAACTCACAAAATACTGTGCTTTCTGAGCCTTTGTTACCTTCATTAAAATCAGAATCCATTAATTTTATAACTTTGTTATTTACGAACTCGTATTTTGCAACTTTGCGCTTTGAATTTATTATTAAATTCTAAAATCTGGGCAAGATTTTACGAAAAACAGCTACTGTTTTTGAGTTTTTGTGGTTAACCTGGACAGAAACTGGCGAAGATTGGGATCTTGAGGTCAAACGCTGATTTAAGGCCTCTTCACACGCGAAGTTAAAGTTCAAACACCCAGTTTAAGGCTGCCATAAATAATACAACAAAAATGTATGGTTATGGAGTCAAATTTGTATACCTTACTGTTTCCTTTATGCTGTCACTTCATAATTTGGAAAAATATACGTGCGTATGTTATTTAGTCGTATAACCCGAGCTTTTATGCAACAAGCTCAAAATCCTGTTGATTGTAGATTTTTCTAGATTTATAAGATATCAAGATATGAGAAAAATACAATATTTATTCATATTTATCTTTGATGTTTTCTATGTCAAAAGATTGTGATAAGTAGGTATAGTTTAGCTAATCTTTTGTTACATTTACATAAATATTATTATTTAATAAAATACGAGTACAAAATAATTATTTAGTAAACGGCAAAATAAAAACAGATTTTTCTCCAAGAGTGTACGATTGTCAATTTACAACTAGGTTTATTATAACAGAATTCCGTCTCAACTGAAGTCCGTCCAATCCGGAATCTGTTCCAAGTGGATTAAGGCCAAAGTAGGTAGGTACCTAACAACGATTCTTACAAATAGATCATATTCTCAAAACAACAACACTACTAAGAGTCTGACCCCCTCAACATGCTACCATTTACTCCAAAGTTAAAATGAAGTATAATACACGAATATTCACTTACAAAATAATTCATTTTATATCATCGCAAAAAACTGGCTGGCAGAATCTCGTTAAAAAAATAAACATTTTTCATCTATTTTGATGAAATTTCCTTGATAACGAACCACTGGAAGTCCTTTATGCCAGTCAATTTGTCGTATTCCGTGCGCAGCTCACCGCATAGTTGGAATTAATTGCTCGATAAAAACCTACTGACAATGACTTCATTAGTGCTCGTTCGGTTCAGCGCAGTTCAGATCAAATTCTGAACAGATTGTTCTAAAGCGGTTCACGGAAATTGGCCATTAATTTATGGTTTGGCCTTTTACGTTCTTGGTTATGTGCGCCGAAATCACCTACAAAAAAGTAAGATATCCAAAAATAGGTATGCAACATTGCAGAAATATTCATAAGGTATTATATTTTTTTAATATTACTAAGTACTTGTACTACAACTGTGTATGGTAGAATATATTGTTTCTAAAAAAATTGATGTAGGTATCTGTTAAATTAGAATTAGATTTGGTTCAAATTAAAAAAAAAATGCACTTTTGTTTTAATGATATCTACCAAAAAAGTTCAATATTTACATTATTCAGTCATTAAATAACGACTCTACAACATACCTATCTAATACTTAAAATAATTTATGTTTTATGATATAAACTTTTACACAATACAATGTTAAGAAACCTACAAAATCAATATTCCTTGTATATTATATATTTATCCCCACATACATCATATTTTTTTAAGTACGTATTGAAAAAAAGGAGCACGTGGGAACAGCCCGGGCCCAACTGTTCGCATTGGGCATTTAACCAGGGATTAATCCTTGCACGATTAATTAGGTTTTGTTTGAAGTAAATCAGAGGGATGGTCAAGTGTATTAAGTCTGATCGAGTGTATTAACACAGAGATAATACGTTTTCCTACGTGGTTACGTACAATATTTAATGTAACTATACCTAATAATAAAAGTGACAGCGGAAAACAAATAAGTATGAAGGAGAGGGCAGGCGCGTAAAATTTTTCTTCCTACATGCAAATAAGTATAATCATAGCCTTAGATAAATGAAAGGCACGCGCGGCGCTCGCCTAGATACCGCGCTATCTAAAAACACCAGCTCCGTGTTGTTTGCGGCAACTCAACAATGACAATGACAATTTGGAAAGATGCGAGCTCGGAGGAAATACGAGACGAGACGCGCCGGCGCGAGCTCGGGTACGCCGAATTCGGCGTAGTATTTGTTGCCGCATTTTACAACTATCAAGCGCCGCGCGAGCCTTTCATTTATCTAAGATCATAACCATAAACATCAAGGCTAGGAAAAATCTGTGAAGAATGTATAGTATTTTATGTGTTCATCATCAAGAGTACATATAGTCGTTGCCAAATCAAGACCTCTTATGTGGCGCTCTGGACGAAAATCACTATAGAAAATCAAATTCTCCACCTTCTACAAAAACTTTTTAGTAGCCAAAGAGTTTTAATCATCTATTCTGTCTTTTTTTACATGAAATATTACATAATCTATACTTATATTTTGTACCAAACGATCTTATGGACCCGTTGGGAAAGAAAATATTTCATATTTTAAAATGTCGTGGACCCGTTGGGAATCAAAGTATGAACTTAATTTGTAGAATCATGGACCTCTGGGAACAAGCCTTCGCAAAGATACAGGTGACGAAAAAAAACTCTCATGTGACACTCAAAAATATTTTGACAGTGAAAATATCTCATGTGTGCAATTAAAATATCTCATGTGTGCAACTAAAATATCTCAAGTGTGCAACTAAAATATCTCATGTGTGCAACTAAAATATTTCATGTGTGCAACTAAAATATCTCATGTGTGCAACTAAAATATCTCATGTGTGCAACTAAAATATCTCATGTGTGCAACTAAAATATCTCATGTGTGCAACTAAAATATCTCATGTGTGCAACTAAAATATCTCATGTGTGCAACTAAAATATCTCATGTGTGCAACTAAAATATCTCATGTGTGCAACTAAAATATCTCATGTGTGCAACTAAAATATCTCATGTGTGCAACTAAAATTGGCATGCTTACATACATTTTTTTATCACGAGGATTTCTTTTTAGTTTTTACAAAACATGCATCTTTGCACATCAGAGGTCTCGATTTGGCAAATCAAAAAAATCAAATCAGCGCACATACGGCAATTATCAGTATTTAGAGCGACAAAAATATTTTATATCGAAAATTAATAGACGGACTGTATATTTTTTTGGAATCCTCGGGTTGAGGAGTTACTTAAACACAAAAAAAAGTAAAAAACGTAGATACTTTTATTAAGAAATTCAAAATTAGTTTGGTATTTAAATTAAAAATATATAATATTTAGTCACAAATTATTAATTATTTTCATTGACAATAAATATTAATCCGAATAAACCTCATCATCCACAAAATCATCCATATGTCGTCAGCTTGGTCTATCGGAGACTGTTGCAAAAAATCAAGAATATCTAACATCTGTATTACTTCTTGCGGAAATGGTTTACGCTTCTTTTTGATTATTTTCGGTAAGATGAAATTATAGGATCTGATATATCAGCATTCTGTTCAAAATATCTGTGTTGGTGTTTGTTCCTGAGGTTTTCCGAATGCGAATGCAAATGGAAGTCTCGTCGGTAAGGCATTACGACTAGCTGCAAAAACAAATCGACAAATTAAAAAGGGGACACTTGGGGAGCCAGCTTTTTTCATACAACTAGTCCTCAGAGTCCTACCTAACATAAAAACAAAACACAATTGCGGTACTCATCGGAACTTTTTATTATCATCACATAATATGCAACATATATTTCTTTTGCGATAACATCTCACTTCTTCGCTGATTTTCTAAAAAGCTCTTTACGTCATAGAAACAAGTACATACCTGACGGTGCACAATCCATGTCAAGATTATTTTTATCGGTGGTGTATGTAAAATCGGAAAAAATACGTTTAACACTGACGGGTGTTTAGTTGCTACTGGCGTCAGCGCACTGGGAACAATTACTTGCGAGAGTATGAAGATAAGTACTTACTGCGGGTAGAATCAAATTATACCGTATATTGAGAGACCGATATATTCCCTGCGTTCCGAATCAAACTTTTAGCGCTGTCAGCGATCAGAAAAGCAAAAAAACGTATGAGTTTTGCCTGCTGACAGTAATTCGGAACGTGATTACGGGTGCTTTAATCGATTTCAGCGTGTCTCGGAACGCAAGGATTGTAGAATGTTTTCATACAGTAGACACGATTGCAAGCTCAACCTGAAAAAAATACTTATGTCGCTCTAATTATGCGTAATTGCCGTATGTGCAGCGGCCCATTACAGTCCACTGCTGGACTATGAGCCTCCTCCACTTAAGTGGAGGGTTTTGCCATAATCTCCATGCTTGGCAGGCGGGTTGGAGATTGCAGATTAAAAGGTTACTGAATCAGAGAGCGCTGCTGCCCGTTCCCTGTTCAATGTGTAGTCCCTAAGTCGCCTCTTACGATACCCACGGGAAGAGTAGGGGTTGGTGACAAATGTATTCTACTCTGCCGTCGCCACACGGCTAAAGGGAAGTAACACTCGTTTCTTTCCTGGCTTGTTCAATAAATTAAACCAGTTTATTTACCGTATAATAAATAATTATACGTGTTCCGGTTATACATCAGTGGGGAGACAGGATAAAACAGATAAACGAATGCACTTTTCCTTTGATTTCCCAGCGGCTCACTCTTCACAGGCATAACGTACAACATTGTAATTGTAAACGTGGCAAGTGATCTATATTTATAATATTTATATAATATTTATATTTAAGTAAAGTATGTATGTATTGTTTTAAGTATTTTATTTATAATTACCAGTGGTATGTGGTATATTTTTATACAATGTATTAGCAAAAAATATTTTTAAAATTCGCAATTTTTTATATATTTTTTCGACACTATCAGCTTATCAATTTGTATGGAAGTTCATTCAATCAATCAGCCTATAGCAGTCCACTGCTGGACGTACGCCTCCCCAAGGGCACGCCAAAGCGCACAATCACCCGCTTTCCTCATCCAGCCATCATCAGCGACCTTCCTCAGGTCATCAATCCACCTGGACGAACAGTACAGTACATACTAACATAAAATCTGCAAATATTTGAGCTGAGTTTTGTTGACTCACAAAGAACGTATTAAGAACACGTTTGTCAAAATTGTTGGCTACAATTTATTAAGAAGTACCTAGATATGCCGCTCTTTGTTATTTTGGCTTTTAAATAAAATAAATATGTGGGAACATCTCACACACGGTCATCTGATCTCAAGCTAAGCAGAGCTTGTACTGCTTGTATCAGGCAGCTGATATGCATATTAATTATGATAATATATATTGATAAATACATACTTAAATGTAGATAAACAACAACCAGGCACACGCACACTCATCACATGAATGTTTGCTCTGGGCGGGTTTCGAACCCACGACCGTGTGCTTCCCAGGCAGCCACACTACCAATTGGCTACGGGCCCGTAATTGGTGGCCCTATTTTTAAGACGCTCGTATACAGACGTGATCATCAACGGCCCGTTACAGTCCACTTAAGGCGCTGGCTATAGCCAATGACCTTGAGCGTTTGGATTTTTAGCTATGATCGCAAACTCTTTCGATAACGTCCCGCCATACATGTACGGTGAAATTGTGTAGGAACTAATAAGACCTCAAGTGCGTCAACAGAACAATTTGTCGAGATAATGATTCACCAAATCGAAAGATGGCGCTAAAAGTCATACAAATATTTATCTTCTCTTTTTGAACAAAATACTGAAAAATTAAAGCAGAATACGTATCATTATTATTTATTTATAATCTACATAAATTTTAGAACAAATAATCGCACATACTTCACCAAAAGGGAGACCTCATAATTTCGGGTTTGATTTCAGACTTTTTTTTCATAGACTTATGAAAGTTTTAGAGATTAATATTAAAAATCGTAAATTTTAGGAGGTAAACCACAATTTACGTATTCAACGTATTCCCAAGAGCTCTAATTTGCCGGCAATGTTGCCAATAAGGTTCTTCGAATAAAATGTGGTATTTTGAGATGATTATCAATGTAAAATATAATATTACAAGCTGTCGGTTTTTGTCGACTGTGCTAGCCATCTCACTTGCACATTTGAACATTTTTAAAGATAATGAATGATTATTTGGTTTTAACGAGATGTTAACAAAAAATTGTGGCTTGTCAAATATTTCCTCAAGAATTAGAATAGATCCTTATAAGAATCATCAAAAATTTCTTTATTTGTGGACCCATTTCGGTGAAACTTGACTTGAGACAGTATTTGACAAGAAAACAACGTTATGTTAATAATGACATAAATCAAGATGGCAGCCAACTTTTTTGTTTATGGACCGATTTCGTTTAAACTTGGTGTTTTGGCATAAAAACAACAATAATGCAATGTTAAATTTGACAAAAACCCAAGATGGCGGCCAACTTTTTCTTTATAGACCAATTTTGGTGAAACTTGGTTTGACATACTGTTTTGGCATAAAAACAACAAAGCAAAAAATCAAGATGGCTGCCAACTTTCTTGTTTATGGAACGATTTCGGTGAAACTTGGTTTGAGTCAGTATTTAGACAAGAAAACAACAACGCAATGTAAAAAATTACAAAAACCTAAGATAGCGGTGAACTTTTTTGTTGAATGACCGATTTTGGTGAAACTTGGTTTGAGACAGTATTTTAACAATAAAACAACAACGTTATATTAATAATGTAAAAAAATCAAGATGGCGGCTAACTTTTTTGTTCGTAGATCGATTTTGTTTAAACTGGGTTTAACATACTCTTTTGGCATACAAACATCAACGCTGTTAAATTTATAACAAAAACAAGATGGCGGCCAAGTTTTTTGTTTAAAGACTGATTTCGGTGAAACTTGGTTGGTTAATCTGATTAACGATTGAAAGTTATAATTAATCATTAGTCGTTAATCCCGATTAAGCAATTAATTTAATTTATTTATTTTATTTTATTTATTAGGTTACCAACAGAGTATACATTAAATAACACATAAACTATAACACAATTGAAAAGCTAAATGCTACTCCAGTTACAGGTAACGACGACATGCACGATGTAAGCAAACAGAAGAAAAACATATATATTATATACTCATATACAGCACCGAAATCTATGTTGTAATTGCTTAATAATAATTAGAAAAATGTAAATTAAAGTTATATAAATTCAGACAAATATTAATTAGTTAATTAATAAACATATAATAATAATCGTTTCATAATCGGATTAACTTTTTGCCAACACTGCTTTGTTCTTTTTATGCCAAAACATGTCCAACCAAATTTGAAATCAGTCAATCAAGAAAAAGTTGGCCGCCATCTTGAATTTTGGTAATTTTTAACATTGCGTTGTTGTTTTTATGCCAAATTAGTCTGTCAAACCAAGTTTCACCGAAATCAGTTTATAAAAAAAAAGTTGGCCGCCATCTTGATTTTTGTCATTTTTAACATTGCGTTTTTGTTTTCTTGTTAAAATACTGTCTCAAACCAAATTTCATCAAAATCGGTCCACAATTAAGAAAGTTGGCAGGGCAGTCATCTTAGTTTTTTGGCAACATCAACGCAATGTTAAATTTATAACAAAAACAAGATGGTGGCCAACTTTTTTGTTTAAAGACCGATTTCGGTGAAACTTGGTTGGTTTATCTGATTAACGATTGAAAGTTATAACTAATCATTAGTCATTAATCCTGATTAAGCAATTAATCGTTACATAATCGGATTAACTTTTTGCCAACACTGCTTTGTTCTTTTTATGTCAAAACAGTATGTCCAACCAAATTTGAAATCAGTCCATCAAGAAAAAATTGGTCGCCATCTTGAATTTTAGTAAGCTTCAACATTGCGTTGTTGTTTTTATGCCAAATTAGTCTGTCAAACCAAGTTTCACCGAAATCAGTTTATAAAAAAAAAGTTGGCCGCCATCTTGATTTTTGTCATTTTTAACATTGCGTTTTTGTTTTCTTGTTAAAATACTGTCTCAAACCAAATTTCATCAAAATCGGTCCACAATTAAGAAAGTTGGCAGGGCAGTCATCTTAGTTTTTTGGCAACATCAACGCAATGTTAAATTTATAACAAAAACAAGATGGTGGCCAACTTTTTTGTTTAAAGACCGATTTCGGTGAAACTTGGTTGGTTTATCTGATTAACGATTGAAAGTTATAACTAATCATTAGTCATTAATCCTGATTAAGCAATTAATCGTTACATAATCGGATTAACTTTTTGCCAACACTGCTTTGTTCTTTTTATGTCAAAACAGTATGTCCAACCAAATTTGAAATCAGTCCATCAAGAAAAAATTGGTCGCCATCTTGAATTTTAGTAAGCTTCAACATTGCGTTGTTGTTTTTATGCCAAATTAGTACGTCAAACCAAGTTTCACCGACATCGGTCTATAAACAAAAAAGTTGGTCGCCATCTTGGTTTTTTGTCAATTTTAACATTGCGTTGTTGTTTTCTTTTCAAAATTCTGTCTCAAATCAAGTTTCAACTAAATCGGTTACAAACTATCTACATTCTAAATTTCATCCAAATCTGTTGAATGCTTTAAGCGTGAAGGCGGAACAAACATCCAAATACATTTTCACATTTATAATATTAGTGTGATTCGAATATTGTTTACAATTGGAATATTAGAAGCAATATTCATAAAACAATAATTAAGTACACCTTTAAACGTATCTAAAGAAAAGTATCACCCCCAATAGTAGCAAAAGACCCCACACTTAGTTAAATAATAAAGCTATAAATGTTTGAATCAAAACGTTATATTTTTATCTACACGGTATTATAATTATTAATTTAATTGATCTAAAATTTATGAATGTATACACCTCTAAAACTTTCTTATGTCTATGCAAAAATTGTTTTAAAAATCACGGAATATGTAATGTCTTTTTTATTTAGTTTAGTGTATATAATTAATATAATTTATAAACCTCTAAAACTTTCATAATTCTATGCAAAAATTGTCTTGAAAATCAAAACCGAAATAATGAGGTCTCTTTTTTGGTGCAGTATGTGCGAGTATCAGGCTCAAGTTACATTACTTTGAATGAAATTGTCCCGAAATATTACCATTAGATAGGCTGTGATGTGAAAAGTGGACTTCATCTAGTATACTAAAAATTAAAAGTGTGAATAACAGATAGTGGGATTTACTTTTTTTAAACAGTATCCGACGGACTGAGGGCTTCTACAGTGTCATTATAGTTTGCTGAATCGTTCATTAGTTTTTTTTTTTTTTTTAAGTTAATAGAGATAAATTCAATTAGTTGACCGAGCGAAAAATAAAATAAAGGGGTTGGGGGGTATATTTGTGGAGAAAAAATACAAATAAATTAATGAGAATAAAAATAAAAACAAAAAAAAACATACAAAAGTGTACCTACACCTGGGATTGAACCCACGGTATTGTTATTTTCTAGTACCACGACTTACCCAACTAGACTGTATAGACTACATGAGCTGGATTGAAATAGCTCACCCTTTTGATCGATCATTATTTTGAATTAGTGAAATACTCCAACGAATCAGCAAAACAAATTATAGTAGATTAGGTATTTATAACTTTCATCATTTGTTTCTGTTTTTTGAGATCAATCTTCTATTATTTGTTTTATTTTCCATTTTTATACAGTTCAGATTATTATTTTACATTTATTTACAGCTAATAATACTTTACAAGCAAACACAAATAATTTAAAGTATTTGAGTATTGAGTATTTTAGGTAAAAACAAATACTTCTATGTACAAATTTGTATATTTTACGATATATTTACAAAAAACTGTTTCCCGCTTTAGTCTATACAAACGAACGGAGCGCAGAACGCAGAGCGACGTAGGTCCGTCTAGCAGCGCGCCTCAGCGATCACTGTCGGTCTCGGTACAAGTAAGAGAGATGCAAATAATGGTGTGAGCGCGCGCCGCTGAATACAAGTTGTGAAATACAACAAAACGAAATTGTGTAAAAACTAATTACTTAATTAAAAAACGGAAACAACAGCCAAATGGAGAAACGCATTATGAATTTATTTTAATAAATTTTACTAAGAACTCTTCACATATTGGTCGTATCGACTAAAGAATGATGGCCGTTGAGAGCTGAGTTTGGACTCATTTTCTATCGAGAAAAGTTTACTAAATCGTGTTTTGGAAACAACAAACTTGTAGGAAATATGCTCAATAATAATATATTTTAATTCTGGCGTGATCTGTTGTATACTTTTGCCAGCGGCAACCGAATATGATGCGCATTTAGCTCATTCCAGCGCCTTAAGTGGAGGGTTTTGCCATAAGCTCCACGCTTGGCAGGCGGGTTGAAGATCGCAGATTAAAAGGTTACTGTATCAGAGAGCGCTGCTGCCCGTTCCCTGTTCAATGTGTAGTCCCTAAGTCGCCTCTTACGACACCCACGCGAAGAGTAGGGGTTGGTGACAAATGTAGTCATACTACTCTGCCGTCACCACACGGCATGATACCTAAAGTAAAATATCTGGTAAGAGTTTCGCAAGTAAAAACAGTATTTAACATGAATAATTAACACTTATTGTCGTGTCAGGCGATCAAGCTATTACCCCAGTTTGCTGTCTTAGCTAAGTTGCTTATTTTTTATGTAGGCCTCTTAGGCCTGCAACTTAAGTCTACTTAGTTGATAAATAAAGTAACTTTAATTTAAACGTAGTATTTGGGTCTCGTAAGCTACTAGTTTAATAGTTGTTTTAATTCTCAAGTTGATTTTATCAACAGAATTGATGTTTAGAGACTCATAAAAATATTCTCTATAGAATTCACATTCAAGAATAAACATACTCGGAAGAAATCCGAGTAAAAATACACGCTAGTGAACACAGATTAATAAAACACTTGAAATAATTTGATCTACGTACCTAATTTAAAAGCTAGTAAATAATTAAAATAACAATAAAGAATTAATAATTTTGGTGGTTTTAACAGCTCTGAGTATCTTCTTTAATCTTCACGATAATTATTTCAAGAATGTTTGCAGGTTTTTTTAATATTTAATTGACACTGGGAACTCCTAGTTTATAAAAAAGCAGTTATGGTATTATATAAAATCAGTTTTACTGCTCTTAATATATAATTATAATTTATTAAATAAACCTGATACTGCGACCAAACCCTACACTATACTATTATTTTTAATTAACTTGATTACTATCACTATAATTAAAATTAATGGGTTCAGTTTTGTGGCTATGTTAGGGTTCCGAAGCCAGAAATAACCTTAGTTGAAATGTTCTAGTACGAAAATGCCCATTTTATTATTAAAACGTTTTAAATAAAATCATATAATGGGCTATACTTTTACAAAGACTTTTCTATTCTATTCTTGATTTTTAATAACATTACCTATTCCTATTAACTCTAGGTTCTGCACTTCTGCAGCCTAGTTGGTAGCACAGCACGATTCACGCCCAGGGCAAACATTATATCTATGTACTTAGTATTACAGTAATTGTCACATCACACTAATATTATAAATGTAAAAATATATTTGGATGTTTAAATGTTTGGATGTTTGTTCCGCATTCACCTACTAACTGAACTAACTACTGAACGGATTTGGAAGAAATTTGAACTAGAGATAGTTTGCAATACCCTAGATTAACACATAGGATACTTTTTACGGGAAAAAGTCTTATTCCCACCGGGGAAATCTTACATCAATCAATTAATCAATCAGCCTATTGCAGTCCACTGCTGGACGTAGGCCTCCCCAAGGGTACGCCAAAGCGCACGATCACCCGCTTTCCTCATCCAGCCACCACCAGCGACCTTCTTCAGGTCATCAGTCCACCTGGCAGGGGGGCGTCCCACACTACGCTTCCCGAGACGTGGTCTCCATTCGAGAACCCGTCTGCTCCAATGCTCATCGGTTCTGCGACAGACGTGGCCAGCCCACTGCCACTTCAGCTTGCTACATTTCTGGACAATATCCACCACATTGGTCCTCTGCCGGATGATTTCGTTTCGGATTTTATCCCGTAGCGAAATACCAAGCATAGATCTTTCCATAGCTCGCTGAGTGACATGTAGCCGGTGCGGTGGGCCAGCTTCACCGTCATGTTCCACGTCTCGGCTCCGTATGTCAAAACGGGTAGGACAAACGGGTAGGAAATCTTACATAACTTAAATTATTTAAATTGTTTAAGTACCTATTTATTCTAATTTATTTAATTTATTCTAATCTGTGCTGTTGGTATTCTGAATAAAAAAAAAAACGCGAGCGCAGCCGCGGATGGTAAGCTAGTGTGCTAGCTACCTATATTTATAAACTTACTGTCTAATGACAACAGATCATTCTATGTAGTATGGGAAGTGCATTTTGCTTAACTGTGTCTTTTTTCATTGATACCTTTTTTTTCGGTGTAGTTGAGTCCGGTGATATCGAGTAAAGGAGTTTTGCGCTGTAAAGGAGTTTTTAATCTGAGGTCTAAACGTAACTTTACTAGTTTTTTCACTAAGAAAGAATATTATTTTTCGTTAAGAGCGCATTTTGTTGCGTATGTAACAGCTAACGTATGCTAGATATATTAGTAAGTTAGAATGTTATCGATATTATTTTGTGTTTTTATTTATTGGTGACAAAGATTTACTTTTCAGTATTGATAAAAGAAATATTGTTCAATAAAAACCAGCCATTAACCAGTAGTAAAATAATCATAAAACATTTACTTTCTAACCAAAACAAATGAGCTTTCAGTAATTTTTGTTTTATTCCCTTGTGTATTAAACACCCTAAAATGCACTTAGTTACCTTCATAATTTCCTTCCAACCTAATTACTTAAAAAATACCTTTTTACCCCATAAAAAAAACTTGATTAATATGCGTGGGGTGGACGCACGCACGAACTTTTTTTACCCCATTTTAAGGGAACATATGGGGTGACAATGTCTCCGTTGATGTATGGGATAGCCTAGCCAGGCGTGTTATCTTTAAAGTATTATTTGGGTAGTATTTAATAGTACTCGAAATTAATCCTGTTTATATTTTTAGTTTGACACGACTAGCCTAAATAAGTAGAATTGTGAACAAAATTGATATTTTTTTCGGTAAAAATACTAACTGTGCTTACTGAAATAATTCAAAGCCAGCAGTTTTTTTTAAACTATTATTAACCAGAATATATAAAAACTTGAATAATCATCGTTAAAAAGATAAAGAACAAGAAAAATATTTCAATTCGTTTTATGGAATTGATAATTTTAAAATTAACTGGGGACCCTACGCTTTTTGGTGCTCAGTAAAGAGTTTCCTTTTAGAGTTGTAGTAATTCAAGTAAAGTAAGGTAGGGTTGTCAGCATAGTAATCCATGTTCCATAAATTTTAATGATTGTTCAGGGGGTACCCTATGTGAACACTAGCGTCACTTGGATAAAAAATTATAACTTAGTAAAAACACAAAATATCAAAAATATGAACGATCAAATTGTTTCATTAGTCTTGTCTTGTTGTCTCGAATTGATAAATTCATTTATCTATTGTTAATTGTAGTAACAGATAGCGAAAGTGCTAAAAACGGCCGTTATTAGCACTTTCGCTATCTCTTACTACATCGTATAAGATTTTATAAAATTCGGTATTTCTAAAAATACTAAAGTACTTACACTTTAAATAGATCGTCCACTTTTTTTATATATTTAGTTTTTTTCGGAATTATGATTTTTTTTCGAAGTGGTGCTAGTGCGCAGTCAGGTAGCCCCTTAAGTCATCCTATCTATAGGTACACTGTATCACGTGGTCAACTTAAACCTGGTCGGTCACTATGGAAAGCTAAATATTTTTTATTTGATTCGATGAATATTGGGTAAGTAATTATGAGAACTTCAATAGCATTTTTTCTATTGACTGTAATTTCTCGTCCAGATCTTTTCTTGTACAAAGAACGTTTAACAAACAGGGGATGGGTTTGCTTCAAAAGGGGCACAATAACCTGTGCGCAACTGTTGCAAACTAAAGCAACTAAGAGACCCCCCACACTAGCGTGTTTTGAGCGTCGTCGTCGTCGTGGCAGCGTCCGCGCAGCGTCGACGGGACGTCAGCGCTGAGCAGCTACCGAACGCCGTAATATTCTGCGTTAATTTTCGTAGGTACCTACATTATTATACCTATACATTATTTTTAGTGGCAGACATATTTGCTTGAACAAAGCGTTGTGTAGGCGTATGTCCATTAATGAGTTACATACCTACCTCTTATTAGTTTTTCCTTGTTTGCTCTTTACTACCCTTACTGTAAAAGTGAGCTTTTCCGCCCACATTGTAATGCGATCGAAAATGACTTGTTATGTTAGGTATTCGTTAAAAGCTCAAACCAACATAAGAAGTATACAGTGTTGATGTATATGAAAAAATATGCATTATATTGATGAATACACAGAAAGTTGATGCCTGGTTGGACCAAAAATACAGGATTTTACTTTAACTTAGCGGCACTGCCGTTACCTGTATTTGAGCAAAATCAAAGTCAAAAAATATTTATTTCCATAGGATGTTATTACATCACTTAGATCCGTCATAACATTTTTTGGGCGAGTTCACTAACACAATGGCGGAATCTGTGGAGAAGAGCTCACCGAAGAAACTCCACAGTCGTCCACAGTGCTCACAAAACTTCATGACAATCGACCTATCGAGTGGAAAACAGCTGGACGGCCGGACATCCCTCGGACGTCGTCATCCGGACTTACAAAAGCATTTAAAAGGGACACCTTTTATCAATTAGCTTTCAGTTTAAGCAGTGATTACATTACTCTAGATCTAGTGTCTCATTCGGATTACATTTATGCGTTAGAAAAAAACACATTACATTTATGTGTTTATTTGAATTGCATTTACTTGGGACTTCAAATTAGAACTGCAACAGCTATGACCTGATGAATGATTGATATTATAATGTTGAATATCTTTTCGAGTAGTGATTGAGTAATTGCTTTGTTCGAAAAAAGTTGAGACAGAAATGTTTTATGTATTTTATTTATATGTATAATAAATTACAATTCTGCTTAAAGGATTATTATGGTAAAAAAATATTATTAGAAAAGTCATCCCAAAACAAAAAGGAAAAGAAATGGTACAAGCAATTTGTCAAATAAAGTTCGACGCTAAGCTACTCATTTGAATATCATTATGCCAACAATATAACAAAAATTACTTTATTTAAATAAGTAACAAAAATAATGCTCAAATAGCAAACTGTGAGCTGTGAAATATTTTTATTCAAGCGTAGATTTAGAACGAAACATCCGTGATAGAAAAGTCCATACGCGTGTCAAAGTGAGGAAAATACAATGTTTATTCATAAAATGGCGGCGGTACGTCAGCTGTTCGAACATTTACATCGACACAGTTTGATGAAGTGAAACAAAGGGGCTTCAGTCATGCATATGGCTGAATAATATATATTTTAATCTAATCTGATCGCTGCAGGGGTTATTTTGGCAATAGACATAATCGTGGATCTGAAGAAAAACATGATGCAGGCAGGGTCATTGATATTTTAGTAAAGATGGCGTATACTCATACTGTTCGGTGTTAAAATTTGATTATTTTTTAATACTGGCAGGAGGCATTTTGCAATTTGGCTTTTTGTACACTATTTTTTTTCTTAACTCTCAAATGATGACAATTTGTTTTAACTTAACCGCCTCAAGTTAGCGCGCTAGAGACACAATATCTACCTCACATTATATAAAACATAATTGGGCAGGGTAAAAAAAATCTATCTTGACTTGTCTTTTTGGTTATCCCACATTAAAAACTTCTTGCGCTTTATTCCTCTAAATCAAAGAGTTTATAAAATGATATAGACATGTGTAGAGTAAGCGCTACAAACAGTAGGCACGGGTGTGAACATCTAATTGTTTCGTCAGCAAGCCCCAATCGAGCACCAATGGGGTTAGAGTCCAAGTTCGTATTTAATTAATTAAACTATTAAAATTTTATATTTCTGAGAAAAATTGTGAAATGTGCAATAAAATATTGTAAAAATTCACAATACTTGCCTACTGAAGCTGTCTACTCTTCCCGTGGGTGTCGTAAGAGGCGACTTAGGGACTACACATTGAACAAGGAACGGGCAGCAGGGCTCTCTGATACAGTAACCTTTTAATCTGCGATCTCCAACCCGCCTGGCAAGCGTGGAGATTATGACAAAACCCTCCACTTAAGTGGAGGAGGCTCATAGTCCAGCAGTGGACTACCTGGGCTGATTGATAACTGGCCGAAACGACGAACTTAAAAAAATTATACGCAAAAAAAAAATATTACATTATATTTTGGCATCTTTTTGAAAATAGAACGCCAAATTTGAATTTAATCGAACTGGTGGAATTTGTTTGATAGGACGTAGAACTTTCTCTGTCGTAAATTTTCTTAACAATGGAAAGAAACGAAATTCGTGCGGTGATAAAGTTTTACGTTTTAAAACAGAAAACAGCAACCCAGATTAAAACCAAGCTAGACAGTGTTTTAGGTAATTCTGCTCCTGCATTGAGTACAATTCACACCTGGGTAACTGATTTTAAACGTGGAAGACAGAGCTGCGAAGACGCCCACAGGTCTGGCCGTCCAAATGAAGTCACGAATCCGGACATGATCAAAAAAATTCACAAAATTGTATTGAATGATCGGCGCTTGAAGTTGCGAGAGATAGCAGAGATGGTGAGCATTTCATATGAACGCGTTTTTAATATTTTGTACCAACATTTGGGAATGAAAAAGCTTTGCGCGCGATGGGTGCCGCGTTTGCTCACTGTTGACCAAAAGCAACGTCGAGTGGACGATTCATCGGAGTGTTTGGCGCTGTTTAACCGAGATCCTAACGAGTTTTCGCGGCGTTATGTAACAGTCGATGAAACCTGGATACTTCATTATACTCCCGAGACAAAAGAACAATCTAAGCAGTGGACTGAGAGCGGAAGACCTGCGCCGAAGAAAGCAAAAACGGTTTTGTCGGCCGGCAAAGTGATGGCGACTGTTTTTTGGGATGCTCGAGGGATTATTTTAGTGGATTATCTGCAAAAAGGAAAAACAATAAATGGAGAGTACTACGCAAGCTTGCTGCAAAAATTAAGTGAAGAAATCCAGAAAAAACGACCACATTTGGCCAAGAAAAAAGTTTTGTTCCACCATGACAACGCACCTGCACACACGTCAATGGTTGCAGTCGCCAAACTCCATGAATTGCGGTTCGAATTGCTACCGCATCCACCCTATTCCCCGGATCTGGCCCCGTGTGACTTCCACTTATTCCCAAACCTGAAGAAATGGTTAGGTGGCCAGAGATTTTCATCAAATGAAGAAGTCATTGTTGCCGTGGACGAGTATTTTGAGGGGTTGGAGAAAACATTTTATCAAACTGGTGTAACGGCATTGGAGAAGCGCTGGACTAAATGCATCGAGGTAGAAGGAAACTACGTTGAGAAATAAATTTAATTTAAATAGATTTTTAAAGTTTTTCTTTGTCGTTTCGGAAACTTATCAATCAGCCCTCGTATAACGGGCCGTTGATGTTGATGAAGTTGCCTATGCTACGTGATCCGTGTGAATTGCTTGTTCTATACATACTCCAAGCTTTGTATCCTCTGATACCTTCGAAAAAGTCTTGATTTTATTAGCGCTATCTATCGTCTTGGAACAATTTTATATTTTATTTTTCAAGCTGTCAAAAAATCTCGCATTATTCAACCTTTCGTTACCTAGACCACAAACAATATAATTCAAATATAAAACGCTACCAAAAAAAAAGTTCGGCAAGCGCACTCTTACACTACTCCTAATTGCACGTCCATAGTTTTCAATTACGTTCGCAAACGCGCTTACTTGGCATAACCATAACGTTTTAGTGTGCCTCGTCCTTTACTACTAAGTGCCCCTTACCTGCAAAATTGGGGACAATTTTCATTTTTACCTTGTAAGTTTTTTTTTATTTCAGTTAATTTGGAATAGAACTGGCTGGCTGGCTTTTGTTATTTTAGTTTTGGTTAAATTGCATTCAGTTGAGATTTTGATTGGTAGCAGTTTTTGATCGTCTGCAATCACTGCTGCCTTGTCCATCACACTGAACGCCGCGCCATCATAATATTATAATCGTAATACTAACCTATTTTTTTTTATTAAAGTATAAATCAGATGTTAAGATGTTCCATTTTCACGCCTAAACTACTGAACGGATTGAGATGAAATTTAAAAAGGAAATAGTTTGTACCCTGGATTATTTTTTAAGGGAAAAAGTCTCATTCCCATAAGAAAAAAATACATAACGCGAGCGCAGCCGCAGGCCGACGGCTGATTCAAAATTAAATTGTTTAATTTTTAATCAAAAATTCTTCATTATTGACCTCATTAACAACTCATATACGTCCCCACCAAGGGGCTCGAGCCTACCCTTCTTCTTCTTCTTTCGAGTCGATGGCTCGTCAAACCCCCTGAATGGCCCTGAATTAGGGCGATTAGGCCTTAGTCGACCACTCTGGCCCAGTGCGGGTTGGTCGACTTCACACACAACCTTTGAATTTCTTTGCAGGAATGTGTGCAGGTTTCATCATGATGTTTTCCTTCACCGTATAGAGCGTCGAATAAAACGTACATATGAATTCGAAATTCAAAAACACATTGGTACGCGGTGGGGATCGAACCCACGTCTCCCGGACGGGAGGCAGCGGCCCTAGCCACTAGACCGCTGGCGCTCTCAAACATTCTTACTTAACGACATTGTAAACAAAGTTTAATAAGGGCTGAATGTACTGCATATTAAATAACGATAATTAGCACCATACTGAATATACCGTTGGTCGAACAGCGTGACAAGCCGCCTATATTAATATTCATACTAATTATACACCGCCATACATTGTTCTACGATTCCTTTGTTATCATTTTACAGAAATCTATGGGGCACCTGCTGGTTCCTACGAAAAAAATAATTCGTGACAAAAAATTCAGCGTTAATTTTTTTTTCGAGGCGTTGACTATGATCAATGTCCGTGTATGAATTATTAAGTGAGCGGCAACTGTGCCCTACTTAGATAAAAATAATGAACGTAGTTTTGTTTATAAGTTGTTTTTTTTAATTTTCAACGAGTTAATGATTTATGACAATAATTATATTAGGTCCTTACATATGAAATTGGCGTTTTGTCGTACTGGCCACTTTGATCACAAATTTCTCCTATTTGGTTAGGAATTCGAAATTCAAATTTATACAGCTATTTCCACATGTAGTTGTGTTTCGTAAACCGTCATTCATTTGTTTTTTTACTTATCTTTTTTCTGTTTGCATCGCTCGATTTACAAAATGGAAAATTTGAAATATCGCGTTATTTACGAGTACGAGTTCCACCGTGGCACCAGTGCTGCGGAAACGGCTCGAAGGGTTAATGATGTGTATGGCGGTTGTGTCGCAAAAGAAAACACAGTGCGTTTTTGGTTCCAACGTTTTCGTTCTGAAAATTTCGACCTGCAAAACAAGCCCCGTGGACGGCCGGAGACCCAAGTTGATAATGAAGAATTGAAGGCTATTGTGGAAGCGGATCCATCGCAAACCACGTCCGAGTTAGCTGCAGGCTTCGGTGTTAGTGATAAAACTGTTTTAATCCACTTGAAGCAAATTGGGAAGATTAAAAAACTTGAAAGGTGGGTTCCTCACGAATTGAGTGAAGCAAACCGGCAAACGCGCGTCAACTGCTGCGTTACATTACTTGACCGGCACAATAATGAAGGGATTTTAAATCGAATCATTACCTGTGATGAAAAGTGGATTCTCTACGATAATCGGAAGCGCTCATCGCAATGGCTGGACCCTGGCAAGCCAGCCAAAGCCTGCTCCAAGCGAAAATTGACCAATAAAAAGTTACTTGTAAGCGTTTGGTGGACTAGCGCCGGTGTCGTTCATTACAGTTTTCTCAAATCTGGCCAGACGATTACGGCAGATGACTATTGTCAGCAATTGCAAACCATGATGGAAAAGCTAGCTGGTAAACAACCGAGGCTGGTCAATCGCTCTACGCCACTGCTGCTTCACGACAACGCTAGACCACACACTGCACAACAGACGGCTAGCAAATTAGAAGAGCTTCAATTGGAATGTCTAAGGCATCCACCGTACTCCCCGGACCTTGCTCCAACAGATTACCATTTTTTTCGAAATTTGGATAACTTCTTGCAAGGGAAAAAAATCAACTCAGATGGGGCAGTCCAAATCGCCTTCAAAGATTTTATTGATTCCCGTCCGAATGGTTTTTTTAGTAAAGGGATCAATGAACTACCTATGAGATGGCAAAAGTGCATAGATTACAATGGCTCATACTTTGATTAAATAAAAATATACTATATAAAAATTTTTCGACTTTTTGTTCCTCCCATACAAAACGCCAATTTCATATGTAAGGACCTAATATTATCATTAAAAATAATCTTAGGTTGAAAACTTAAAGACAGACTGAAAAACAAGGCCATTATGCCAAAAATTTGCTACTTATTAACAGAAAACGGCAGTTTATGAAAAATGTAATCGATTTAAAATCTAAGTCTATTTTACGAAAAAAAATCTATTGGTTATCGTTAAGTAAGGAGATCAAGGACGTCAATTTTTTTCTACTTTTTCTAACTTGTGCACGTGTTTTTCTAAATTATTATAGGTACCTAACTATCTAACTCTAAGTTAAGTAAGTTACCTACACTACTGCGTACATAAGTGACCTGGAATTATATTGCTACTAAAGAAGTAAACCCATCTTTATATTGTATACTACCTTACTTAAGTCCGATCGCGACTGCGCCCGCGTTTTTTTAAATATCCGGTCTTAAATACTTGATTCCTGCAGATTCTTGTCTGTAACATAATTATATTATATAACTAAATTGTTTAATCCATTTTATTCTAATCTAATCTAAGTCGCAGAACCGATGAGCGTTGGAGCAGACGGGTTCTCGAATGGAGACCACGTCTCCGGAAGCGTAGTGTGGGACGCCCCCCTGCCAGGTGGACTGATGACCTGAGGAAGGTCGCTGGTGGAAGCTGGATGAGGAAAGCGGGTGATCGTGCACTTTGGCGTGTCCTTGGGGAGGCCTACGTCCAGCAGTGGACTACAATAGGCAGATTGATTTATTGATTGATTGATTGAATCTAAGTCAGTGGCAATTATTGTTAAAGTAGTTATATCATAATCCACGTCACGTGATTTGGCAAAAACAAAAGTTTAGCTTACATAGTAAAACAAAAAGTTAAATTATGTTATACTTCGGGGATCCCAAGTGTTGCCAGACGTCCCAGTTTTGGCGGGACGTCTTTCAGCCTTCACTAAATGCGTCCTGCTATCAATTTTAACGGAATCCAATCCAGATTTTTAATTTTTCAAAATAGTAGTTAGATAATTAAAAGCAGTAAACCTTTGAGATTTGCTTGAAGTAAAGTTTTTTTTTTAATTACCATTGTTATATTTTATTTTTTATCAACTTACAATGCTGCTTTTTACAAGCTTCTATTTAACCTTACGTGTTGGGTCAAATCTTGTATTTTCTTACTCTAAATGTCGTCTTTTTCTTATTTTAGCAATTTTTAAACATTCTCTTTTTACTTTTTCAAAACTTTCTGAGTCTTTCGTGTTTAAAAAGAATTTTTAATTAAAACATTTATAAACCGGTATTTCGTAAATGAAATCTGGCAACACTAGAATCAACTCTCTCAACAAAGTGTTGAGTCTCTGAGTCTTAACGAGATTACTTCTTATAACAAAACCGGAAAATGAGCTGTAACAGAGAGCGCGAATCTTAATTTTTGTCGTTGGGGTATTTTTTATTTTCTTTTAATGCTGAAATATTATGTTTGTTGTGTTTGTGTCTTGATGATAAAACATTTCTGAATGTTGATTATAAAAAAAAAACAATAAATACAAACAACTTTTCCCTGGAAATAAGGACTTTTCCCACAACTAAATTTAAAAAACGGAAACCACGAACAAGAAACCCGAAAACCAAAAATATAGACTCACAAACAGTTTTTTTTATTTTTTGTAAGAATAGGAAAACATAGGTAGAGATAAACTACGTTACGGTCGACAACTAACCTCACAAACCCTGGTAACTATGACATAATACCTCCACAGACCTCTAACATGGTTGGCGTAACTACCTACAGTTACTAATTCCTGTAAATGGCAACGTAACAGAAACAAAAGACGATTAGTGAAAAAAGTACAGCAAAATTTCCACCTATATTTTAATCTCATTTATCGAGTCAAGTGAAATACGAATTTTATTCTAATAAAAATAAACTTCCAGAGAATGTTTCGCACAAATTTTAAAGAGGTTAAAGTTGTACGTGATTGGTGTTACAATGTGGAGTACTTCACCTTAAAGTTAGATAGAAGTGGATCAACTGAGAACCTAATTAACATAAATGGCATAAAGATCTCGGTTGTAATATATAAAGTTTCTAGATTTTCAACGTCTGGTATTTAAAAGTAACTAGTAACTACAATAAAGAGGGATAAAACCAAGATATTTGATAACTTTAGTCAAATGATTTTAAAGTTTTAGTAATTGGCCTAAAAATTTGGTATTGTGTTTACCATTTAAATTAGGAAGACGGAACTTGAAAAGTTTGTCAATAAAGCTTATCTTGTAAATGAAACAGACAATATTAAACAACAACAAACAATACAAAACAGCAAGAGGCAATACTTATTAAGTATTGTCTGTTTTATTGTAGCACTTTAAAGGGGAGCAACCGAAATGGGCTTAGCTTTGAACAGCCACCGCAAAAAAAAAAACACGAAACATTTTGAAATAATATATAATGAATTTAGCCGCCTACATGGGAGTATCAAAATAAATGTAAAAAAATAATGTTTTGTAAGACTTTCAATCGATTGATAACCCCAATACTAGTGTTGCCAAATACATTCTGACGAAAGTAATAAGAACTTTGATACTAATATTCCAACATTTATGTGATATCCTATGACAACTCAAAACTGTCAATATTATAATAATATTTTTATGTTCATATTGAAGCCCAGAGGTTAAACATTTTGGTTTCAGTCCTTAAGCTAGTAGGGCTTTTTATAAATTATCGCACGGTAAAAATTTATTTTTATCAGATAAACAGATGGGTGAAGGTTGGGATCTCAGATAATATATTTTACTGACTGGATTAATACGTGTATATATAGGTACTTATACTAAAACAACTGGTTCAGGTAGGTAAAACAGACAGATAAAGTTTTCTCAGTAGAAAATCTATATTCTATAATCTATATCTATATTTACCTACGATCTCACTCGTAGATTTTATATAGGTATTTGTAGTCTATTAACCTGTACAATTATATACAAAGCATTTGGGTTAATTATTCAGAAAATTTCATTGGTTTCGAGCGGCATGTATCGCTTTGATGACTGTACGTACAATGTATTCACAATTTTCGAAATTACTTCATTTAAGATTATTTTCGCCTGATCGTCATTTAACTTTATTTTGGCACAATTTAATCGGTGGGGACGTTATGAGCTGTTGATGATGATGATGAAGATTATTACACTCCACGTGAAAGGAAAAAGTATGATGAAGATATAATTTTAAAAAAGCTTCCACCAATAAGTACCAAGCATGTAGGGCGTGACGGGTAAGGCCTGTCTGCCTTGATTTTCGTTACGCTTGAGTAAGTATATCCTAAATAGCAGTATTCTCCTTGAATAGGTTTAAAACCCTTTTGTTTTCTGTTTTTTTAACAAAGCTAAAAGCAACTTGAGCTACAAAATGAAAGAGACGTTTCCTGGAGGAAAGCATTGAGGAAAATTGCGTTGAAGGTAAATAACATTACCCTTATTTTTTCCATCTCGACGAACAGCGTTTCATCTTTGCTCGATATTTTTAAAACACATTATCTATGAGTGATACCTACTTTCTTTCTGTTTGCTATTTCACCTGTTTTGTTCTTTTTTTCCTCAAGCTACAAGTATACTATGTAAATAATATATATATATATATATATATATATGTGGGGACATCACACACACGACCATCTGACCGTATATTACACGAAAAAGCAAACAAGTAATGCCTATGCCAAATTCTGTTAACGACAGACTCTACTTATAATAAATTTGTGCCAACCTTGCTTCCTTGTTATTCGTTATTCTGACATTAAAATATTTTATAAAATCACAATTCGAATTAAAAAACACTAGTTTCTGATTCTGAGTGCTGTCATCAACATCAACGGCCCGTTACAGTCCAGTCCAGTATTTCAACTAGCAGTTTATGATATTTTAATACTATGATAATTTCAAATAGTTTATAAAATAAAGGTTTGCAAAGAAGGTACTCTTTGTTCCTGACTAGTAAAATAAGACCAAAAACTAGATTGAGTCAACATCATCAACGGCCCGTTACAGTCCACTGCTGGACTAAGAGCCTCCTCCACTTATGGAGGGTTTTGCCATAATCTCCACGCTTGGCAGGCGGGTTGGAGATCGCAGATTAAGAGGTTCCCTGTTCAATGTGCAGTCCCTAAGAGTAGGGGTTGGTGACAAATGTATATAATGTATGTATGTAAATGTGTATGTGTTGGTGTATGTATGTATTTGCATTGTATTGTATTGTATTCTACTCTGCCGTCACACGGCGAATCTGAGTGCTGTAGTCAATCACAATTAATTAGTCCATTACCGGTTGGTCGACTTCAAATATAACCCTTATTCTTTGATTATTTTTTTCAGGTGTGTACAGATGTCCTCACGTTGTATTCCTTCACCGTAAGAGCATCGAATTAACACAACACACAATGATGACTAATAACATAGCTCGTAATGAAGTCGAAATTTTAAAACTCGTGCGTTTAAACCAGGCACCACCGGTAGGGTTCCCACCTCTCGCGGAATTCGGCAAAAATAATTTAAATCTCTCGGAAGAAATTTTAAGTAAACTTAATCCTCCCGGAAATACGCGCTACGTCGTCCTACCGCGGCGGCTACTGCCAAAATAAAGTCGTTATGTGAATTTTTCTCGTTCAATTGTTTCATTTAATTGGCAGTTTGCAAGCTGTCCGAGCGTGCTTCTTTGTGTAAATATTTTAAATAAATTAAAATAAGGTCTGCCGAATACTGCCGATGATAAAGATTCTGGTACTGCGAATGAACATTCTGCTCCAGAAGGGCCACGAAACGAAATACAGCAAATATCTTCATTTTAAGTTGAAACTAAAAAAAAAAAAAAATTTCAATATTAGCTTTTTTAAGTCCTTACGATCAAATGATAAATTAAAAAATAAAATAAAAAGTTTTGAAAAATCACTGTTTGACAATATCCGCCCTAGCGTCTGCCCACATTTGCGTTTGATTCTTCCGTGGACTTCTCTTTCCTCACTGATTTTCCGGATCGTATTGCAACTCCTTGTAACAAAAATAGACAAACCGAACACATTTCACATTTTAATACAGAGACGTCAACTTTAATAAAGTAATACGTTCGTTCATCATCATCAACAGCTCATATACGTCCTCACCGACGGGCTCGAGTCTACTCTTGAGCAGGGCGATTAGGCCATAGTAAACCACGCTGACCTAATGCGGATTGGTCGACTTCACTCACAAACATTAAATTTCTTCGCAGGAGTGTGCAGTGTTCCTCACAATGTTTTGCTTTACAGTAAGAGCGTCAAATGAACATATGAATTCTAAGTTCGAAAACACATTGGTGATCGAACCCGCGTCTCCCTGACGAGAGGCAGCGGTCCTAGCCACTAGACCATCGACGCTCAATCTCCATTTACGTCTAGCGTTCATTACGGTACATCAACCTACAATTTACTGCTCTGTAGCCCAGGTGGTAGTGTATCTGCCTCCGACGCACAGGGTCGCGGCGCGGGTTCGAATCCTGCCCAGGGCAAACATTCGTATGATGACCACTTGTGTTTGCCCTGTGTCTGGTTGTTGTTTATCTATATAAGTATGTATTTATCTATTTATGTAATGTATATTAGTTGTCTGGTACCCATAGTACAAGCTCTGCTTAGTTTGGGATCAGATGGCCGTGTGTAAAGATGTCCCCACATATTTATATGTTTATTATTTATTTACTGAAAACAATATTAAACTCCTCTTGTGTCATATTTAGTAATTGTCTCTCTTTGACACGAACTTTCTATAACATTTCCTAATATGCCCGTCAATATCCAAAAACATATTAAAAGTTTTCTCATGACGTAGAACCTTTGTGTCAGACAAAAAACTTACTTGAAACTTGCTAAGAGAAAAGTTTTTAAAGGTGACAGACTGATGAATATTTTATTATATTCTTAGGACCCTCTTTTGCTACTGTATATAAAACACAATGTTATTTTCATGTAGTGTATTACTTAAGTAAAATTTTGTATTTTGTGACACGAGTTTAAAATTTGTTGAATCTTAATTAAATTTAACCATTTTGAAAACAAAACTGTTATCTTTTTAATTTTCGGTTTTGTGATTATAGTTACCCTTCAATTCAAGATCAACAAAATTTTAAATTAACTTTATGAATATTTCGAATATTTCTTTTATTATTCTAAATAAAACTACTACTTGTTCTTGTGTTTGTTTATTTTGAACCGACTTCAAAAAAAGGAAGTTTTCAATTCAGCTGTTATTTTTTACGTTGGTCTAAAATAAAAATAAAATTAACTTAATAACGTATGCGTGTCACGGACATATTCGTTACTATGCTATTAAAAGGCACAGAATATTTAATGTTAATGTCCAAACAACCATGACATGACAATAAATTAGATTTTCTCCACCATGAGAACGAAATCTAATTTGTTGGGCGTTTATATTGAGGATCGAATAAATTATGCTTTTCTGCAAGTGGGACGAATAGCTAATTTAAAAAAAAAAGATTGTGGTAGTAAACTATTAACTATTATTAACTATTATTTGTCTTCATATCGATAATCAAACTAAAATATTTCTGGAAAAAAAGAGAGGAAATACAAAATTAACCAATATGGATCAGAAAAAATGTTTAACACAAACGTTAATGTAATTCCGATTCCAACCGTCGAAATCTATTAGCATATAATATGTAGGTACTAATTCCACAAAAATAACACAGAAAAATATTCAAATTCCTAATAAAATATTTACCATACAAGTTTTATCCAACAATTCCTGTCTTCAAACACACTTCAGAAACACTGGCAATTTTTGAAAACAAGACGAATATTAGCGTAAACAGATTACCAGAAATTCCAATTTTGAAAAATTAGAAGAAGAAATAACGTACCGTCAATAGTTTTTATTGTTTTCTCAAGAGAAGTTCGCGGACGCGTGATATGAGCGCGCGAGGGACTAGAACGACGCACGCGGTCGGCTCGGCGGCTAGAAGCGAACTGGCAGGCCTTCGCTAGCAACCTGTGAATGTGAGTGGGCTAAAGTTTCACGGAGCTTTACAAGCTGGATGTGACTGGCCAGGTGATTGAACGAAATAAAAAAGTGTTTATTTCTTTTTGAAGCGAAAACCTATGCCTTCTTTGAGACTTGGAAAGTAGGAGCGTGTACAAGAGTTTTTTTATTCGGTCAGAAATTGCCTGAAGAGTGGATTGAAGGTGATACTTTTCAGCCCGAAGTAGAATCGCTTTCAACTGACAGCTGTCAAATTATAAAAAAAACTGGTTCTCATTTCACTATGTTCCATCTTTCTATACAGCCACGCAATTACAGCGCAATGTTAAATTGATATAACATAAAGTTAAGTATTAATTAAAGAATATTACATATTTTTTAAATGACTATTTCTTTAAAATAAAATAGATTTGGGCAAAATATTTACCATTTTTCAATGATGGAAATGAAAAATAATGGCTCAAAAGCTGGCCGGCTCAGCCACGGAAAAAAATCAAAATAGGCGGGAAAGCAACAATCCGATTATCAACTGTTTCTAGAGTTTTAGGGTTTTGTTTACAATGAGTTCATCTGATTCAGTTATGGAAGTCACTCATTTTTTCTTTTGCTAATTCGTGTTATCATTTTTTCTTTCCTTGTATTCGTCATGAAAAGCACAGTGTTTACCTCTGGTTAAAGACTTATTTAGTGCCTCGAACTATTAGGGCCCTCGCTACGCTCAGGCCCCAAACCCCGTTTCTGCGCTAATTAAGTTACTTTCACCCCTCGTATAACAATGTACTATTTTTATTCGTTCTTGAAAGCGAACATACCCAAAAACAACATAAACCGAAATTAATACTCAAGAAGCCTAAAAGATACTTAAAATAATTACAGTAAGTATATTATATTCAATGGTAGAGACAGAAAATTATGATTATACTTTACAAATGCTAGGTATTAATATTTTCTCAGTAGAGACGTATTTATGAATCTTGATAATAAAACTTCAGAGTACGCCATAAAAAAATATTAAAACTATATCGATTAGAACATAGTTAATAGGCTATCAAACTCGAACAAAGAAACAAAGTAACAAAGATAAAAATAGAAAAATTATCTAGACAAATTCTGTTTTGTTTTTCTTTATTCCAACCCATCGTGATTTAACTATTTACACTGTCACAATATAATTTTGACTCGAGTACATCTAGTGGCGCTCCTGTACATCTTTGAGACAATCAAAATTTTTGTAGCTGAAAATAATAGACTCAATTAATACTGAGCTTTTTAGATAAGAACTAATCGTTTATTATATTATTATTACCGGGTTTAATACCCTAATAATAATTTGTTTCCCATATAACAGACTTATTGATCGGGGTCCCTCATAGAAAATGCCTTGGGATATAGCGAATGATCTTATTTTTCATATAGTGAGGGTTGTAATATCAATGGCCGATCTCGCATACCCCAGGGTCAGAGCTATTGAACTGACAAAGGCATTTGGTGAGGTTTATACAGAAGTGGCGTAGCGAGGACGTATGGCGGAGGCGGATAATCAAATTAAAACAATATACGAACGCAAAAACACATTGGTACGTAGTGAAGATCGAACCCGCGTCTCCCGAACGGGAGGCAGTGGCGCTAGCCACTAAACCACCTACGCTCTATTTTATCTGTTTAGTATGATGAAATAAAATCTATTTATATATATCTGTTTTGAGTCGCGAACTATTTAGATGACCCCGTAGCCTAGTTCAAAGTACGCCTGCCTATGAAGCACAGGGTCTTGGGTTCGAATCCAGAAACCAGAAGAAACCAGAGTTCTGTGTGACTTGGGCTTTAGGGTCGGGCCACACTTATCGACGGCGATCGACGGTTTGCCCATACAAAACGCGCACTTAGTATGGAAATCCTTTCACCGCATCGATGCGAAAGGTTGGCCATACTAAATGCACGTTTTGTATAGGCAAACCGTCGCCGTCGATAAGTGTGGCCCGACCCTAAAATAAATAATAATATTTTTTTATATTCACAAAGTTCATCATCATTGGCCTTGACGTCTATTGCAGACGATTCAAACAGTGTGTGTAAGTCAACAATGTTACTGAGTTTGAAATTGATCTTCACAAGCGGCCTTTGATTTATTTTATTTAAGTGCCGTCTTGCTGAAAAACTGAAATTTAGAATTAAATAGTTAAACCAAGAATTTTTTGCCAGAATTGTAGAAGACTGTAAGTAGCTCAACTCTTGTCTAGTGAAAACAATTACTTATTGTATTCAAAATCAAAGGTTTTTAAATTGTTACTTAAGAGCTTTGAGTATTTATAAGCCATGTCGGTGGCCTTGACGGCTTTATAACACTGACACCAGGGTCAGTGAGGTCGGTTGTCGACCTTACAACGATGAAGTAGTACAAACTGTCATATTATTCCACACGATGAAAAGTGTCGTTGTTGCAAACTAAAAAAGATTTATTCCGAAATCAAAGCCATTTCGGCTGCCCCTGCTCAAGCGATCTGACAAACCTTATCATCATTATCATCATCACTATCATCATCACAGCTCATATACGTCCCCACAGAAGTACTCGAGCCTACCCTCAATTAGGGTGATTAGGCCTTAGTCGACCACGCTGGCCCAGTGCGGGTTAGTCGACTACACACACAACCTTTGAATTTCTTCGCATGAGTGTGCAAGTTTCCTGACGATGTTTTCCGTCACTAGTGTCGAATAAAGGTACATATGAATACATATGAGCTGTTGATGATGATTGGTACGAGGTGGGAATCGAACTCGCGTCTCCCAAGCGAAAGACAGTAGCCCTGGCCACTACACTACCGACAACGCTCTGACAAATCTACCGACGTTGTATTGGAAAAATCGTGATCCGTGATTATCGCGTCGTCTTGCAGTCAGTTGGAAGAAATCCAAGGTTCCGGGAATCAGGGAATCCTTCTTTGTCACCGCCGATGCTTGACTAGGTAATCTTGTCAGGAATATCACGAACTGTTAGGGATTTTTGGTCAAAAGTAATTGTGTACTTTAGTCACACAATACACTGAGAAAAAGGTGTACTGAGGTAAGTCACTCTTTATAATGAGTCGACGAATTACTCTACATTAAGTAGTAATACTCTAAATTAAGTAGCAATTGTACTTAAAATGAGTCCAAAACTCATACGCGTCATGCGTCTAGCGCATTACGTCATACGTCTAGCTCATTACTGTAGCAGGTTCCTACAAAGTCGTCAAAGTCAAAGTCAAAGTCAAAGTCAAAATAATTTATTTCCATAGGATGTTATTACATCACTTAGATCCGTCATTACATTTTTTTTGGGTGAGTTCACTAACACAATGGCGGAATCTGTGGAGAAGAGCTCACCGAAGAAACTCCACAGTCGTCGCATCTTTTGCGTTTCCTTTTTTAAATAAAATATTGTCAATTACAAAATTAATGCTTATTACATATCGAAAAAGCCTGCTACTCAAACAATCTATTCCCATGGACACCTATCTTCTAAGTAATCAGATATCCTATAGTAACCTTTTTTATACAATTTCTGTTTTATAATTATTTTAAACTTGTCTAAAGGCAAGTTTTTAATATCAGTAGGGACCTTATTGTAATAGCGTATACAATTGCCTTTAAAAGAATTACTAATTTTATGTAGTCGGCTGACATAAGCAACCAACTTGTCTTTATTTCTAGTATTAAAATTGTGTATATCACTGTGCTTCTGAAAATTACTTATATTTCGTTTTATATACACAAGATTGTCATAGATATATTGAGACACAAATGTCAGAATATTGATTTCTTTAAATTTTTCCCTCAGTGACACTCTAGGCCCTAATCTATAAATTGCACGAACAGCCCGTTTCTGCAAAATAAATATACTATTAGCATTCGCAGCGTGACCCCACAATAAAATACCATAGGTCATTAGACTATGAAAGTAACTGAAGTAGACTAGTCTAGCGGTGTCTACGTCGGTAAGGGCTCTAATTTTTTTAACTGCGAACGCTGCTGAACTCAGTCGGTTCGACAATTTATTTATATGAGAATCCCATTGTAGTTTGGCATCTAAAGTAATGCCCAAAAAGACAGTCGAATCTACAAGGTCCAATTTCTGTCCTTTTATAAATATATCTGTAGTTACCGGTTTCACATTGGGTAATACGAATTTAATACATTTAGTTTTCTTTTCATTAAGTAATAGATTATTAACAGTAAACCAATTCACTATACTAGAGATAGCATTGTTTACGTCGTCATAGTTTGATTGTTGTCTTTTAACTTTAAATATCAAAGAAGTATCATCGGCAAACAATACTAACCCATGTTTTGCTTTAACAAGATAAGGTAAATCATTAATATATACTAAAAACAAGAAAGGTCCAAGAATTGAACCCTGCGGGACGCCCATACTTATTGAAGATCCGGGTGATCTTTTCCCATTAACATCGACCATCTGAACCCTATCTGTTAGATATGACTCCAGAAGGCCAAGAGCCTGATCTTTTACACCATAATGGCGTAGCTTCCTGACAAGAATGTCATGATGGACGCAATCAAAAGCCTTGGATAGATCGCAGAATACACCTATTGCATCCATTGCGTCTTCCCAGGCACCAAAAACATTGTCAATTAGCTCAACACCAGCGTCGGCTGTTGAACGACCCCTTGTGAAACCAAACTGAGCAACATGAATTAAATTATTGACATAAAAATGACTCTGCAATTGATTAAGTATGAGTTTTTCAAATATTTTGCTAAGAGTTGGTAGTATCGATATAGGTCTAAAATTTGTGGGGTCTGATGTACTACCGGCTTTGAATAAAGGTATCACTTTACTTAGTTTCATCAAGTCAGGAAACACACCATTATCTATACATTGATTAAATATGCAACAAAGGTGAGGTGCGATACAATCTATAATGGAACTTATAATTTTTACAGATAGACCATGGACGTCAGCCGTCTTTTTCATTTCCAGGGATTTAAACGCTTTTACAATGTCCTCATTATTTACGTGCCTAAATTTAAAATCTGTTTTACATTCCTCAAAGTTCTGCTTAAGTATAGATTCAGCAGCAGCGGGAGATGAATTTAAAGACTTGGTTGTTGAAACTGGAATGTCCGTAAAGAAATTTTCAAAGGCTTTTGCTACTTCTAGGTCTGTACTTAACAATTGATTATCTATTTTAAGCTTGAAGTTATTATGTGTAGCTTTGGCCTTTCCAGTCTCGCTATTTATAATTTTCCATGTCGTTTTCATTACATTGCTACTAGATTCAATTTTGTTTTTAATGAAATTGGATTTAGCTACGGCACAAACGCGTTTAAACATTTTTGAATAACTACGAACATAATCTAGAAAGGCCGTACTTTTGTTATATGATTTCTCTTCATAGAGTTCATATAATTTTCGTCTGCTCCTATGAATTCCCGCTGTCGCCCAATCACTAAACAAAGCTTTGTTATTAACTTTTATAGTTTTTGATTTAAATACCGTATCATATTCATTTTTGACAAAGTTAAATACTGAGTTATACAATAAATTTGGATCGTCACTGTATGGTATTTCCGATAATTTATCTAAAATATTATTCCTATAGTGTTCTAGCCGAGTGTCACTAATGGGGACACATGTAATATTCTCTTTTTGGTCCTTTTTTATTTTAATATTGAATATACCTATCTGACCAGAGTGATCAGAGGTTAATTTATTGATGACCGATTTGTAAGTAGGCGTAATGTTAGAAAATATATTATCAATGCAAGTAGCAGATGTTGCAGTAATTCTAGTAGGCTCCAAAAAAAGATAGTTCATGTTGTGACATAAAAATAAAGATTTAAATCTAGTACAAGTATTATTATCCTCTAACAGATTAACATTAAAATCACCACAAATTATAAAAATTTTGTTTTTATCGCTGATTTTAGTCAACGCGTCATCATCTCAGCCGGAAGACGCCCACTGCTGGGGCCTCCCTATAGGTTTTCACCATCTTGCATCCACCAGCAGCTGAGCAGCGCCCTGCAACTTTCACCAAGTCATCTTCCACAAATTATTTATTTATTGTACACAAGAACATTACAAAAGAAAATACGAACATAAAGAAAAACGACACAACAGGCACTGCTTATTTCTAGCGAAATATCTTCCAGCAGACCTAGGAAGAGAGAAATCTGGTACAAGAAAGCGGATAAAACGTGCACAATAATTTAAATGTAATATAATATATTACGTAATACAAACAATACAAACTTAACCTAAATACATTTAAAATAAATATATATATATATATATAACAGAACAATAACTATATACACAGATACATATACTACAATACCTAACCTAACACGGATTACTTGCACAGAGAAAGATAATGTTCCTTCACTCGTTTTTTGAACACTGAATGAATGAATGATTATTGAATGCTCAGAAATATCATCATAAATTTATTTATTTATTTATTTACACGGAAATAACATCAAAGTAAAAGGGAACAGGATGAAGTGTACGGTTGGGCGGCTTCATTATTTCTAGCATTAAAGCTTTAATACCAAATTGTTGCACTAGTATTAATATGTACTTGTATTACTCATTATTAAGAAAATTAATACCTACAATGTTTATAGTGTGCCGCCGTGTGGTGACGGCAGAGTAGAATACATTTGTCACCAGTCCCTACTCTTCCCGTGGGTGTCGTAAGAGGCGACTTAGGGACTACACATTGAACAGAGAACATGCAGCAGCGCTCTCTGATACAGTAACCTTTTAATCTGCGATCTCCAACCCGCCTGCCAAGGAGATTATGGCAAAACCAAACACTTAAGTGGAGGAAGCTCATAGTCCAGCAGTGGACAGGTTACGGCCGTTGATTGATTTGATTATAGTGTGCCAATTAGGATTTTTACGACCAAATCCGTTTATCAACAATGTTTAATTTCAAAGAATAAGAAATCCTTTTCAATAGTCCCATCGTCGTTCTGAGTTCCAAGATTTGACATATTATATACAGTACTGTAACAGAATCTTCTAAACAATATCCTATAAAATACAATAAACGTTATAGACCAGTCAAAATCGACATCAAACATCGCAAACGCGCATGTATCTACGAGTTTCTTGAGAGTAGTTTACACCCAAGTTTGCAACCCTGAAAACCCTGTGCTACCCTTAGTTACAGTTTTTTTTAAAAACTACCCTAAGGAAGCGTTTTTCAAGTATGTTTGCCGTATAATTTAATAAAGCAAACTAGATTTTCTACAATTTGAGTTTAACCCCAGCACTCTTAATAAAGTCAACTTAGAATTCTATGACCAAATTACTCTATCACCAATATAGACAGCTCTGTTTTGCTTCACCAGACAATCTAGTCAAGCAAATCAGGGACAACGCTACCGATATTGAATTCTACGGAGTACTACGCCCTCAAATATAACCAGTAACCATATTTACCCGTGTAAAAGATGGAAATATACCGGTCGGAAATTTCGATGGCGTCACTGGATTATCGGTGCGCCAGAGTCGGGGGCGTAACTGGCTAGAAGCTTCCGGGTCAGAAAGGTCAAAAACAAGATATTTTATTAATGATAACCGTGAAGAGATTTAAATATTTTACGAGAGTTTTGAGTCCATGAAACTAAATGTTGTTGCCATAATAATAACTTTTTAACGTTTTTGAACTGTTTTAAATGTTTCCCTCCCTCAACTAAGTATGACAAAGTAATGTTTCCTTATCCCTCAACTGTAAGTAGGTGCCTATGACATTTTACATTTGAATTAATTGTAGTTATTAATTATTATTATTTTTTGTTTTTAATTGTTTAAATTTGTATATAGACAAATTGTATATATTAATTGTATAGTGTCTGAAATAAATTAATTATTAAGGGGAAACTTCTTCAAATTATTATTATTATTAATAATAAAACATTTATTCATATAAAAAAAAAACACAAATAAAATAATTAAAAAAACATACTCGTATACGCACTGTAAAAGGGCTCTAGCTCAGCATAAGTTTAGGTTAGGCAGAATACAACGCTTTTTTTTCTTATTCATCTGTTGGCTAATAACAAACATGAATAAGAATTCTCAAGACACCTTTTTCTCTTATAGACAGAAAAATTATATCCCAGAAAATATGAAGCCATACAAGTGTGAAGCAGACAAAGCGCAATGGTTTTATTCCTCACTATTTCCCAAAGGGATGACGAAAGCCTTCGCAAATATTAGCCTCTAAAGCTCAGTAGCATATGGTGACACGACAATTTCACAAGTTTTAGCTTTTAACACAATTTTGCCTCAAAATACGTAACCAAAAAGGTTAAATAAAGTAAGGTTAGCAATTCATTCATGGGGAACTGTATTGGACAGATTGTAAATCTGTCCGATAGGCAATTTAAAACTAAAATTAGAAATAATTTATGTTCTAAGGCTTACTATACGATAAATGATTACTTAGATGATAAAAACGTCTGATTAACTGTTGTTCCAAATCAGCGGAGTAGATTGTAATTATGACTATGTATGATTTTTTATATAATAAAAGAAAAGTGCAAAAGATACGAATCCTGTGGAGTTTCTTCTGGCCGTTCTTCTCCACAGTGAGCGTACACTGGTAGTGAACGTGCCCCATGATGAAAATCTTAATTCGAATAAAATATATGAAATGAAATAAATATATGAGATAACAGCCTCCGTGGCCGAGTGGTCGAGATTTCGACGCCCATTCCGGAGGTTCCGGGTTTGATTCCCGGTGGGGACACTGGCAAGCAAAAATCTCTTTGTGAGACTTTCCCCAGTTTGGTTAGGACATTGAACCACCTGATTGTTCGAAAAGAAAAATGATTCCGCGCTTCGGAAGGCACGTTAAACCGTTGGTCCCAGCTACTATCTAGTCGTTACATGAGCCAAGACATTGGCCTTTAGCGGCTCTATAACACTGACACCAGGGTTTGTGTGGTCGGTTACAACCAACCGACTTAATGACTGACCAACTCAATTCGTATGGCTCTCAAAAACATGTGGAACAGTATTGTTCGGTTGCGCTGAACAACCTAAAATTTTTTGTGTTATTTACTAACATCGTCATTCATTCATTCATTCATTCATTCATTCATCGTCTTTTACTTTTTCTTCTCCATCGTGTGGGTTTTAAGGTCGATAATTAACCTCACCAACTCCGGCGTTTGGTGACGTCATTTGTTTTATTTAGTATTAAATCTTTATCAATTTCTGGAAGTGGCTACCAACGTATATAAAACGATTACGAACAAGCAAACATGATAGTGAATTCCAGTTATGCTAATAGGAAAATAATACCTAAATTGAATATTTCTTAGTAAAGTAGAGAGATATATTTGATTTCGTCTACTTAGGTGTATAAGGAAAAATTACCATATCGACGGTGGAAAGGAAAAAATTACCAAGCGACATTTTTTGACATATTGAGTTATATACGAGGAGGGATCAAAAAGTAGTGAGAATGAAATAGAATATAATGACTATTGATAACTTAATAATTTATTTTTCTACATAGTCTCCGAGTCTCTCTACACACCGAGTCCAGCGCTTTTCCAAGGCTTCAATCCCTTAAAAAAAAGGCATCCATCACCTCGTTATCGTCTTCGTACCTGCTTCCCCTTAAGTATTCTTTCAATTTGGGGAACAGATAAAAATCGCTAGGCGCCAGATCTGGTGAATAAGGGGGGTGGTCAACCAATTCGAAGCCAGCTTGCTGAATGGCAGCCGTCGCAACTGCCGACCGGCGTGCGCGGGTGCGTTGTCGTGATAAAACAGCACGCCCCTTCGAAGTTTCCCTCTCCTTTTCTCTTTGATGGAATTCCTCAACTTGGGAATTAAAGCTGCATAATACTGGCCTGTAATAGTGGTTCCACGCTCCAGGTAATCAATCAACAATATCCCTTCTGAGTCCCAAAATATTGAGGCCATAACCTTGCCAGCCAATGCCACGGCACGAAACTTCTTCGGGGTCGGTGATGATGGCCGTTTCCATTGCGAAGATTGCTGTTTTGTCTCAGGATCAAAATGATTGACCCATGTTTCGTCCATTGTTACGAAACGAGACAAAAAGTTCTCAGAATCTTCTTTAAACTTGTCCAACAATATCTTCGAAATGTCAAGTCGATTTTGGTTCTGACTGTCGGTTAACATTCTCGGCACCCATCTTGCAGAAACTTTTCTCATATTCAAAGATTGTTTCAATATGGATTGAATACTTCCATATGAAATGCCATTTTCTTGAATTAATTATCGGATGATAACTCTTCGATCGCTCAATACAATTTTCTCGACTTTCGCAACATTTTCTTGGGTGACTGACGTCGATGGACGGCCGCAACGATGTTGGTCTTCCGTGCTCGTTCTCCCTACTCGAAATTGAGAAGCCCACCTTGCGACAGTAGAATACGGCGGAGCAGACTGTCCTAATGTGGCCTCCAAATCGCAATGAATCTCTTGAGTCGTTAACTTTTTTAAACAGAGATATTTAATAACGGCTCGCACTTCGTTTTTCTCCATTTTCGAGAACACGTTCCGACACGAAGCAAACAAATGACTACATTCAGAAAAAAACAAAAGAGAATCGAAGACTTTTTTTCTTTATTAATATAACAAATATGTATCTGAGCTATGCCTGCCAGTATTTTTTTTTCTTACCAAGGAGTATGTCGTTCTCACTACTTTTTGATCCCTCCTCCTACATTGTTAGAATCGCCTGATTTTTCTGCGTCTTTTGATCTTACTCACGTCCTTCTACGACGACTTTTGATGTCGCTTCGACATTTTGGAGTTCGGGAGATTTCATTTTTTTTCCTTACTAACTGACAACATTTTCGACCATTTTTGAAAATTTGGTGGTTGTCGTAATTGTGAAATGCTAAATTTGCCTTTGGTCAAGTTTGACATTTCTGTTCGTACGGTAATTACCCCACTTAGTTATTTTTTCCAGTATCTGGCAATATAGTGCTAGGCGCATAGTATATTTTTCCCGTCACTACTTTTAATAGTTACGCAAGCATAACTAAGCAATATTTTTAATAGTTACGCATACTATAATTTAGATAAAAAAATAAACAAATAAATTTCTAAGAACTAGACTTTTTGGACCATTACAAGAATTTACACGATATTTTTTTTAGAAAATTCAAACTTTAAGCAGCTCTACTGTAAAGTTGCCTATATGTCGCTTGGTAATTTTTTCCTTTCCACCGTCGATATGTTTTAAAATTTTCGTACACGATCCGCGCTCGCTATGTTACTCATACTCAAACCCGTGCCAGCTAATTATTCAAGTCCACGCTCGGTATATTACTTACCAGTGGTTTGGTTCGTTAAAAAAAAACGATACATATATTACATGAGGTATTTGAAGGCTTCCAATAGATCTTATGATCGGTCAACCTACGGAGCACTGACAAAGAAGCCCCGTGCTTATATACAACAAACACAATATGAATATAAAAAAGAAAAACACGTATACAGGTTGTTTATTTATATTTTAACCGCATGTTTCTAGCTAAGATTGCATGGCAGCAAGCGCACGAAAGGGCGGGCCAGCAGGACCTCCAGCAGGACCTATTCCAGCAGGACCTACTTAAGAAAAAATCAGTCCCGTTAACCGAAATCGGTTCGGATCCATAAATAAAAATAAAAACATGGACTCGCCCGTCTGCCGTCGCGCTGTTCGGACGTCCCTGCTCTGCGCTGCTGCCGCCGTGAGTCACCGTGCTCGCGTGCGTCATCGTGCCGAGCGTCGCCTGCTGCGCGCCGCAATCCACCACTTGCAGCCGCACGTCGTGTTTCTTCGTTCGCTTCGAAGGATCGGCTTCACCGTTCCCTCTCAAGCGTTGCCCTCCGAGTGCCTTTTTCAAGGCGCAAGGTCGGTATCTCGTGTTTCACTTCTTGTGTTGAAAGACCACACGAGTAATTTCCTCAGTGGCCGCCGGTGGATACGTCGATACCTATCACCAGGTACGCGTGAGAACGAAGCCGGTGGGTGAGTTGCCCCGACACTCCCATCTTTGCCTCCTGGCAAAGAAAAGTCGGAGGGGTCCGAACTCGACGGCTGGGGACTCCGTCCCTCCCCGGCGAGTTTGCTACCTCCCTTAATTGGCTCTGGTGGTGCCTGTCTGGGTTAGCATAAGCGCCCTCTCCACCTTAGCCCTGTTAGGAACCTCCGGACAATAAGACTGCCGGAGGATTTCACAGCTTAGGGTACACGCAGTAGGCTTCACCCTCCTGCCTATTCCCGGCAGGAGGACCACACAGTTAGTTCCCCCCGGGCTGTACCCGCCCGGAGGGTCGTTCTCCCTCCCCGTAGGACCTGATCGCCCCGGAGTTTCTTCGCGTGTTTCTTCTCCGGGGAACAGGACTTGCAGCGAAGCACGCTAGGAAGTTAGTGAATTTTGCTTACCCCCCTATCCGCAATGGCAGCGGAACCTTTGTTCGCGGAGCTTATCTCCGTGATACTCGGTACTCCGGAGATTTTGAAGCTCCTAATCAACGCTTCACCGCGTCTCGGTGAAATTTTAGTTTCGGCCAAAGAGGCCCAAGGTAGGGACTCCGCGTCCGCGTCCGCGTCCTCCCCTCCCGGCCCTTCAGGCCAATCCACCTCGATTGTATTCGAGGAATCACCTCTTTCGCCGATGTCCGACGGGGACATCGCCGAAACTCCATCTTCCGTCGCCGCCGAGGCCTCCGATATGGAGACCGAGGACGGCTTCACCCAGGTGGTGCGTGGAAAACGTAACCGCTCGCCGGCTAAAGCCACTTCCCCGCCGCCTAAGGCTCAAAAGGTCCTGGGTAACTCTACCCAGGATCGCGCAGTCCGCGCTCCCCAAACCAAGGGCGCACAGCCCTCCTCCCAGACACCCACTTCGGGCCGCAAACCGCCGCCCATTATCATTCGTGATAAGACCCGCTGGAGCCAAGTCTCCACTTCATGCTCGGCAAAAAAGATTGCCTATACTTCAGCTCTTAATACCCCGTTAGGGATTAGGGTTCTCGTCCCTACGTCGGACGACTTCAGATCGCTGACCAAACTTTTGGATCAGCAAAGTGTGTTCTACCACACTTTCTCAACGGAGCCCGAGCCAAAGATTAGGGCTGTCTTTAGGAATGTTCCTAAAGAACTTACAGTCGATGAGGTCGCTGAAGACCTCAAAAGGCAAGGCTTTCCGGTAATTAAGGTGCATAAGATCAGGTCCGACAAAAAAGATGTCGATTATGACCTGGTCCATGTGACCGTATCTAAGTTCGAGGCCAGCAGGGAGATTTTCAAAGTCTCCACCATCTGCGGCCTCACCGGCATCTCGGGCGCTAGGCCCAAGAAAACCGGCATTCCCGGGCAGTGTCACAACTGCCAATTATTCGGCCATTCGGCACGCAGCTGCCACGCAAAGCCGCGCTGCGTGAAGTGCCTGGGCGACCACGGCACTTCAGGCTGCGAGCGACCAACTAAGGTCCACTCCAAGGCCGAGCGGGCAGCTGCTGGTCAGCCAGGTTGCGTTAATTGCAACGCCATCGGGCACACCGCTAACTTTAGCGGATGCCCTCGCCGTCCACACCCCATCGTGAAGCAGGCCAAGCGCGAGGCTGCAGCAGCCAAGCGCGAGGATGCTTCCTCCCCCTCAAAGGCCCTTAAGGCCTCCTCCCAACCCAAACCGCGCCCAGCCCCTAAGGCTAGCGCCGTCCCGGCTCCCTCTGAGCCTACCCCTACAATTTCTTCGTCGGTAGACAATCTTCTACCGGCCTGGTCGAAGCCACTCAGCTGGGTGGGTCAGACCAAACGCAGCGACCCAGTCGCCGTGCCCAAGCCCTCATCTTCTGCCACTCCCGTGGCTCCCACTGCAAACCGCAGCTCCCCCTCGCAGGGGAACAGTGACGTTGCAGAGGCGGTGAAGCTGGTCTCCAGCTTCACCTCCCTCTTCAGCTTCACTGATATTCTGCGTTATGCAGACCATATCCGGAGCAATGTAGGAAACCCCGATGCCCTCCTCCAGGGTACTTTCCAATTCGCCCCATTAGTTCAAGCAATGGGCAGTTTCACCCCACCCCCCCATTATGGATAGTACACCCTTTGTAGGTCGTACTAAACCCCGTCACCTTAAGTTAGGTTTCTTCAATGCCCAGAGCATGAACGGCCTTCGCGACGAAATAGGTAGCTTTCTTCGCGATCACGATCTTGATGTCTTCCTCATCCAGGAGACATGGCTCAAACCCCGATCGCGGAGCCCTCGCCTCGCTGGCTATCACGTCATCCGAAATGACCGCACCTCCGGAGGTGCGGGCGGTACCTTAATTTACTTTAGGCGCTCGTTGCATTGCGTTCCCTTACCAACCCCTCCTCTCACCGATATGGAGGCCTCTGTCTGCCGTTTAGGCATGACCGGCCACCAATCGATTACCATCGCTTCGGTTTATCTTTCCGCAAACCCCGCGAAGCAGATACTCCAGGCCGACCTGGAGGCACTGCTCTCGTTAGGTGATTCCGTCATAATCGCCGGGGACCTTAACGCCAAAAATCAAGCATGGAATTGCCTCTATACTACGTCTAGAGGCTCCGTGCTCGAGGCCTTTTCGGAGGCTCTGAATTTTGACGTTATCGCTCCCCTCGACCCAACCCATTATCCCGACAATCTGAATCATCGACCTCATATTCTAGATATAGGAGTCTTCAAGTGTGTCAATCTCCGCGTACGCTCTATTCGCGTCTTTCACGAGCTACGCTCGGACCACCGTCCCGTTACTATGCTCCTCGACTCGCGCTCTTCTCCACCGGGGGAACCAGACTCTACCGCGCCGCCGATAACCGTAGTAGACTGGAAGAGAGTGGAGGAAACTCTGCAATCGACCAGTTCCTCCCACTTAGACCAAGTCCCTCAGACTCTGGTAACTCCCGCAGATATCGATTCTGCAGTCAGCTCCCTTACAGGTCACGTACAGTCTGTCATTGCAGGCTGCTCCAGACAGATCCCGGCGGCGGTTGACCGTCGTTGGGTACTACCTGATGATATACGTGATCTGATAACGGAGAAAAACGCCTCTATGCGTCGTTACGCATCAGCCCCTACCGATTCCAATCGCGTTTTCATGCGTTCTCTGCAACGTCAAGTTAGGGATCGCGTGGCCGAATGGAGAGAGCGTCGCTGGGATAACTTCCTCGACGGTCTTAAACCATCCCATCTAGCCTTCTGGAAGCTTCAACGCTCCCTCAAATCTGAAACGGTTTCAGTAATGTGCCCGCTCAATAGACCCAATCAAACCCCTGCCTTTGACGACGACGAAAAGTCCGAGTGCCTGGCAGATAGTTTACAGGCTCAGTGCTCTCCAAGCACTTTGCCCTGCGACCCCGCCCACCTGCTAGAAGTCGAGTCCGAACTCGCGCGCCGACAGGCTCTCCCTCCTTCTGATCCTCCTCTCGCCCCGGTCACGGAGCAGGAGGTCCGCGATCTTATTAAAGCTCTCCCGCCTCGAAAGGCTCCCGGCTCGGATGGCATCACCAACCGAGTCATTAAGATCCTTCCGGATCATCTCATTTTTCTGTTAGTTAACATTTTCAATGCCGCTATGGCTATCGGTTACTTTCCACAATCGTGGAAGGAAGCGATTGTCATCGGTATACCCAAGCCCGGTAAACCGCCTACCGAGGCCTCTTCCTTCCGTCCAATAAGCCTACTTGTCAACTTTGGCAAGTTGTTTGAGCGAGTCATCCTCGCCAGGCTTAGGGATTTTGCTGACGCAAACAGCCTCCTTCCACCCGAGCAGTTTGGCTTTCGGGCCAAACACTCTTGTACCCATCAGGTCCATCGGATTGTAGAGCATGTCTACACCGAGTTCAATAGGAATACCCACAAACCGACAGGGTCAGTCTTCCTCGATGTGGCGAAAGCCTTCGACAAGGTCTGGCACAGCGGACTCGTATACAAGCTGTACAAGCTCGGTGTGCCGGACAGGCTCGTACGTCTTGTACGAAACTTTTTGTCGAATCGTCGCTTTCGCTACAGAGTGGAAGGTGTCCTCTCGTCCTCTCGCCCCATTAACGCCGGTGTCCCTCAGGGCTCCGTGCTCTCGCCCCTCCTTTTCGCGCTCTACACGAGCGACTTACCGAAGACCCCTTATTCGCAGATCGCTCTATTTGCAGACGACACTGCAATCTATACCTCAGAACGAGACCCCTCTACCCTTGTCTCTAGACTCCAAGCGGCTCTAGACGCCATCGGCGACTGGTTCCGCAAATGGAGAATAGAAGTCAATCCCGATAAAAGCACAGCAGTGCTCTTTCATCGTGGCGCTCGTGTTCAGGGGTACCCAAGCGTCTCTCTGTTCGGTCGCCAGATTCCGTGGTCCGACCGCGTCAAGTACTTAGGCGTCACTCTCGACTCTAGGCTATGTTTCCGCTATCACTTGCGAAACGTTCGCAACCGCGCCGCGTTCATTATAGGCCGGCTCCGCTCCCTCCTTTGCAAACGGTCGAAGCTCTCCCTACGTAGTAAGGTCCGTCTTTATACCGCTTGCGTCCGTCCCGTAATGACATACGCGTGTCCGGTGTTTGCTCATGCGGCTCGTTCCAATTTGAGTCCCCTTCAGGTGATTCAAAATCGTTTCATGCGCAAGGCCACGGGCTGTCCGTGGTACGTGCGCAATAGGAATCTCCACATTGACCTCGAGGTCCCCTCCATTAAGGAGTACGTGCGTCAAGCGTCTAAACGATATTTCGATTCGGCCGTTACTCACCCGAACTTTCTGGTGAGAAAAGCGTCAATTTACTTTCCGCATCCCACTACGCGATTCAAGCGTCGTCCTAGACACGCTCTCACAGATCCGGACGATGAGATCACCGTCGCGATTAAAGCTGCCATTGCGTGTAGGCCACACACCAATACAGAATGCCCTTCAGGTAGAAACCGCCCCCGCCGGCGGGGACGCGGAACTAATAGTAGAATTAATTCAGTAAGACCCGGTAGTGGTCATTCTTCTCCGACGCGCTTCTCGCCCTGGCAACGTTCTGGGCCGCGGTCCGAGCCCGTCTGAGGGCGCCCCCAGATACGTTGTCATAAAATTCCTAAGGGGTACGAGCCTTCAGCTCCCCCGCAAGTCCGCGCCCACTATACTACCACTCTGGTATAAATAGTGATTAGGTCCGTCAAAAAAAAAAAAAAAAACATTTTATTTTGAAAAAAATCAATAACTGTATTTTTATTGCATCGAAAATTTCACACATGCACGCATTAACGCTTGAATACAGATATGTTAAATGAGTATTATACGCTTAATTGAACTCTTTTGTTCATTTCAAAGGGATACTTTGTATGCATTGGTGGAGTTTAATTTATTTTTAGTTTGTTTAAAGGTGTTAATTTATTGTATACTATTTATTGGGCACTGAAACCGGAAATACGTGGTAGACTTCCACATTCGAACTGTCGCTGCTCGTCAACAGCTCATATACGGCCCCACCGAGGGGCTCGAGCTTACATTGAATTAGGGCCATTACGCCTTAGTCAATCAAGTTGGCCCAGTGCGGGTTGGTCGACTTCACACACACACAACCTTTGATTGCAGAAATGTCCTCCTTCACCGTACGAGCGTCGAATTAACGTACATACAAATTCGAAAACACATCGGTACGTGGTGAGGATCAAACCCGCGTCTTCCGGACGGAAAACAGCAGCCCTTCACTACCAACGCTTTTAATCGAAATCTACTATAAAAATAAAATCGGTAAATAAGTTTTGCATTACAATAATAAAAATAATATTCATTTATTTGCATAAAATGTGGTGACATCGTTACGGTTGTCTTAAATTAAGTAAGTATTTTTTACCAGAATCTGGCACACAAAATTAGGTTATTATATTAATTAGTTAACATGTCAGAATACAATTCATGCATGAAGATCCTTTACTTTGTCATAATTGTTGAAAATGTCGAGATTATTTACCAAAGTTAAAATATTCATTAACACTGTAAAAACAAATAATATAGTAATTGGTAAAAACAATACTCAAAAAGCCATTCTTTTAAAGATCTTTTAAATTTGATTAAAGCCCAAGTCACACAGAGCCGTGCCGGGGGCGGTCCGGGGCCGGGACAAGCGGGACGGCGCTATGCCGCGCCATAGCACCGTCCCGCTTGTCCCGGCCCCGGACCGCGCCGCTCCCGCTCTGTGTGACTTGGGCTTAAAGGTAATAATTTTATATTGTCCTCTAACTTGATACTTTTACGGCCATATAGTGTGTCATCAACATCAACGGCCCGTTACAGTCCACTGCTGGACTATGAGCCTCCTCCACTTAAGTGGAGGGTTTTGCCATAATCTCCACGCTTGGCAGGCGGGTTGGAGATCGCAGATTAAAAAGGTTACTGTATCAGAGAGCGCTGCTGTCCGTTCCCTGTTCAATGTGTAGTCCCTAAGTTACCTCTTACGACACCCACGGGAAGAGTAGGGGTAATACAGTGTGTAGGTGTACTATTGCTGTAAGTAAAGTGCAGTAGTTACAATGGGTAATACAAGTCTATCAGGATAACTAGTATTGAAATTACAGTGTCACTTTTTTTCCAAACATACCCGGATGAGTTATAATAAAGCCATTTATACTTGTAACCGTATTCCCGACTATTCACTCAAGTATTTCAGTTGAATTCGAGCCGTATCGCATCATATCTCTTCTGGGAGAGCAATATCTCACGAAGAAATTGGATAAAAAAACGAAATATTACATTTACGAAGATTGATTGAGTGAAAGTGAACGCGAGTATCCAAATCAGGTCTTTGTTAAAGCAGGAAAAAGGAAATGAGAGAAATCGTGTGTTGTAAGACACTCGTGCGTGCGAAGTTGCGGGTTGTGTTTAAGAGCACTTTAAAATTCATGAAATTATTTTTAAACAAAATTTTTGGTTGATTATAAAATATTTGTATAAAATAGTTGAACTAATTACCCTAAGATTGCCTGACAAAGATTGCTTCCTTAGCATATTTTGAAAAGAACTCAAATTATTTTCACGTTGGAAGTATTATAATAATATGCAATTAATAAAGCTTGAAATAATGAGCGTCGGTGGTTTAGTGGCTAGGGCCGCTGCCTTCCGTCCGGGAGACGCGGGTTCGATTCCCACCACGGACAATGTGTTTTCGAATCTCAATTTCATAATGTACGTTCATTCGACGCTTTTACGGTGAAGGAAAACATCGTGATGAAACCTGCACACTCCTGCGAAGAAATTCAAAGGAGGTGAAGTCGACTAACCCGGGCCAGCGTGGTCAGGCCTAATCGCTCTAATTCAGGGTAGGCTCGAGCCCCTCGGTGGGGACGTATATGAGCTGTTGATTATGAATAAAGCTTGAAATTGGTATTTAAAGTATTAAAAATTCAAGTACTATTTATATTATTAAAGTGAAGCAAACATTACAAACAATTTTATTATATTTTTAATAGACGACTTAAATATTTTCCTATTATTATGGAATTGAAGCAGACATCGTTAAAATATTGCTTGGATGAATATGTTCTTTAATGGTTTACAAACATAATTTCTTCTCAAATTCCACAGGACAGGCTTAGCCTAGTGTGGAATTTTAAGATACTTCTTTTTCATTGTGGCAAATCAATTATTTAAAATATTCTTTTGTTTTTAAGTACTAAATATGTTTCACTTGTTACGTTAATAAACTAATTATTGGGGAAACAACATCGGCCAATGGCAAGATGTCGCCGCTTTTATGTTATAAGAAGGTGGCGGCGTACCATCGCCGCGGTGTCTATAATAACAGATTTTTGAATTTTGTTCCTATCATTCACCAAGAGCACTAGTTTAGTAAGGTTCTCGGTACCCAGCAACTCCTGCCGCAGAGAGGATCAGCGGGACGATCAGTACCTGCGATTACTTCCACACCTGACGGATCTCTTCAGCTAGCCGCTGGTACTTAACCATCTTTTCAATGGTGTACTGCTGAACATTGTGCGTGTTAGGAACACCGATGTCCAACAGACACGTCCGTTTTTCTTCCATTATTATCATTATTATTAATAATATTGTGTAGGCACTCTTGACAATTTCATCATTGAAAAAAAAGTAAGAAGGAAGAAGCCGATTTTTGCAGTAATGCTATATAAAGGTACTAAAATATCAATCATTCTTCTAATATATTTTATTCAATGACATAATTCACATGAATCATTAACTAAAAATTATAATTAAACATGTTAGTAATAAGTAAGAAAATGGAACTAATTTATTGAGGCTTGAAGTTGATAATTTATGGCCTTAACTCCGTTCTATCATCTGTTCCTTCTCAGTAGTAAAGTTACCAACGCCACCTGTTAAGAACAAAACATAATTAAATAGAGTATTTGACTGTTACAGAATTAAACATATTTTATTATGAATAATATAAAAATGTAAATTAGCAGCAGACGATTCGCGAAGAAAAAAATAGAATATTAAAAAAATAGAATCGGTTGAAAAACTAATTTACAGTGATTTCTTACAATTTCAATATGTCTGTGTGTGTGTGTGTGTGTGTGTGTGTGTGTGTGTGTGTGTGTGTGTGTGTGTGTGTGTGTGTGTGGGTGTGTGTGTGTGTATGTGTGTGTGTGTATGTATATTTGTCACTCAACCACCAAATAACTCGCATAGCATACCTATGTCCTAGTCTGTTTAACTATGCGCCACTCATATTGACAGGGGTCTTATCCACAGTCGACGTCTCCATATTCTTAAGTTGACTCACTGTTGTTGGCTGTCTCCCAATGTCATTCTCTTGGCTACGTCTCGGATCGTATTTGCAGATAAAGGAGTTTCGATAACCACACTCATAGAGCCAAAGCCCCAAGTCATCCCACATTATAACGCAGTGACGACCATACTCTTTCTTAGCCGGTTGATCAAAAATTGTATCCCACTTGTTGTATACTTCGTCGAAAGGACGACCTGGAAAATTGTAAGAGCATAGTTAGATGAAGAACCGAGATAAATCTCTTTATCATGAGAGCATCGGTTGTGTGAGAGCGTCGCTAGTGTAGTGGTCATTGTCTTCCCTTCGGGAGACGCGTATTCGATCCCGACCACGTGCCAAGGTGCTTTCAAACTCCGAATTCATAGTACGTTTATTCGACGCTCGTACGGTGAAAAAACATCGAGATGAAACCTGCACAATCCTGTTAATAAATTCAAAGATTGTGTGTGAAATCGATCAACCTGCACTAGGTCAGCGTCCAGCCTCCAGCCTCCGGAGCAAGCTGGGTTTCGAAAAGGTTTCAGTACTACGGTACTGCCACATCCACACAGTGAGACAGGTTATACAGAAGTCGCAAGAGTATAATCAGCCGATGTGTCTAGCATTTGTGGACTACGAGAAAGCCTTCGACTCCATCGAAACCGGGGCTGTTCTGAAATCCTTGCAGCGATGCCAAGTCGATTGGCGGTACGTGTAGGTACTGAGGAACCTGTACAGTATGGCGTCGGTGTCCAAGTACAGAGTCATAAGACAAAACCCATCCAGTTGCTCAGAGGAGTGAGACAGGGGGACGTCATCTCTCCGAAACTGTTCTCCAACGCACTAGAGGATGTCTTCAAAACCCTAGACTGGAACGGATTGGGCATTAATATTAATGGCAAATATCACAGTCACCTCCGCTTTGCCGAAGACAAAGTGATAATGGCTAAATCGTTGCAAGATCTGCGAAAAATGCTGCACAGTCTTAACGCTGCTACATTGTCAGTGGATTTCCGGATGAACTTAGACAAGACTAAGGTCATGTTCAACGAACGAATCATTCCGGAACCGATCTCGATCAATAGCGAAGTGCTCGAAGCTGTCCAAGAATATGTCTACCTCGGGCAGACATTGCAGTTGGGACAACTTCGAGCGTGAAATCGCAAGAAGAGTACAATTGGGCTGGGCAGCATCTGGGAAACTGCGTCATATCTTCTCGTCGCCACTACCGCAATGCTTGCTCTAGTTCCAGGTAGGCCAGAGCCCCTCGAAGGAGACGTATATGAGCTGTTGATGATGATCATGTCATGTCACTCAGTGGTTGGGCTGGTATTTGACTCTGATTACATAGGGCCCGGAATTAAACCCTGGTAAGGAACTGTCAAAAAATTATCTCTTTGTGCGACTTTTTCTAGTTTGATTAGGACTGAATCACCAGACTTGAAAAAAAAAAACGTTACGTAGACGATGTCAGAAACTATTGGCACCTCAATAAAATGTCAGATTTGGTAGGGTCGATCATCGACCTGGTTTACAGAAATACTTTTTTTATTTTTATATTTAACCATTTATATTGTACACAATAGATGACAAAAATACATTTTCATTTGAAAAAACGACACAACAGGCCTGCTTATTGCTAAAGAAATATCTTCCAGCAGACCTACGGAAGAGAAAAGAGATAGTAGGACGCAGATAAAATGTGCACAACTTTATAAAATACAAAAGAACAAGACAATCACAAGAATTACTTATATAATATTATGTAAATATATATAAAAAACACAATATATTATGATACTAAAATATATACCCAAAAACATATAATATATATATTTTAAATACAATAAATATAATACTTAAATAAATATAATGGATCAATCTGACAGCGAAACTCGCTTTTTTACTCACCATCGATGGTTTCAAAAACTCGGTCCGCTCGCAAATCAGAGACACCTATCCATATAGGATTCACTAGGCTCAAGGACAGATTTAATAAGGAATAGACTTCGTTCGCTTCTGCCTCGTCTACTGGATAGAACAGCTGTGCTCCTTCCGATGTGCATTTTGTGACGGCATCGTGCCAGTTAATTTCCTTTTTATGGACTTTGAAATAATTTCCCGTTTTTGCAGAATAAGTGTAATCTGCACGAAATTTTGAAACGGTCGGTAGTCCAGCTAGAAAAGACAAGATTAAGGTATAAGTCTCAAATAAGTGAGCACAATTTTAAGTGGAATTACATATTGTCGGATATTTTAAATAGCATAACCGTTGAACTACATACTGATATGTTTACCAATATCAAGAGGTGTAAAAAAGTGTTAGAAAATTATTACTATGCATGAAAAATATATTTTTAGTGATTATACCTAAATCCAAATGAAAGAAATAATTTAGCTAACACACCGGCTGCCTAGCAAACACTCTGAAAACAATGTAGGGTCGACCAATAAATTGGTTTATCACCCTTAGTTTAAATAACAGTTGCAAATTATAGAACAACAAAGATTATTTTCGTATGCATCTGTCAGATACCGAGTATAAACCTCATTGAAATTTTCGATAACTAGGAAATTGAATGAAAAATGGTAAGCCACTTTTTTGGCTGACCTTACAATAATTACAATAATTGAAATTGCTTCAAATCTGTCAAATCTGGCCAACAGCTGACGAAGTTTGATACTATAAATTATTTCTTCCAGATGGACGAAATTAGCAGTGAGCGTATGCATATCATTCGCTCTTCGTATAAACCTTAGGGGTTTCTAGAAGGGTGTCTTAGTTTATATTTATAAAAACGATTGGTGATGTGAATAAAATATTTTTAAAAAAAGAAAGTTACTAATTATTTGGTAAATAATCATCTGAAAATTAAAAACGCGACTGCCCTGACAAAATAAATTGTAGACAGAGTCACGCGGGCTGATGTAAGGATTGTAACGATACCCCATACATCCAAATCTGTTCACTCATTTAGAAGTTATAGGGCAATAAAGAAACATACTCGTACACACATACATGAACCTTTTTTGGCAGTCTTGTAAAAACGCACTACACAAAACTTAATTATTTTCATCAATTTATAAGCACTTTTAGGTTTATTCGTTATTTATTTTAAATCAAAATCGTGCTAATAACCCGATAGATATGTGTGTTATTTTTCATCAATTTGTTTCATCGACGAAGTATAAATAGACAATGTTCTATCTTAATTTCAATTATATTACTCGTAACATAAAAAGAAAGTAAAGTTTTACTTATAAAGCTAACTTATTTAAAAATCTGTACTATTCTTTTTAACAAAATACTTTTAGTAAAACACATTGATACAAAGAAGAAGATTATAGATACCATGATAAAAAAAGATAAGAACTAGCAGTAAGTTAAAATTCCAAAGTTTACTTACATGTGCACGACCATATAATCGCAAAACACAAAATATAATTGTATTTTATTAAATACATTATTAAACTTGTGCTGAAGATCGTTTGTTTGAATTCAAATCAAGAGTAATAATGATTGAACTGAAAGAAATAAATACACTTTATATACAATTTTATTAAGGTTCCACAGTAAAAATAAAACCCTCAAAACTTTGTTGGAATCTGAATTATTAACAAAATGAAACGAAATAATTACACAGAGTAAATATTTTGTTACTCTTCACAAAAAATTGTGAATTGTGAAACCCGAAACTATAGGGGATCGGACTGTTCACCACATTTTACGAATTTACCATATTTTATAAATTATCTTCAAAATATAGATTAGTAGCAGACGATTCGCGAATAAAAAAACAGAATCGGTAGAAAAACTAATTTACAGTGGTTTTTTAAAGTTTGAATATGTCTGTCTCTTTCAAAAACGATTTTTTGTATGGAGATTATATGGCGTTACTAACAAATGACGTCACAAGTGGGTATGTGCCTCACTGTCTAATCTTGAATTTCAAACATTTATAACTCGGTCAATTTTAAAGATAGAGCAAAAATTATTTTAGGGTTCTATAGCAGAAACTAAAATGTTTCGATTTATATAATAAAATAAAAGTAGTCCGATCCCCTATTATTGTTATATTTTGAGTAGTAAGTAGGTAACTAAAACTACCTGGGATTGACATTCTGTTGTTGTTACAGATATATTATACCTTTTACGCTAATTACCTATTTAGTTTACCGTGTAGCAATGTAGCAATAAAAGTTTTTAACTTATTAAATAGAGAAATATTTTTTATTTTTACTTTTTTAAATGTTGCGAAAAAAACGACTACAGAACCTAGATCAATTTATACAACTTTAACTCGTATGATTGTTACGTCAACATCTTATTAAAGTAGGTACATGATCATATGATTTATCATAAATTCTATTAAACTAACTATGATAAATATTGCGATATCTGTAAACTAGGAAATCATTATTTATTATCGGTTATTATTGTCGGCCATTTAATTAGAAATGGGGTCAATTAGTACTAATACTATCTAAATTAGTATTTGCACACTGTGTCATCATCAACAGCTCATCATTATAATCACGTCCAAACCGAGGGGCTCGAGCCTACTTTGATTTAGGGCAATTAGGACTTAGTCAATCACGCTGACCCAGTGCGGGTTGGTCGACTTCACACACAACCTTTGAATTTCTTCTCAGGAATGTGCAGGTTTCATCACGATGTTTTCCTTCACCGTAAGAGCGTCGAATAAACGTACACATGAATTCGAAATTCGAAAACCACATTAGGAGATCCCAATCTCGGGACAGGAGGCGGGGCGGCCCTAGCCTCAAGGCCACGGACGCTCTATACCTGCACATCAATGGCCCGTTACAATTCACTGCTGGACTATGAGCCTCCTCCACTTAAGTGGAGGGTTTTGCCATAATCTCCACGCTTGGCAGGCGGGTTGGAGATCGCAGATTAAAAGGTTATTGTATCAGGGAGCGCTGCTGCCCGTTCCCTGTTCAATGTGTGGTCCCTAAGTCGCCTCTTACGACACCCACGGGAAGAGTAGGGGTTGGTGACAAATGTATTCTATTCTGCCATCACCACCCGGCTATACACCTGTACACTGTGTAGGTATTGTGTAACTATTTCAATACCACTTGTATTTACCTATACTTATATAGGGTGGCATATTCAGATAGGTCAGTACGGGTAACTCTGAAAATATAACATATAGAAAGATCTGTTCGAAGGAACCATGTCATCGATTTTAGTGACAAGAAAAACTGCATTCATAGATTTGAAAAAATACGAATTTTTAGTTCAGGAATCGAATCCGGTCGTGTTGAAGAAAAAAAATTACATTATTTGTCTACTTCGATTGTGTACAAACAGTAAATTTTACTGTGAAATACTATACCTAAAATTAATAATATGCATAGCATTTAACTTTTTTCCGAACTGATTATGAGTTTTTTTTATACAAGGAGTCCACTAATACCATTCACGAAGCAATAATTTGCTGGTAACAAGTTACAATTTGATATTCAACGCGTAGCCAATGCGCCTAAACTGAAATCCCTTATCGTTTTATCTCATTTTCTACGCAATGTACGTACATCGAATAGTACACGTAATTTGTTACTTGAAGAAGTACACTATGTAACTTTTTTCACTGTGTATTTTATATAGAAGAAAGCCTATTCTTTTAGAAAAATAATTTTAAAGTAAATTCGATAGCCGAATCATTTTTAAAGATCCAATAAAAAAAATAGACGTCTATTTTCTCGTGGTCCCCGTAATAGGTATGAAAACGAATTGAACCTGTAATTTTGTTTAATTTCGGCCCACTTTGGACCTCCTGCGGAACGGTTACTTAACGAAATTTCGAACATCTTTACTGCTTAATTTGTGATCACGGAAAATAGCTTCTTAAGGGGCTACCTGACTGCACACTAGTGCCACATCGAAATAATATAATCAACTAAAAATTTAAAAAACGACTGTCACTCGGACTTATTTAACGATTTTAACGGTATCCCATACATCTAAATATGTTCAGGCATTTAGAAATTATTGTGGAATAAAGAAACTCACATACATACATTTTTGAATTCTGAACACATTACACGCCTTTTTGGGCAGTCGTATAAAAAAATCGTAACTGCGAGAAAACAAAACATAGGTATCATAAATGTGGTCGATTAATTTAGAGTGTACGTAAGTAGGTATTTTTAGAAATAACTTACTTTATCTTGCTTACAGCATCTTAGTAAGAGATAGTAAAAGTGCTAAAGCGGCCGTTTTTGTAACTACAATAAAATTTGCCCTTGTTTAATGAACTAATCAATTTAAAAAAAAAATACAATGAGACCCATGAAACAATTTAATCGACCAGATTTCAGATTTTTTGTGTTTTCACTAAGTTATGTTTTTTTATCGAAGTGGCGCTAGTGTTTACATAGGGTTCCTGCTTAACCCGATTTAAGTACAATTTCCGAAATAATCTTTCTATAAGTGGGGAATCGAAATACCTGGAAACTGTACTGAAATAGGCTTCTCCAAAAGGTTTGGCTGACGTAGGTCATTTTCTTTTTAAGACATTTACTGAGTAGGGTACTGTAATAAGTAGTGTATTAAATGCTGTTAATAACAGAGAGTAACTAGGTACATTAGACAAAATATTGCCTTAACACAAGTGGGATTGAGTTGAATTTTCAGTCTAAGTAAAAATATTAAAACGTATTATATTTCAATTAAATAAACTTTATGATCTCTACAGGGTGCCTCATTTAATTCAATGTGACATCACATAGCCTATAACATTTATACACACATGCGGGTCAAAATCATAACCCTCCTTTTTACTTTGCCATAGCTAGTAAATATATGAATGTGAAATATTGAAACCGCAAAAAATTATACACAATCATCAGAAAGTGAAAGTGAGTCAGAAGAATTAATAGAGGAAATAGAGGAACAGCAATTAAATCATCAAAATGGTAACGAAATCTTTGATAATAATATTTGTAAAATTCAAAAATAAAATCTAAGATTTTAATTCAACTCTTAGCCTATTCCTCGACTTTCCTCTATGGAATCTTCCTAGTTGAAGATTGGCAATAAAAATAAATATTTATTGTATTTATTTAAACTTCATTCAATAAAGACCAGAATATTAATAGCTTGTTTGTCTTTCAATAGAATGAAGAAAGCGCTGTGCCACAAATAACTGGACATAGGACTGCGGGTAAGAATGCTTTAATGCTACATCTGACCGATTATCTTCCATAGTTGCGAAGCATGGACCATCAAGGAGGATATTCGCAAGAGACTGGAGGCCCTAGAAATGTGGTTTTACCGACGCATGCTTAGAATCAGCTGGATCCATAAAATCACCAACGAGGAAGTACTGCGACGCGTCAATAAACCCCGGGAACTTATTTTGACCATCAAAAAGAAAGAGATCAGTTTTTTAGGGCACGTGCTTAGACACTATCGATACCTCCTGCTCCAGGTTATAATGATGGGACAAGTAGAGGGTAAACGACACGTTGGCAGAAGAAGGAAGTCATGGCTCAGGAATGTGAGGGAGTGGACGGGAAAAGGGGATCGGACTGTTCCTAAATTTACTATATTTTATAAAAATTTATGACATATTTTTAAAATGTAGATTAGTGGCAGACAATTCGCGAAGAAAAAACAGAATCGGTTGAAAATCGAATTTAGTGATTTTCTAAAGTTTCAATATGTCTGTCTCTTTCAAAAACGATTTTTTGTATGGAGATTATATGGCGTTACTAACAAATGACGTCACAAGTGGGTATGTGCCTCACTGTCTGACTAATCTTGAATTTCAAACCTTTATAACTCAGTCAATTTTAAAGATAGAGCAACAATTCTTTTTTGTGTTCGATAGCAGAAACTAAGAAGTTTGGATTTATAAAATAAAAATAAAGTAGTCAGATCCCCTATTGCCAGCGTTGAAGAACTGTTTCGTCTGGCAAGAAACAAGAGAAAATATGCAGAGCTGACAGCCAACCTCCAGTAGGAGGGGCACCGCAAGAAGAACATTCAAACTTCAACTGACTATTAAAACTGGCTTAGGGCGTCCGATCATGATATAAAAAATGTGTAAAAATCGCGAGAATTTAAAATGTGACTATTATAATGTAATCTGAATCATCACCAATGCTGCTTTTGTAGGTAATTTTCCACCTACGATCCTCGTATTTCAATTCACAAATTGCAATGTGGGCTGTAGAGGGTTCGAGAATCAAACGACTAGATCGACGTTCAGACGTATAATGTCCCCGAGTGCAGGCTGTAATGCCTTATATCTAACTTACAAACTAGCTTACGTAGGGAGAGTGTGTCACTACATCAAGTCAAGTCAAGTCAAAATAATTTATTTCCATAGGATGTTATTACATCACTTAGATCCGTCATTACATTTTTTTGGGTGAGTTCACTAGCACAATGGCGGAATCTGTGGAGAAGAGCTCACCAAAGAAACTCAACATCAACGGCCCGTTACAGTCCACTGGCCACTGCTGGACTATGAGCCTCCTCCACTTAAGTGGAGGGTTTTGCCATAATCTCCACGCTTGGCAGGCGGGTTTTCGACCAGTAGTTTAGGCGTGAAAGCGGAACAAACATCCAAACATCTAAACATCCAAATTTATTTTCTCATTTAAAATATTATTTTTCAATAAGAAAATATTTCTAAATATCAGTACCTACATGTAGTATTGACAAGGAAAGAAAGTGAATATGAAACGAAAAGAAATTATAGCCAGAGTCACATTATTTCCAAATCTGTTCAAGCATTATGAAGTTTAAATAAAAAATCAACGGCCCGTTACAGTCCACTACTGGACTAAGAGCCTCCTCCACTTAAGTGGAGGGTTTTGCCATAATCTCCATAAAGAGACGTAAGAAATTATTGACTGAGTGGCTCCAACCTAAATCTTATGAAGAGACTGAGTTGTTATTACAACGACGGATTAAATAACATGTACATACACACACAAATACCCACCCAAACACACACACCCGCATCATAGTGCTATTACGTTTTTGTTTTAAATTTAAGTCTTTAGTTTAGTTTAATTTTCATTTCATTTCTATCTTAGGAAGAGTGGAATCTCCTGATACAGGCTGCAAAATCTTAAAAGGAGGTTCCAATCGACTATTTTTAAGGAAACTGTTTCAAAGAAATAAAGATTTATTTATTATATTTATTATTTATCTCCACGCTTGGCAGGCGGGTTGGAGATCGCACTTTTGTATCAGAGAGCGCTGCTGCCCGTTCCCTGTTCGATGTGTAGTCCCTAAGTCGCCTCTTACGATACCCACGGGAAGAGTAGGGGTTGGTGACCAATGTATCTGCCGTCACCACACGGTTAAGAAGTTATCGTGGAAAAAAGATACTCACAAACGAACATTACGCTGAATCCAGTTCTACATGGATCTTTTGGCTCGTGCGTGGCGAAAATCGAAACTAACGGCGGTGTGACAGAAATTGAATTGAAATTGGAACACCCACGCCCTCGGTTCAATGTCATCCCCGAGCCAAAAGATCCTTGTAGCACTGTACATTACAGTCCTTTGGCGCATTCGTGTAATGCATCAGGATCATGATTTCGTTTAAAAGTTTTTTTTTAATTCTCTGCTTTATAATTTAGATATTTCGTTAATAGACGTAATCTTTTACAATAATAATCTATAGTATTGAGTAAGTGCATCGTATTCATGATAATTTCAATTTTGAAACATGAATGTCGGTAGTTTGTAAATGCACCGACAGATGGAGCTGTAATGTACTCCAAGGCAAGGCGAGATTTTTGTCGACCTTTCATAGAGCTTGGTGGCATAATTGGTAATGCGCAGGCGCAGATAGCCAAGGAGATGCAAATTCGAGTCCTGTCCAAGATCGACAAAAATTTTTCATTCTCTGCTTTATTATTATTTATAGTAGTGCGTCTGTCCTTAAGATGAGACATATTTCTGTTACAAAAATGCTTTCGTCATTCATCTCATCTCATCGCATTAGCTGTGATGGATGAACACGCGCAGCATGACGCTACGTAAGAAACAATAACATTACGCCGCACTTACACCATATAATCCACCTCTAGAATAAAAGAAAAGGATAATAATAATGTAGGAGGTTAATCTTCATTATATTACTACTAGCTGCCCGCGAGGTTTATGAACTTTCTCTTGGAATGACATTGTCCCGAAGTAAATGGGGTTGTGAGCGGTGGTAGGTGGGGTAGTGGGCCACTACTAGTGGCAAGGGCCCACAAATCATCATCAACAGCTCATATACGTCCCCACCGTGGGGCTCAACTCTACTCTGAATTAGAGCAATTAGGCCTTAGTCGACCACGCTGGCCCAGTGTGGGTTGGTCGACTTCAGACACAACCTTTGAATTTCTTCGCAGGAGTGTGCGGTTTCATCATGATATTTTCCTTCACCGTAAGAGCGTCGAATGAACGTATAATATACAAATATGAATTTGAAATTCGAAAACACATTGGTACAGAGGACAAAGGATATAGTCAGGCCAGGCTGCTTGAAGCAGATTAAGTTTTCTCTGGTAATTTTTTATGCTTTGTCATGAAATTTTGCATAATTGTGCAGTTTGATAAACTATACATGTAAACAAAATTTCATATAAAAATATAAAAAATATCTTGGCAAAATTCTAACAGTTTCAAGCGGCCTGGCCTGACTATATCCTTTGTCCTCTGTACGTGGCGGGGATTGAACCCGCGTCTTCCGGACGGGAGGCAGCAGCGGCTCTAACCACTAGACCACCGACGCTCTCTTTTAGTATATTATTATATATGATTTTAAGACACTTTTTAAAGTTTACTTGTATGTAGCTAACAAACTAACAATGTAAATTCGGATGGCAATACAATACTTTGCTACCATCGAGCTAATCTGACCATGGAGTCAGGAGATGGAAAATGGAACTCTTTAATAGTACTAGTAATGTTTTTCTCGAATTTTGGCTCATTTAATTTGTTACGATGAGTCCAAAACAGTGCATTAGTTGACGAGGGTCTAATGATGGAGCCAGGAACTGGATAGTGGTTGCTAACATACGCAATGGCTAACACAAGCAAGCAAAAGTAAGTTTAAGTTAAAACTAATGTTTTAGTTATTATTATAATATTCAATATAGGTATATTATACGCTGGCTAGCGGACGACGCTCTCCTGAGCATAAACTTTGTACAAGTTTTTTTCAGTAGAGTAAGTTAATTATAAGCCAAAAAAATGTAGTCTTAAATAAATAAATAAAAATGTTGTAGGCATGTAGGTAAGTATTATTTATTACATTTTGAATCCGTCAATTAGATCAAACTGTTCAAATGATAATGTTTATATTTTCATTATAGGAAGATCTCATACTTGCAGTCTTTCAGAATAAACTACCCACAAAATGGGGTAAAACGAGAGGGAATATTTCCATTCAGCTGCGGATAGAAATGGTGAATATTCAATTTCTATTTCCATGGAAAACACAGAAGGAAGAAACATGAGAACGGATTTAAATCGTAGAAATACATTTTGAACTTCACAAAGCTCAAAGTTGTAAGCCATTATAGATTATTATTGTTACAGATTACGTCTGTTAACGAAATATTTATTAATTATAAAAGCAGAGAATAATAAAAAAATTGAAATGAATTTTTCATTCTCTGCTTTATATTATTGTAAACCATTTTGTTCAACTACGGTTTATTTATTTAGCTCGTGACCAAATTCAACTAAGATCTGATACGAGAATACCTATAATTTGGCTCGATTGGTGGCGTAAAATGGATTAGACGTCAGACAATTTTCTAAGCCCCACTTTGTTGGTGGGGCAATGTGGAATGATTTTCAAAAGAAATATTTTCCTTAGCTGGTGTTCATAATTTTTTGTGATGGGAATATTATTATTATAATATTGTTTTTAAATTCTGACATTTTAAAAACACTGTAATAATAAAATGCAATAACTTTAATAATTAAATTAAACTATAAAAATCCTTCTTTTTTTCAAAGATAAGTTAAATAAGAATAACGCTGACATTACTTTTCATGTCACATCTATTTTGATTGCATTTCTGTGTCAACCAGTTTAAAGAATTATTTTCGAACCAACATTTCGTAGATCGAATGGAGATTTGGCCAGAAAAGCTTGATTGAAATATTTTTCAGCTTCATTCGCATATTTTATATTGGTTTTAAATGTATCTCTTTTTAGCCTAGTAATTTAAATAAAAATTTCGTTAATCTGATTATATTTTGTTTGTGTGTCAGCAAGCAATGAGATACAGAAATGGGTACCTATATTAATTTGGTATTAGGGAATATGCACATTTTTTTTAAATTCTTTAATCGAAATATTTTAAGTTCCAAATAAACACATAATTTTTTTTTTCAAATATCTTGCTCAGAAACAGAGTTATAAGGCTTCAAAGTTGATGGTTAGACAGAGAGGTCCGACATGACCATTGACGTCATTGGTCACGCGGGGCATACATCCGCCATAGAAAATTTTGTTTTCGTTGATGATGAAAAGTGGGACAGATATACAACGTGTTACAAAAATACCAAAAAAAAAGAATATTTTTATCAAAGGCATTTAATTAAAATTTTCCCATCTCTAGTGATCAGCTGTGTCAAAGAATATTCGCACCAGATATGTAATTTTAGGTCAATGTGCCTATTTTTACCGCTATGGTTTAAAATGTTTACGTACTACATGTACCATAACATTCACATTAGAACAATTAATTTCAAAATGAAAAAAGTACAAATAATTAAAAAAGCTTTGTTAAATCATTGTTATGAAATAATAAACTAAATATTTCAAAATAATATTTATGTTTGTAAATATGTAAAGAAGATAATTAAGGCAAAAAAGAAAATGTTTTCTAACATAAATTGATTTAAGTTCATCTCTTTTAAAAATGTAGGCAGAAATGGTGTACAAATATTTTTCTGTTCTGAGAATCTATAGTCTATATTTTAGGTGTCAATTGACACTAGAGATGGGAAAAATTTAATTATATGCCTGTGATGAAGAATATTCTTTTTTTTGGTATTTTTTGTAACACGTTGTATTTGTTTGATAATGTTATATCTAGTTTGTTTTTCGATCAATTTCGGTTCTGTTTTGACTGTCAGTATTCTATTTTTGTATACTTTCAGATGAACTATGAAAAAAGTTATTATTTTTTATGCATATTCCCTTTTAACTACTTTGAGTCGCCTCCTGAGAGCCTGACTGTCTCCTTTGCCGACTTTACAAGATATAACGAAAATATCTGAAAAAAACGCATCGCAAATAATAAATCAATCAGTTTATCACGCGGTTTTGTATGAAAGGGCCGGCCATATTTTGTCGTTTTTTATCCTGTATTCCCTGGGGATTTTTTTATCGTCTGTTATCCTATGTTCCCTGGGGAAAGCTGTTCAGTGAGTACTGAACTGTCCCATTTACTTTACGAATATTTTTGTAACACCCTGTATTTCACACAAACGAGACCTGCCGCGCTTGACAAATCTACAAATCAGTTTCGTTACGTGTTTTACTATTTTGGTAGAAGCATATAACATGTAATCATCATCAGTATCATCATCTCAGCTGGAAGATGTTCACTGCTGCCAATAGGTTTCCACCTTGGCGGACTACAGGGCTAAACTCCTCGGTCAAGCGAAGGACCTTCCAGGGATAACCGGTAACGTAAAGGGCCTGCTGGGTTTCCTGGAAGAGTTGGGTTGACTCGAATGACACTACATTCCCACCCACTCGCAAAATAGGCGCATTAGACGTCGAGTTGCGGAAACCAGCTCGTTCTGACAATTGACAATTGACAAATAGGTTTCCACCGTAAACGGTCCTGCGCTACTAGCGTCCACCGGCGGCGGCGGCGCCCAGCATCTTTCACCAAGTCATCTGTCCACCTTGTGCGGGAGGCCGTCCAACACTACGCCTTACGGCCCGTAGTCGCCATTTGATATGTAACAATAGAAATTATTGTACTATAATAATACACCAAAATTGACACAAAAATAAAAAATATTAAAAAAATCATAATAATGATAATGATAAAAAATTAAAATAATAATTGTATATATTTCTTTCTTAAACATATTATATTGTACTACAAACGAATATGTATATAATAACCGTTCTAAATTCAAATCAAATCAACGGCCCGTTACAGTCCACTGCTAGACTATGAGCCTCCTCCACTTAAGTGTTTGGTTTTGCCATAATCTCCACGCTTGGCAGGCGGGTTGGAGATCGCAGATTAAAAGGTTTCCCGCCTGGGGTTGGAGATCGAGGGGCTTGTCACGAATTTTCCATGTTTTATCTAAGCTATATTTGACGTAAATCGCAATGTCTGTAGCTGAACTATGTATATAGTAATGTTAATGATATTTATAGTCCGTTGGTAAAAATGAAAACACGATGGAAATAATTTCATTCGATAAAATTATATCATAAAGTTCAGTCTTCCAAAATTTTAAAAATGTTTTAAATGATTATTAAAAGCCACGAACCAACTGAAATTTGTCTCTAAATGTTAACCATAATTAACTTCATCCGTTTAGGTAAATTTTCTTGATATTGATCCATTTTTAATTCAAAATTTTAAAAAATTGTTACTTGTCACTTACGCTAATAATTCCGAGCGACTTCAAATCTTGTCTCCTTCACTAATTCGCAGCGCCTGACAGTGACGGCCGAAAGGTGATGCTAGGCGGACGTGTGTCGCTCGCATCCTCCACCGACTCGCGCGCAATTCACGACTAATATTTTAAATGATTGGAGATTTGTTCCTATATTCGTGTGTATTTCGTTTTGTGATGTGCTGTATGTTTTTATTTAATATTAAAACAAAGTAAGACTTGTGAATAAACATATAAAATGGGCAACAAAGACAATGCTAAGAAAAAAACAACAAAAAGGGTCAAAAAAATCATGCATTACACATATTGGAAGTGAAAAGGTAAGAAATGGTGTGATTTATTTATTATTTTATAATTTACGAATGCTAATTGCAATATTTAGGGGAGAGGGGGGCAGCTTTATGCGTTTTTTTTACTTTTCATCATAACTCTGTTCTCTTTAGTTTAAATGATTTTTCAAGTTTTTGCATTATTAGTTATATTATTAGACAACAAAATTACTGCATACACATAAATGTAATGTAAGAGATAAAGGTACAATTTTGCTTTTTGTAGCTGAAGGAATTCATTCAAAGTTGCCCCAATAGTGGGGTGGCTTTGAACCACCTTTTGAAATATGGGCTGTAAAATCAAAAAATCAAAGTATATAAGTTTTCGTTTTGAAGCACTTGGTATTATTTGCCACTAGAAATGGTTGTCCAACATTTTACTTATAAGTTTTGGTGTTAAAACAAAGTTGGGGTAGTTTTGAATAATTGTCTTTTGAGATAGCGTTCAAAACTGCCTCAAGGGGGGAAGCTTCAAAGCATGTTCAAATGTACCCCATTGGGGCAGGTTAGGACTAATATTATACTTAGCTTAAATGTATATTTTTCATAAAACTTTTAGGACCAAAATTATTTAATTTTGCTTTCATAATGAGTTAGACGAAATAATATATATATATTTTTAATTGTTTTTAATAGATATTTATTTTCATTCACTGAAAATACAAAAATATACTTGAGATCACAATATTCATATTAATAAACATTAACATTAATGTCAAACTTATAATCAGTTAAAAAACTTACTACTATTATAATAGTAATTGGCACATATTAGAAACGATGCAATAGACTAAAAGTCAAATTTAACAAAAAAATAAACTTTAAATTCAAATCTTACATAAAAAAAAAAAAAACATAAAAAGTTTTTAAATTTATTACTGAGCAATATAACTAAGCTAACTTAAACTTAGAAAATCCAATTTAAAGGCTTTTATTGCCGCAGAACGTGAAGTGCCCTGTAAACTCAATTGGGGGAGATAGTTTTGTTATAATATCGGAAACACTGTTTTTTTTTTATAATACTTACTTGAGATCACGTTATTCTTATTAATAAGCATTAATATTAATATGAAACTTATAACCAAATAAAAAAGTTAACACCATATAATAATTGGCACATAATAGAGACGATTCAATAGACTTAAAGTAAAATTTTACAAAAAAAATGGACTTTAAATTCAAGTCTTACTTAAAAAATAAAACAAAGAGTCTTCAAAAATATTCCTGAACAACATAATTAACCTAACTTAAACTGAGAAAAATCGAATATAAAGGCTTTCATTGCCGCAGTACGTGAAGTGCCTGTAGACTCAATTGAGGGAGGCAGTTTTGTTATAATAATGGAAATGCTAAAATATATTTTTTAAATATACTTGAGATCACGATATTCTTATTAATAAGCATTAACACTGATGTCATCCTTATAATCAAATAAAAAAGTTAGCAACATTATAATAATAATTGACACACAATAGAAACGATTCAATAGACTAAAAGTCAAATTTAACAAAAAAATGGACTTTAAATTCAAGTCTTACTTAAAAAATAAAAACATAAAAGTCTTCAAAATGATTACTGAGCAACATAACTAACCTAACTTAAACTTGGAAAAATCGAATTTAAAGGCTTTCATTGCCGCAGTACGTGAAGTGCCTGTAGACTCAATTGGGGGAGGCAGTTTTGTTATAATATCGGAAATACTGACGAAGCACTTGTCTTCTATTTCAGGGAAATAAAATTTGTAAAAGCTTCCTTTCTTTTTCATAAAACTCACAGTAAAATGATTTTTCTGCTCATCTAAAACTATTCCCACAAAAGCCAGATTCCTTTTATTATTTTTTGATGAAAATCGAGCCAACACATAATCTCCAGATTTAATAGTACCACAGTCAAGTCTATTTTCATCTACATTTTCACAATTATCTGTAATATCATCTTCTTCATAACTCATTACTGCTTCTTCCTCAGACTCCAGCATCATTTCAGTGTCAGTCTCATCTGAAGAAAAATCAAGAACCGCTTTGGTACATTTACGCTTAGTAGATTTGAGATTCGAGCTTTTAAGGTTCATTCTCCCTTTAGACTTTGAAGCTATTTGGTTAGAAACTTTTTTAGCCTTTTTCTTTGTAACTTTATGGTCTGATTTCTTAAGACGAGCCTGGCGTTCAAGATAAGCCTTTAAAATTTCGTCTTTTTCAGGGGTATCTGTAAGAACACGAGATTTGCCTTTTTTTCTGCCTTTACTAGATTCGTTTCGAGGTGGAGCTTTAGGTAAAGGCCACACACTTTCAGGCGTTAAAGCTACATGAGCTGTTTTGGCTGTTGTCGGGATTTCATTTCCAATAATATTTTCAAATTCACTTTGAACAATTTCAGAATCAGCATCTGTAATATCTGGCATGGGTATGGAAGATACTGTTTGAGTTGTATGTAAAGATATTGGAGTTATCGATGAATGAACAGGTGAATGTTCTGTCTGTTCCAATGGCAACCCAGAAGAATCATGAGAATTATCTGTAGTCACAGCATTAGAAATTGTTGACGCAGAAGGATTTGATTCGGCTACAATAGGTAATAGTTGCGACTGTCCAGTTATCATTTCAGGAGTACCCTGAGAATCGTTAGCAGTTACCGCACTAGAAATTCTTAGCACAGGATGACTTGACCGAACTGTATGAGACATTCGCGACTGTTCAGATGGTCCAGAAGAATTCTGAACATTATCAGTGGCTACAGAGGTGGAGACTGTTGGTTCAGGACGATTTGTGACCTCTGCGCATTCAAAATCATCATCTGAAAATGCATTTCTAGAAAACGGATATAAGCCTGGCTTGGAAAATCCTGAAACTACATTGCGAATAGTATACGAAGCAGTATACGCGTGTGTAACTATTCCAGCCAAATCATGAATAGTTATTGTTTTCCCAGGATGATTTACCAACCAATCGTTTTGGGCCACTGATAGCTTTTGTTTGAAAGGACCGTTGACGGCTACATCCAAGGGTTGCAGGCGATGAGTGCAATGTGGTGGAAATGTTACCACGACCATTCCATTATCTCTGCAATAGTTAATTGCATCTATGGTGCAGTGGCTTTCGTGGTTATCCATTAAAATTAAAATTGGGTCATCTTTTGAACATCTGACATGAGTTTTAATATGTTCTAAGACTTTGACAAACAATGGTCCAGTCATCCATCCGCTGGTTGGACTGTTAGCATAACCTACACTACCAGGAGGACCACCGGTAAGCATTGATTCGTGGAATCTTGCTCGAGGAAATATAAAAACAGGAGGAAGACAGTTTCCTATAGCATTTGCTATCCCACACATAGTAATCAGTTGTCCACGTTCTGCAGAAACACTTTGTCCTACCTGCTTAGTACCAGTTTGAGCTATAACTTTGGGTGCCTGTACAACTGTCATTATATTAGTTTCATCAAGATTATAAATTCTGTCAGGTGTAAAATTATATTTTTTCAAGACATTTTCGTAGTTGTCAAAAAATTTCGAAACATTATGTTTGTTAAAACTCGTAGAGCGCGACAGACTTGTGTTTTCCGGTTTTCGGAGAGATAGGCCTTTATTTCGCTTTATGAAACCTTTCTGCCAATCTATTCCAGCTTCCTTATTTTCAATCCATTTTGTCGGGCATTTTCCTAGCGCTGTAGCATATTCAAATGCAAGCTGTCTCAACTTCTTATATGTCAAACCATAGTGCATTTTTGATCGTGTGATTGAATACTCTTTTAACATTCTTTCTTCATCCTTAGTAAAAACTTGCGCAACTGAGTATTTTGTCGAGTAATCTACAGACTTGAGCGTTGCTCCTTCCTTATGTTTTTTTATTCTATAGTGTAATGTATTGGGTTTTACATTATAAGCATCGGCAGCTTGCCTTAGTTTCATATTGCCATCTATCACTTGCTGTACAGCATTAATAATGTCATCTTCATTTGTTTCTGATAGTCGTTTTTTTTTATAATTTCTCACCATTTTGAACTGTCAACAAATAAAAAATAAAACAAAATTTTTAAAATATAGTTAATTAGGTTTTCTACGGTGAAGGAAAACATCGCGAGAAACAAGGTAAGAAGTTCTACGAGATTGTGAAGATCGACCAACCCGCATAACGTGGTCAACTACGACCTGGTCATCCTTATTTCAAGATAGGCCCTCAAAGGGGACGTATGAACTGACAAAATGGAACGAAATTGAAGTAACAACTTATGGAATATAGAATGTATCATAGAAGAATAAAATTTGATCAATTTAGATTAACATAAGTTTAACCATATATTTAATAAGATTACGCATTTATTTTATTTGTGAGGGGTAGATTTGAACAGTTACTTGCACTGGGGTAGCTTTGAATAACTAGCTGATCAAAACTGCCCCATCTATTTTTTTCAAAACTACCCCGACAGGTAGTTTGAAAAATAACAGTCAACATTTTTCCAAAACACAAACAAATTTAAATGAATAACCCTTCATCACTACACGTAATACGTTGTTACATCTAATAAATACATTTAAACTTACCACTTTCTTGAATTAGAAGCACAAATATCTTATAAATACGGTGAAAAAACTTTACAAACGAACACCGAAAACAAACGCGGCTACTCACTCATCCATTTCTTGTCAAACTTCAAAATCGTCAAGTGACAGACGTCGGGATCAATGTTGCCAATACAAAATGTATTATTTTACCACGATTATATGAAAACTGGATTTCTAAACGCATTAATTCAAAACTGCCTCTATGAAAAGGTGCCCCCTTCTCCCTATTGGAAAAGTGCTTATAAATTCATTGATCAACAATAGTTAGTCTATCTTTATTTCGCATACCTAGTCTGAGACACTATGATGGCGTCTTGGGAAAGTCACAAGAATTTTAAGTAGTGATTTCTGTTTTGGTGGTACTTGGTTCGATCCTTACACCTACTATGGATGTTTCATTTTTATTTATTTTTTTAAGAAGGTAGGTATGACAGTTTTTTTTTAATATTTTTACAGAAAACGGACGTGTGATGTAATTGAAGACCTAAATGCAGAACATAACATTGTTTAATTTAATTTTTAATTTAACAAGGACCTAATGCTTGTGTCGCAAAATCGACGTATCAAGCGTAACCGGACTTTTGGGGGAGCGGAAGGCTCTTACCCCTAGTAACATAACATTGATAAAGGCAATGGAACAACCACTCCCGTTCATGACATGTGAGTATTTATTTTTAGTGAGACCTACCTATCTATTAGCAAAAATGCAATGCAAATGCAATACGACACGATAGGCATCGAAAATATTATTATTGTCTTTGCTTTGGGTAAGTATCCTTATTTCGCATAATAAATGTAAGCCGCCGTGGCGTCGTCGTAATCAATCCGGATTATTGGTTTCAGAGTAGAAGTTCAATCCTTGTCGTTCGGTAGTTATTTTTACTTTTTCTAATAATATTATTTTTTTACAGAAATTCGATTGAAAGAATCGATGGAATAAACGGCGACCATTTACAAAGATGACGAGTCTGGGAAAAAAAACATGAAAGAGAAGTTGGTAAAATTTTACATGGATTGTTTATTACCTGAGCTTGTTGACCCGCGTCATCCACGAGGAATGCCAATAAAGGACCCACATTCCATAGAAGAAGCAGCAAAAAAAAGAAAGAAAAATTGACGTCTCGAAAGCAATGAGAACATGTTCAATATTCTCAATATTGTGAAAATTATACTTTTGATTACCCATCATAGTTATTTTGTTTCATTCAAAGAAACTAAATATAAACATAAACATCATTAAATAATAATATAAATATCATTAAAATAGAAATATAAATACCACTATTTCTGTCATAACGTAGTATATTATTATGGTTAACTGTCGTCGGTCGTCATCCGGCTTTTCAGAACACCCAAGTCTATAGTTGTCTTACTTTTTGAGATATTGTTACTTGTTTATAGTGTAAATACGCACTGAATAATAGGTAAAGTAGGTATGTAAAGTAGGTGTTTCACGTTTGTTAGTTTATAAAATTATCACACGTAGGTAAATTAAAAGTTTCGTCAATTGTTATATTTTATTCAATAAAAACAATCTTCTATGCAAATAAAAAAGAGAATAATCAAATTTAAATTACAAAATACAAAAGTATTTTAGTTTGGTTTAGTGATGGGTTGGGATACGAGCAAAGAATGAGAAATTGTTTTAAGAATGGCACAGATGGTGCTGGACGTAAAGGTTCTTTCTGATGTGAATAGATGGCGTCACTTAAAAAGGTTCGTTGAACTCGTATAAACCGTCAGCGCGGGGAACGGTGCGGGATGGAGGGAGGTGCGGAACTGGAACGCTCAAGGACATTTGCTCACACCAGCGTATCAGAGAGCGCTGCTGCCCGTTCCCTGTTCAATGTGTAGTCCCTAAGTCACCTCTTACGACACCCACGGGAAGAGTAGGGGTTGGTGACAAATGTATTCTAATTTGCCGTCACCACACGGCTTATATTAAACATATATTGTACTATAATAGTCTTATTTTACGAACGAATATGTATATAATAACCGTTCTAAATTAGATTTTTTCATTTCTAGGAAAAGCGTCTATGCCTACTTCATGCTAATATTCCTTGAGGACATCATTCTGTTAAAAACATAGTATGAAATTACGTCCAAAAATCTAGTCTACTAACTAAACACTGTCTTATTCTTATCTCAGGGTAGGTCAACACGCGGAACAGTTTTTAATAAATTTTCTGTGATACCAAATAAATAGACGTAATAAAAATTCTTAAGTTCTCAGTAAAAACGTAATTACTAACAGTGAGCCTAATTCTTACTGTCACGCTCTAATTCTTAATTTAAATTCGTCCGTCCTTTTCACCTTTTAAAGATTAAAAAGGGACAGGAGATGACCGTCCTACTATTATTATTTATTGTCAAACATTGAATAAGAACCTTATGGCCGCGTCGATTGCACAATTTTAGAGAGCACTTAAAACATGCAACTGAAAAATCTCTTAATCTGACAGCTACGCCTTTATTTTATATCATTCATTTAAAATAATATCATTCGTTCATCTAAATTCATCTACTCTCTTTCATAGGTCATAAAAACGAAAAGGATAGCTGGATTTTAAAATTAGGATTAGAGCATGACTGTGTGAATCGGGCCAGTATCATAAAATTAAAATACATCATCTCCAGCTCATATACGCCCCACCGTAGGGCGTGAGCGAGCCAACCCAGAATTAGGGCAATTAGGCCTTGTCGCTTGGTCGAAAAATTACATTCGTTTATTAAAAAAAAAAAACGCAAAACCTATCTGTCAGATACTGTTTTCACAAAATAATGCCTTGTAACTACCTATATAGTGTTTCTAATCACAAACCTAGTTTAGTAAAGTTGAACGACAAAGCGTCAAATATCCCGGCTGCTCATCTAAAAGTAATTTCAATAGTCAGTAATGATCTTTTCAATGAGGTGAATAGGCTCCATGGCCGACTGGTTGAGATTTCGACGCTCATTACGGAGGTTCCGGGTGGGAACACTGTCAGAAGACCTCTAAGACTTTCCACAGTTTGGTAAGGACACAGAATCACCTAATTGTCCGAAAGGAATGATGTTTCCGTGCTTCTAAGACCACGTTAAGCCGTTAGTCCCGGCTGCTATTGTTAAACAAGCTATTTCAGTGTGAGCAGCCTTTAGCGACTCTATAACACTGTTTGCGAGGTTGATTGTCAGCCTTACTACCCACACGATGAATAAGAGCAATGAGGTGATATGATCAGGGCTAGTTTGCTATGCAAGCAACATCATTTATCAGCTAAAACTTTCAAATAAACTGGGTGAAAATGTCCATGCTAGAAATAATAAACAGCTTATTCCTAAAATAAAACACCGGTACAAATAGAAGGTATTTAACCCGTGAAAATGATGAAGCTTTCCTCTATCTTTGCCAAAATGTTTTCTAACGATCTGAGTTTTCCTCAATACAAAAAATATAACTTGAAGCTTATAAAAATAATTTTAACAAAAAAATAGAAACCTCCTTCAAATTACCTTATATGGTTATCTCCACTAAAGAGTAACAAATAAAATAACATTTCAGATGGAACATGAAAAAAAAATATTGCCAATACCCTCAATTAAGTAGATAGGTAGTGTATTAAGTAAATATTTAGAATTTTGTACTTAAAGAAAATCGGTAACAAACTGACTGTGATATGACTAAAAGAATAGACAAATAACGAAGCGAATGTTACATTCCGTTGAAGAATTTCCAATTTTTATTATTACCTCATGCTCCATCAGATCTTGACGAAATTTATATGGGACCAACTTGAAAGTAAATCCTATCGAATGAAAAAAGAATAATCAATATCGGTTTACAATTGACGAAGATATCTAATAACATACATAAAAAAAAAAATACAACCGAATTGAGAACCTCCTTTTTTTTGAAGTCGGTTAAAAATACAGTGTATTTAAATAGTTTGGATACCTTTAAAAGTATCATCATCATCATCTCAGCCGGAAGACGTCCACTACTGAACATAGGCCTCCCCCATAGGTTTCCACAGTGAACGGTCCTACGCTACTTGCATCCACCGGCGCCCAGCAACTTTCATCAAGTCATCTGTCCATATTGTGGGAGGCCGTCCAACACTACGCCTTCCGGCCCGCGGTCGCCATTCGAGAGCCTTTCTTCCCCATCGGTTATCAGTTCGTCGAGTTATATGGCCTGCCCATTGCAATTTCAACTTACTTATCCTGAAAGCTATGTCGATGACATTGGTCTTTCTACGTATATCCTCATTTCTGATTCGATCACGTAGTGAGACTCTGAGCATAGCTCTCTCCATCGCACGCTGAGCGACTTTGAGCTTATTCATGAGACCAATAAAGTATGTTCAATCCATAAAACTGAAAAAAAAATCCTAACACAGACGACAATAAACTATTATTTCCCTAGCGGTCTGCCCGCGGCTATGCTTGCGTTGTGTAAGATTTTCCCGTAGGAATAAAACCTTTTGCCGTAAAAATCCTATGTGTTAATCCAGGTTACAAACTATTTCCATTCCACATCTAAATCTGTTGGATGCTTTAAGCGTGAAGGCGGAACAAACATCCAAACATCTAAACATCCAAATATAGTTTCACCTTTATAATTAGTACAAGCGGCGACAGCAAGAAATGTTCTCTAGAAAAAGTTGTTCAGTTTTAAAGTTTCATGAACTGATTACGCTTTTGGAAGAATTCAAACAAAAAAAAACACGCTTCATATGTCCATGTTTTCGCAGATGAATCGTGATGACCCCAACATGACAATAACCCTCCGTCTATAACCGTTTCCGCGCCGGTTACACGACAGGAAACGGAAATAGATTACTAATCCCGCCGGATACTTGGAGCTTCCGCCAATGTCCGTACTTAACTTCCTGCTTAACCGCAGCTTAACCAAGTATAGTTAAGCTTTAGTTTTACTTAACTACGACTATTAAGATTAGCCTTTTCTTATGAGGCTGTTAAAAGTCTTATCTGGGCGTCTTTAGAAGTTTTAGATAGAACGTTTAATAAGTCGTTGTTTGATAACTAGTACGATTTGTGAAATATTTTTAGTTTTATAAACTGATGAAACTTTCCGTAAGAAACATTTTACGGTGTTTCTTTTTTCAAATGTGCGACAAGAAAAGCTACAAATAAACGCGGTATAATTAATTATTTCCACTGGTATAATTACTCTTATTATCATACTACGTAGTGCCAGGTGGACTGATGACCTGAGGAAGGTCGCTGGTGGTGGCTGGATGAGGAAAACGGGAGATCGTGCGCTTTGGCGTGCCCTTGGGGAGGCCTACGTCTGGCAGTGGATTGCAATAGGCTGATTGATTGATCGATTGATAGATGATTCGTTGTTTAAATCATAGTTTAGCTACTTTTTGTACACTCGAATCACTCAACCTGCACAGACCTTTATCGCAATGGCCACAGGGCATAAAGCTAGAATCACAAACGCGACCTCTCAATTTAGACTATACGGGGTGTACTGCATTTTTATGGAGCTCTGTTAAATAAATTCGAAAACAGTAAAAAACATGCCCTTCATTATAGGTTACGAAACAGTTCACAGCCTTCTTGACCACACGGTCAGTTGTTTGATTGTCTCTACGGAGGTTCCGGGTTCAAATCTCATTGGGGACACCATTTTGTTTTTGTGAGACTTTCCCTGGGTTTGTTAAGACATTGAAGACAGTCCAAAAATTAAGTAAAAAAGGCATATTAAGCCGTGGATATCGGTTACTATCTACGAAAGTAGTCGTCGGCGGCTCTATAACATTAAGTATAAAATGATTTAAATTGGTGCATAATAAATAATATTTTCTTTTTTTCTTCTTCTTTCTTCTAATATCACTCTAGTAATAACCAAGGTCGGTTGTCGTCCTTACAACCCACAAGAGATTTTATTACAAATATTTATTATCAAATACATAATATAAAATATAACTCATCGAAATCAGATTTAGATGTCAAGGGAATCAATCAAGATTTTCTTTTCCAAGTATCACTCAAGTGGATAATATTTGTCTTTTTTCTTTTTATGTATAAAGCTTTGGTCCCGTTGATCATTGATCGAATAATAAAAATAAGGTCCTTGATAAAACTTTGTTGTGGAACAGGTGGGCTTAGATGCTATCTTTCTTAAAAGTTTTGAGACTTTAATAAAGGTAAAGAGTTTCCCGTTTTTTTCTTTAAGACAGAGAGGCTTATTGTTGCAGTAAAAATTCTGTAATTTGTCGACTTTACTAAGTCAAAGTCAAAATTATTTATTTCCATACGATGTTCTTACATCACTTAGATCCGTCATTACATTTTTTTAGGTGACTAAAAGTTTATGTGTAAGAGTTGAATGATTAATAATAACTAACAGATCCTTGAGGATATCTGAAGTTGTCTGAAAGTTTGTAAACAGAGAGAAAAGGTTGTGCACTTGTCATAATGGCCCTAAAAAATTTTTATGTATGTATAAGTAAGTAGAACAAATGAGATACGTATAGACAACATCATCATCAACAGCTACCCCGAATTAGGGTGATTAGGCCTTCGTCGACCACGCTGGCCCAGTGCGAATTGGTCTACTTCATGCACAACCTTTGAATTTCATCACGTTGTTTTCCTTCAGCGTAAGAGCGTCGAATAAACGTACATATGAATTCGCACATTGGTACGTGGTGGGGATCCAACCCACGTCTTCCGAACGGGAGGCAGCGGCACTAGCTACTGGACCACTAACGCTCTCAATAGACAGCAGGAACTGATAACAAAAAGATAAGCTACTGCGTACTTCCACTGTGTACTCACATAAATATTAACTTGCTAATACTGGCAGTACCAGAAATATAGGTAGATGAAATGAAACCCCCCCATCAATTTACCTAATATTTATTGCATTCCTTTATGGAAAATAATTAGGTACAGTAATTTTAAGTATAAAGAACATGCAATGTGTATGTTGAAATATAAAAAAAAAAACAAAACAGTGTTTTCAAACAAAACTGAAAAATCGATATTTCTCATAATTTAAACCAACATTTGCCGTGTGGTGATGGCAGAGTAGAATACATTTGTCACCAACCCCTACTCTTCCCGTGGGTGTCGTAAGAGGCGACTTAGGGACTACACATTAAACAGGGAACGGGCAGCAGCGCTCTCTGATACAGTAACCTTTTAATCTGCGATCTCCAACCCGCCAAGCCCGCAAGCGTGGAGATTATGGCAAAACCCTCCCCTTAAGTGGAGGAGGCTCATAGTCCAGCAGTGGACTGTAACAAGCCGTTGATTTGAAACCAACATTACAATGCTTCTCAACCATTTATTCAATTTTCCATGACACTCTGTATATAAGTCCCCTAAATTCATCCATGTAACGGTACGTGAGCCAATACAGATGTTTTGCTACAGCGCCATCTCCCCTATTGCTCATACGTGCTCCATTAGCATTTTTAGGAAACTTGAATTTTGGGGAGAATTCTTTTAAGTACGAAAGCCGGGGCGATTATGGAGTAGAGAAAATGCGTTGTCTCTTTAAGAGGGGCTATTAAGGAACGTGTCGTGAAGAATGAGATACGTGCGTATCAATTATTTATTTTTCAGGGTAAAAACTTGATAAGAAAAAGCTTATCTTTAAGCTTAAGCTTATAAGCGAAGGCCACTTACGACATGCATTTAGAAATGTAATGGAGACAGCTTTAAAAAAGAAAGGAATATATGATTTCAATATGAAACAATACGTCACTACAGCCATTATTTACTTTTCTCTACCTATATTCAAATATTTTACAAATATTATAAAGCTAAGTCGGAAAATAACACTTTTTTTACTGTGATTCTTAGTGCAATATTTCTAAGCGACTCCGCTTACGACAAAAAAATATGCAATCACGATTCCTGACATTCTCATTTTAAAAAATCTTTGCATTGCTATAAAATAACATAAAATGAGAAAGTATTACGCATGCAACAACAAGAACGGAAAAAACACTTCATTAGAAAACCCATTTATTCTTTCGTATCTCATTCAAGCTGCACAATAAACTGTCGGCTTGAAATTCTCCATTTCGAAATAATGAAGCCGCTTCAGAAAGCAGTTTTCTTATAAATACCCGGATAGCATTTCGAATCTTCACGCGATTTGGTATAGTAGGTATTGTAGTCGTAAATAAACATCGTAAAAAAGGTAAAAATGAAAAAAGCCTTCAAATACTGGATGACAAGTTTACCATATTCTCAAGTATTTTTTGTTGACATAGAAGAATTTCGGTGGAGCGTCGAAAAAAGAGCGTCGGTGGGCCAGTGGCTAGGGCCGCTGCCTCCCGTCCGAGAGACGCTGGTTCCATCTCCACCACGTACCGATGTGTTTTCGAATTTCGAATTCATATGTACGTTTATTCGACGCTCTTACGGTGAAGAAAAACATCGTGATGAAACCTGCACACTCCTGCGAAGAGATTCACAGGTTGTGTGTGAATCTGACCAACCCGCACTGGACCAGCGTGGTCGATTAAAGCCTAATCGCTCTCATTCAGGGTAGGCTCGAGCCCCTCGGTGGGGACGTATAATATGAGCTGTTGATGATGAAGAATTTTAAAAGTATAAAGATTTAAAAAATCCTTCTTCTCTTATGGAAAGTATTTTTTAGGTTAATTAGCATTAGTACTCTAGACAGCGTTCCTGTGAAGAAAAAACGGCCAAACACGAATATGCAAAAATATTTTATTTTCACACTAGCTCTACGCCCGCGGCAACGCTCGCATTGTTTAAGACATTTCCCTTGGGAATAAGACTTTTCCCCGTAAAATGTATTCTGAGTGTCAGGGTACAAACTAGCTTCATTCCAAATGTCATCCAAACATCTAAATATCCAAACGTACTTTCACATTTGTAATATTAGTGTGAATGTGATTACATCGTGAGTAACAATCTAATAAGTTAAATAGTAAATAATGAACTCCACTTTGCTTTATAAGTGTAGGCAGGTATTTACAAACATAAAAAGTATAACATCTACGATTTTGAACTTGTACCTTTCAGTTAAAAGGCAGGTGAGCCCTGACTTAGCCAATGCGTTGCGTAAAAAACGAACACAAGGAAAAAATAACCTTCTATTGTTTCAGTCCTACCTTTACCCTTCGCAGTCATCTTTTGAAATATTGTCTGGGACTTAAACAATCACAAACTATCATTTTCAATACAACACAGCAATTGTTTTATGTAATTTTTGTAAGGAAAATTGCTATATTATTTCACAAATTGTTTATTTTTATTTACAACCAGTATTTATATTAAAATATTGCTTGGAAAGGGTCTCTCAAAATAGATCATAGCTTATTTTCCAAGCTGATGGATCTACATTTTGAAGACAAGGTAATAGTTTTAACAGGCAAGTACGTACAGCCGTTTGGTCTCTACTATTATTTTCGGAAGAGTCGTTATCTACAGAGATTTGAAACTAACGTAATCTCTATTTGTGCCCGCAGTTGCTCAGAGGCCTTCGACGACAACTTCATTGTTACCATCTGTGGCAGTCCACTGCTGGACGTATAGGTTTCTCCCAAGGCGCGCCATTTAGCCCGATCTTCGGCTGCACGCATCTTAAAGCTGCCAGCCACTTTCCGCAGATCGTCGTTCCATCTAGCCGGGGGGCGGTCTCCACTGCAGAAGTCGCTTGCTCCAAAGCTTGTCGGTTCTGCGACGAATATGACCAGCTGATCAGCAGCAGTGGTGGCAGTGGCTACTGCCACGTCCGCTTGGTAAATACAAAAAGTAACTCTAATGCTTGATTTATCTGTCCTTTTCACCCTTTAAAATAATAAAAGAGACAAGAAGACGGACGTCTTATTTTTATAGTTGTCAAAGATATCGACGGCGACGACGCAACGACGAGGACGCAACGACGACGTGTCGATAGCGTAATCACAACAGGCATTATTTTAAAGCGGTCGTAAAGACATCAGGTTATTTTATCATTCATTCAAAACAATATCATTCGTTCGGCGCATCGTTTTTGTTACTCTTAAAATTACATCGTTACTAATGGACCTTGCCCTCAAAACATAGATGTTTAGTAATAAAGTCTTTATTTTTTTTTATCTTATTTAGCCCCAGCTTCTCCCAGATATTCACATAAAACCCAAACACAATGTTCCATACTAAATCCATAAAATATTCAAGCAACGATAGTAATATCATGAAAGTAGGCTTTCTCGCCCTTTTCTATTGAGATAGGCTTTACTACCTACGCCTAAAAAGGCGCCCTTTATTCCAAAAAGAATATGGATATGGGTATGGGTATGGATCTTGAAATCTTTTTGCCATGAAAAACTATGGGAATTACCACGGCGTGTCGTATCGCATCAAACGTGGATCAGTTCCTATTATTTCTGGGCCAGTGTAAGGAGAGCTCTGGTTTTAAATTTTGATGTTTTATTTTATATTATTTATTCGCAGAAAAAATAGATATCAGCGTATACACACACATGAAAAAACTTAAGGTATCAAAAATGCTCTAACTTCCATAAACATTTCTCGCTTAGATCAGGAAGAAAAAAATAAACGAGGGACTATTATTTCTTCTGTGACGAGGGCTAAAAAGGATGACACTATTTGAGATTATGTTATGATATAAAAAAAAAACTAGCAATCAGAATACCAGAAAAGGGAAAAACATGTGTGTTATACAAAAGATTTCATACTTCAATACTAATGTGTGAATAAAACAATATTGTGCGCGAAAAACATTATTTTTTATTATATGTATGTTTATATATTATGACTACATATTTTGTAGACAACATGCGACCACATGATCGTCTTGATTCAGGGTAGACTAGAGCTCCTCAATGGGGACGTATATGTGCTAAACCAACGAACTACAATCCACAATGATCTAGAAGAGTAACCGCCTAGCAAAGCCCGCTAAAACATAGCACCTAATTAATTTTGACAGACGACAACGACAGACAGGCAGATGATGTCGCTGCTGTACGTTGAAGCTTACTTTCGACGTTTTTACAAACCGAGTCATATAAAACAGCATTGTACCTCGTATTCGAATGTATTTTTATTTTTATATTAAGGGTATTTTTGCTTCTTTGATATTTATTTGGTGGGGTCAAGTTTGAAGTGTAGTTACGTTTCTTGATACATGTATGTATGTATGTATGTATGTATAAGGGGGACGTCTGCGTGGAGCGCAAACGGGTGACCAGCTCCATATATAGGAACTATTTCACCCTTAATCCCAGTTTTGATGGATGCTCCTTTCATGATAGCGCCGCATCAGCTCCGCCGTATCGCGTGATACTCACGGTAGGTGAGTTGTGTTAGGTCTATCCCTTGTTCTCTCCGCTTTTGGCATGGGGTGACCCAGTGGCCCCCGCGACTACCCAAGAAGAGCCAGCTTGGCAACGGCTATTGCTACTACCAGCCAGCCCCCCCGAGCGCCGCGTGAGTCCCAGTGCCCCTTTCTTGATACAATTCCTTGCCCGTTTCTTGATACGACCCATATGATAAAGAACTGCGCTTTGCCTATATTCTATTTACTGAATTGCATACGTTATACTTTGAACTACCTTAATAGTTAAGCAAACTAATCAAAAATGTTTTTTGGATTACGTTATCCACTTTTACCGAGACAAGAAATATCCTACGTACTTACTTACTCCGCTGGCTCGGATCTTGGCCTCTGAGACGACAACACGCCATCCATTTCGATCTTGTTCAATGGGCTGCCAATCTTCGGCCTGTAACTCACGAAGATCAGCAATCACCAAGTCGCGCTATCTATATCTTTGCAACTTGTTGTTGTTTATATAGCGCCGGGTCTAAAGAGCGAGCGCACATTCCATGAAGCTAATCGGAGTTTCATTGGAGGTCGTTAGTTTTGGGATCGGATCGGGCAAATACGTACAGAACGGCCACTTATCCTCGTGCCAATCCAGCTTCCTCACCTCACTCCACAGATGGGAGGCTAGTTGGGAGTAGCGAAGTAGAAAAACCTAACAGTCGTACTACAGAATTAATATAATACTGACGTACAGAACAGCAACTCGCCTCTTCTCGCCATTCAGCGCTTCTTCATTGCATTGTAACAGGTTGGAGGGGAGTATCGAATCAAGATGGCGCATGCTAACAACCGTACAGCGTACCTAGCACCTTAGGCGCGCAAATATAATCCTAAAAGCCTCACGTGCACTTTACTAGTGAATGGAGTAGTTAGGCATTTAAAACGCGACAGTTGTATGGAGTGACAAAGATATGGTGAAACATCAGAATCCACACAAGTACAGTCGTGTACAAATAGCTAGCGTTCAATAAAAGTTCAAACTAAAGCAGCCGTATTATGTGGAGGGCAGATTTTCGTTTCAAAGACGTCTGTCCGGAGACCGGAACCTGATTTGACACTCTGGATATTGTCACATTACTACCCTCTTTACAGAGTAGTTGGTATGGAGATGGCTTCATTTATTATTTTTATTTATTGACTGGCTAACTTCTGATGCAAGCCAAGCCAAGCCTTTAGCTGCTTTATTAATCTGAGATCAGGTTTTGTTAGGGCGATTGTCATTCTAACAACCCACACGATAAAGATGAAAACTATGGCAAGGTATGTGATTCTCAATTGTGAGTGTTGTGTGCGTAAGTTGAAACTGCAGTTCGTGAGATAGTTTAAAAACTTTTTTATGGTTTATTTTTTTAAATATTCGCTACCACGAAAAAAATGTACTATTAGCGACATATTATTTGTATGGAGCTGCATTTGTCTGTATCTATATTACAGGTTTACCCTAGTTTAGGTCCTGAGAGATGCCCTGTCAATCTAATGGTCTTGTACAACTTTAGTATTAAGTCTTATATTGTATAAGTCAAAGTCAAAAGTCAAAGTCAAATTTTTTTATTCGAATTAAGATTTTTACAAATCATTTTTCGACGTCAAAGCTAAGTCTGTAAGTCTTTGTACTATAATAAATAAATAAATAAAATAAAATTCATAATTCGCATACGATTATGTAGATTACCCGAATAACTTAAAAAAAAAAAACCTAATGAACTTATTAAATTTTAGCCAATGTACGAGAACATCCCATACGCAGAAATAGAACGTAAATTCCAGTCATTTTCAAGTACCGAAAATATTTGCAAATGCTTCTTTTTTGCCTGACAATGACTAGCAGAAACTGATATTTTTTATTATTAATACGTAAAATATTTAAAAAATAACATTAAATAACGATAGTAAAAAGAATAATAAAATATAATTTGTTTTAATCAAAATCACCTATATCTTCATTAATACCTTCTTGGTATAATACTATATTACAAAGAACTCAAAGTAAACACCTACATTGTAGTAGACAATTGTATTTTCCTGTAAAATCTGACGTGATCGCCTTTCTCACAATAACAAAAGGTCAATTTATACTGGTTTATCACACATCATCATCCTACTGTTGCTGAGTCAACACCACTTATTTTTGAATCCCTTATATACACAAAAAGCTACAAAAAGCCCACTCACTGCAAACGAGCCGACTAGACCGGGTGAAATATCGGCAGGTGCACGTGATAGCATTCGCCCATCGCCATTCGCCTTATTTATTGCACCCCTCCGTCGAAAGCGAAAAAAAATGCGCGCAAACGAAAAAATAGAGCAAATGATCCGACCGATACGCTTTTTTACCCCAATTATCTTTTTTCGCCGAACAGTCGGTAAGCGAAATTTGAATGTGGAAGACCGTTTTCCAATTTTGAATTTGAAATTAGAACTAAATTAACGATTCAAGTTTGAAAAGTGGGGTTCGTCCCGAGCGTTTTCATTTGTTTTTAAATGAAAAAGCTAGAGTTAGAAGTCAGCTCCCGAAACACAGGTACTTAACGAAAAAAAAGTTTATTAGCTAATTTAATTGTCGTAAAACCTTCTTAACCTACGGAAACAAGCATTACCTTGACATTTTATATCCTTGGACAGTCTACAAAGACAAACTAAATGAAAAAAAGAAAACTACAAAAATATATTGTAGCGTAGTAAATCACGGAAATTTAATACAAACAAGAATAGAAATACAAACAAGATGTAGAGTGTACAAAGGGCGGCCTTATTGCTAAGATAGCAATTTCTTTAAGGCAACCTTATGCTTGAGAGACCTAGATCACGTAGATTTCGGACATATTCCGGTAACATCTTGATAATATTTTACCATAGTAATTGTATCCTTAGCTCCCAGTTATCCATTTAGCTGTTAAACCGTGAAACAAGGGCAAATAAACAACAAACACTTCCTTATTTATTTAGAAGAATTAAAGATTTATGTTACTGTAAAATGTTTTTCGTGTTTTTTACTCAAAATGAATTGATTTCTCAACAAATTCTAAGTGGGCTTGCGCTACGCTACACTTTTCGTAATTTCGTAGTAAAGTGCTACGGGGTGCTACGAATGGATAAATAGGTTTAACTACGCGGGCGCGTTTTCAACTTGCGTTTATTAAGGTAAAAACGACATAAAATGTAATTTTATTTTTAAGGTTAATGTAATATGAAATTTGTTTTTAGCGCCGTTGGATACTGTTAATTTCATTTCATTTAATGAAAATAGAAAAATAATGAACGGACAAACAGACAGGAAATTCGACAGCGGAACTAAGCGTCTTTTGTGCTTGCTTAACTAAGATTCGGCTAAGCGTGACTTACATTGGCCACGATTCGGGAAGTCATGCTCTAATTATAATTTTAAAAAGATTAAGGGATTTTTAAGTCTCATGTTTTAAGTGCTCTCTAAAATTGTGCAATCGACACGGCTATAAGTTTCAAATTCAATGTTTGACAGCTCTAATATTAAAATGGCCATATTTTGTCACTTTTCAATCTTTAAAAGGTGAAAAGGACGGACGAACTTAAATTAAGGATTAAAGCGTGACAGTGAGAAAAAGCCTCATTTTGTCACTAAATGTCGCCCTTAATCGCTCTATACATCAAATTCAAAGCATACGTCTCTCAGAGGAAACAAAAGACGATCGCTGCGAGGCGACGCGCGTCAGAAATCTTTGATACGTCTGAAAAACTTGTCAGTCCAGTGTTCAAGCCAACTAGCTCTGTACTACGAATCTAAAGACTATTTTCGGGTTACGTTGATGTATTGCGGTTGAAGAAAAGTCGAAGTGGCAATGGGCAAGCCACATAGCACGAACCGATAGCCGCTGGCGAATGAAGTTTCTCGAATGGCAACCACGGGCCGGAAGGCGTTGGACGGCCTCCCAAAAGGTGGACAGATGACTTAGTAAAAGTTGCTGGGTGCCCATCCACCGGCACCGTAGCACAGGACCGTAGTAGCGCAGGACCGTTCACGGTGGACACCTATGGGCGTTTTTTTGGCTGACATATTGATATATTGGGTTTGCACTAACGATGGAACAGCAGCGATCGGTAGTTAGTATACGATATTTATTTAAAAAATATATAAATATATTCTTATACTCTAAATATAATCGCACTAGTAATTAAGAAAGATTACATTAAGTCCCTAAAAAAAAAACATCAGCCTCTTTTGGTCTATTGATGGTTATTTACAAAAATATATGACGCGCGTCGTCGCCTCGAGGGAGTGAAGCGATCCTCTTTTGTTTCTCTGAGGTCATTTACTTGTATTCAATTTTATTCCACAAGCGCTAACCGCTCAAAAAGGTTACATTCAAATTGAAGGAAGGTTTTTAGCTCTGATTCAACTTCCTCCGAGGATTCAACCGACATTCTACCCAGGTATTTAGCAGAAAGATCCTTGGCATTGTAAAATTTTTTAAAGGATTACTTAGTAAACAAAGACAAAGGAATATTACCCTCAAGGTCGCGTTGAATGACCAAATTTATTTGCCTAATTTAGCCAAAATTGACGCCAGGCGTCCATCAGGCCAGGAGTGTCCATAACCCACCGGATGTAAATTTGAGGAGATCGTTATCGTCATTGTGTTACTCCCGAGATGTGTGTAACCACAGACTGTTTAACATTAAGACTGTGCAGAGATCGAAACATTCTGCGTAAAAGAATATTACTCATCATCACCACCAACAGTTCATATACGTCCCCCACCGAAGGGCTCGAGCCTAAACTATGGCGTATTACACCATACATATTTCAAGAAATTTTTAATACTGAAAGTTTCCTGTGACACTTCATTGCTTTAATTTAACTAGTTATTCTATTTTTATTGCAACAAGGTGAAAGCCATCACATAGAATTTTAAAGTACCAAAAAGTGCTGTACATATTTCAATTACCAAGATAATATTTAATTCAAGGAAAAGCTATCACATAGAATATTAAAGTGCCAAAAAATGCTGTACAAGACTCAATTACCAAGTATTTATTATGCCTAACAGAAATAATCCACTTTTTATCATTTACTTTTCTATTGTCTGAATAGAAGAGAGTTCCTAAAATGTGACGTTTCTCACCTGTCGTCTGGATTTTCCTAAGATTTCCACGCCTTACTTTGATAGCAACTAACTATGCATGGTCTATATTTATTTGTAGTCTTTGAACTGCTGGAAATTATAGGGTATGGCCTCGAGGTGTTAGTCCTTATGGAGTTAAGAGAGGCGGTAACGAAGTGAAGTGGATCTAGGTCGAGTATATAAAGCCGTACTTACTCCACGGCTAATGTTGATAAAACTACCTACCACTAATGGACGCCGTGGGAGATACTTTATAAAAACAATGGCGTTCGTAATGGATGAGGAAAAACAGAGTTTCAACTTGTTTTGCTTATTTAAATAATGGAAGCAGATGCTGTAATGTCTAACATGCAAAATTGCAAGTGTGTAGGTCCAATAGATTTTAAGTTTTGGGGGGGTTGAAAGTGGCTCATAATGGTTCGTTTAATATAACACACTGGTGCGTCATCGCCTTTTTCTTTTGGGAACTTGACGGACACACTACCGTGTGTCTAGATTTGTGTTTATAGTTAGTGATAATGCTAGAATTCAGGGTCGGTTTGACTTGACGGTGATTGAGTTGTTGATTAAGATGATGAAGACAAGATTTGCTACATTTTGATTAGTAAGTTGAAGTTTGATTAGTAAGTTGTTATCTCTTATACAATCTTCACCACAGTTAATACCAGAATATTCAAAACCTATTTATGTTTGATGAATTTGATATCTTAGTAATAACTTTATCAAAATCAAGAGTGAATGAATGTCTATAGTCAGTCATCTCAAATAACATATTCAATAGACTTATAATTAATAGTGTTTAATTAATTAAATCTGTGTAGTGGCATGCCTTTGATCTTGACCGCTGAACTGAGGCGTGTAATATTTAGAAAATAGGCGCAGAATTAATAATAGTACCTAATAATAGTATACTACCTCACAGAACGTCCACTTACCCCCTCTCGCTAATTGGCGCTTGTTTATACCGCCCCGCTTTGTGACAGGTTGGAGGGCGAGTTAGGAGACTTAGGAGTACCGAATCAAGATGGCCGCTGTTTAATCTTACGAGTATAACGTGCCTGGCATCATCGTGGCCAAGCATCGATAACTATTTTTTTTTCGTTACACCGACGCAAAAAAAAACTTACTTGCCATAAACTACGTTTCGTCATAGTCTACTGAATTTATTTTTAATAAGAAGTACAAACTAAAATATTATTCTTTGAAGAGCTTCAATCTTTTCTTAATAACTAAGGTGCACCTAATTAATTACCTACATACATATTATTTCTTATTTACAGGAGCTTTTGTAAAAAAAATATTAATATAAATATTAGCTTGTTCATAAAATAAATTGTAATTAGGAGAAAATAATTTTATTTATATTTTATAAAATTGAAGTCGAATATAAATTGAAAATAAAATCTTGCCCTTCATGAGTTGGTTTAACGAGATAATTTCATTTCATTTAAAACAAAATCATAGACAGCTGAACTGAAATAATTATACTAAAATATTATTCTTGAAAATATTCAAAACCCACTATTTTTAGTAAATCGAGAGAATGATTTTAATAAAGTTTTTTTTTAGAAATTATAAGTTTCTTTTTCATTTTAATACCCTCAATTAACACCAATTTAATTGACCAATTACCGTTATGTTTTTATGTAGAATTATTTTAGTAATCAAAAGAAAGAAAACGTAGTCATTATTTCATTAACAAGTAAATTTACGTGAAACAAACAAAGCAATAGAAAAACGTATGCTGGATGTGACATTATAAAATTGCTGACCTAAGCTGGTCTCAGAAAAATGATAATTTGCTAGATAAAGACTACGACTAAATTTTCCTCCCAAATTATGCGGTTTATTTAATAATAAATTCTTACTTATAATCAGAATTTTTGCATAATATAATCCTTGTTGACCGAGCGAGCGAAGCGTCTCTGTTTCAGCTTGGCCAAATTTGCTTTTGTATGTCCATCTGTCCATCTGTTTTGTTTGTTTGTTTGTTTGTTTCATTCTACAGGTCGCGTTTATTAACCGATTCTCGTGAAATTTTGTAAGCAGGTTCTATAAATTAACCGATTTTTTTTGTCAAGTCAGTTTTTGGAAATTTAAAAAATTACGGAGTTATGGGGGTTGCCAGCTTACAAGGTCTACCGCTGAGGCTGTTTTCCTCTACAGGACACATTTCTTAACCAATAACATAAAAAAAAAAAAAAAAAAAAAACATCTAGGGGTCGGAGATGTTTGTGGAGAAAAAATAAAAATAAGAATAAAATGAAAAGATATACAGACTCGCGAGGTCTACAGCTCACAGAGCCACTGGTTATTTATCTTTTTACTTACCACGAGTATTTTGCCCATCATATCAAACCTGTAACATACTTGTAGCGTCGTAGCATATTGCTACGGTCGTAGCACGTACAGATGCAAAAAAAGTAGAACAGAAATCATCAACCTTCCAGGCCTATGTATATCCGTGCAAAAGGGCTGCCCACCATTCTGGCCTGGCATTTTGATTTATTCAAAGCATTTGTCAGTGTAGTAGATGTATCATAATGTATGCATGTGGTCGCAGCTATACTTTTCGCTGACAAAGAAAAATGTTGCAGCATTCGGTTATGAGGTCGCGCCAAATGCGAGGTCAAGTCATGCTTTTATTACCCGAACGCGTGGAGCGAAAAGAGTATGGGAGCATTTTGGTAATTCAACATTTTGGAATTCAACATTTTGCAAATTCAACATTGTAAAATAAAGATAAAAATGTCTTTATTCGAAGTAAGGTTTAAGAAAGTTATTTTCACCGGCGAAGATATATAAATAAAATTATAAACGAAGCTCAATTTGGCCTGAATAAACTCTACAAGACTTGTATCTTCCGTACTTATCTTGTACCATATTTGTAATGTTATGTTTCTTTTCTAGTGCCTACACTATATTTTAAACCTGGAGTTATTCAACTCTATTATGTTAGTACTCATCAGTAATGATTATAAATCTGAAAATCTTTCTGATTGTCAGCTTTTCCCACTAATCTGTTTATGGAACCAATTTTGATATAAGGTATTAGATAGTATGTTTTCTCTACTTTTCGAAAATTATTGCAAAATTGCAGCCAGAGATGATAATAATAGAGACTGTGAATGGAAGTGGGAGTGGGCTGGGCATGTTTGCAGAATGAGCCCAGAAGGGGGGCTGGAATCTTCACATGTCAGTAATCTGAAGACAATAACCAATCTCGGGGCAGACCCAAAAAAAAATGGTGCGACGATCTGGTTCTGTGATAATTGGCCAAAGCACGCGCAGGACAGAGAGCGGTGAAAAAAGGGGGAAGCCTTTGCCCAGCTGTGGAATCTCGTAAGCTCAGAAAAATAAGTATTTTTTTTTTATTACAAAAAAACGCCGTCGGATGTTCAAAAAAGATGTTGAATTATTATTTTAGTGTTGTGATGGGCCATTCCACGTTTTCGGCTCGATTAGGCGTAGAAATGAGATTATTATGAGGCGAGGGCTTAATGTGGGTGATTCCGCTCAGCCTTGGAGGTGGATTTTCTGGGGCTTTAAGGTTTTTTTTACATTTTCCCTAGTCCGTCCGTCAATTTTTCACGCCAGGCCCGCGTCGACCTAATCGCTCTAGGGCAGACTTGTGTTAAAGCAGAAGAGCTGTTCATCTTAACAGAAGAGTGCGTCATTTATGTTTATGATGACATTATACGTATATTGCACGTAGAACTGAACACTGTGTGTCTTGCTTGGCATGCATTTATCGAAAAAAAAAATATTCTGGTGGAATGTGGTTAAGAATTATGGGCCTGTCATTTTAATCTGTCACTTAGATTCGTAGGTAGCTACTAGCTAACCAGCCCATGTCCACTTAATCTACCTTTATTATCAGAATCTAAAAATTCCCACAAAAACATAAAAATTCAAGGGCGCAAAAAATGTAAAACCCATGACTCACGCTACAGTGGGGTCTGTTCACACACTTCGTGTCAATCCCTCATTAAGGGGAAGCTGTTTACACGCTACTGCGCCGGTACCTTCGATATGGAATGCAGGTAGGTTAGCCATCTATTGAAAACTTATCTTGCTGGATAAGGCAAGAAACTAGTATTGTATCGTGTAGCGTTAAAAAAAAAGCTAGCTAACCTGTGGTCGACGACCACAGGCGAAACGTGAAATTTAGGTGTACAAAGAAAGAGTTAGTTAAATTTGTCCGAACGGTATAATATAAATTTGAAAAGGCCTAGAAATTGCCAAGCATGAGCCGAGAGTCGAGTCCTGAGGGGACTCCGTCGATATCGTGTCGCTGGAGTAGTGTTGTGTTGTGGTGTATCGATGCAGGAAGGTGTACCAAGACCGCGGAGTACCCCGGAGAGTAAAGCCAAACGGGAACCAAAGAAGGAGGGCCAGAGAAACCTAAAGGGCCTTTTTAGAATTTAGAAAAAGAATTTAAATTTGGCAAAATCCGCATACAAAATTGATACAAAAAACAGATACAAAAAAAGGCTAAAAAATGATGGGAAGTCCCAGGGGGGACGCCGGAGCGCGGGTCTGCGGCACTCAGCTGGCACGGGCGCGGGCGCGCACAACGCAGGGGTCCAGGCACGTCCTACGCCCGGTGGCCTCAGGGGTCCGGAACCACGGCGTGTGAACGAGAAAGGCACGGAGGGACCCTCGTGTGTGTGCCGCAGAGGCCGGAAATACACTGTAAAGATGTACAAGGAAATAATCGCCATCCGACCAAGACAAGGAAAGAGAAAAGTACGTCGATAAAAACCAGGAGGAAGACAGCACAAGACTTACCCGGCCAACGTAAAAGTAGGTTAAAGTAGGAGCCTGTCCCAAAAATTATCGCATTAGCAAGAGACGATAATAACACTGTGTCCCAAGGTTTTATATCATTTCCAGATATTTATTTCGTAAAATTCAACCACGTCCAAGGGATCAAACGTTTCCATTTCCTGACAGACGACAACTGAGAAAACAATAAACAGTTTAGAAAAAGGTCAAACCAACAAAATTTTAAATTTGAAAATGTGACATAAAAACCGGCCAAAAGAAAAAAGAGCCATACCAAAAAGGTTATTAAAAAAACCTGCAGTAATGCTGCAGACATCCCTTCACCAGAAAAAAAAATCCGCCAACTCGAAAAGGAAAAAAAAATCTTCGAGATGGCAACCCTCGAAGGAAGTTGACCACCCTAGAACAATAGAGAAGAATTGTCCAAAGTCAACTAAGAAAGGAAAAAATTATCGATAAAAATTTATCGACACTCTACCCCATCACTATAAACCAACGAACACGTCATGTTCCCAGCACGGGCGGCTCATAACGGCTCATACGACTCACTGGCCCCAGGATAAGAAACCACCGGTGTCCCAACAGAAGCCAAGTCAATCCACCAGGGAAAAAAAGGAGGACGGAAATGGCTTGGAGAAAGAAAAAGGAAAGTTGTCAACCACAACAGAAAAAGGTGGAGACAACCGAAGGAAACACCGATGAAGTGGTATCCCTGAGCCAGGAGGAAAATGTATGATACGTAAAGGATAGAAAGGGAAATTTGGAAATTAGGAAAGGTTGGAATATCGGAATGTTGGAATGTCACTAAGTTTTAAAACATAAACGCGCCTACAAACGATATTATTTACACACCTAAATGCTAAAACTAAAAACTATACAAAATATATACAAGTAGTTTTTGAACTACTGGTAAAGAGTTTACAAGTCGAAACTGTCAGTTACGCCCGTAATCGGCGGCAAGAGGAGAAAAACTTCAAATCGACCGTGCGCGAAAACTGACAGACGACTTGTAAACAAAGAGCTATCAAACGAGGGCCGACGCTCGCCCACGTCATCGTGTTCATCCCGAAACACGTCAGACGCCGACGAATATCGGAAACACTCGGATCGGCTCGGAAGAAGGGCTCGACGGCGCAGTTGGTAGGCAACCAACGCCGTCAAAGACGAGGTCGGGGTTCGAACTCGACCCTGACAAAAAAATTAAAAAGGACCCGACGATGGCCATAATAGGCGGACTGCGCAAAGCAGCGGTCACCGTCCTGCCGCGACAAAAAAAGCGCGCTTCGGGACAAAAATTTTGCCCCGGCTCAATCCCAGCGGAATGACGCAACATGGGCCAGGTCAGAGGCCTATGGCAGCTCGAAAACCTGACCACATGTTGGTTGCGTCAATTCCGAACAACCTAAATACCTACAAACTAACACTAAGATATAACCTATACCTAACCTATACCTACAAACTAACACTAAGATAGATCAATCTGGCCAGACATACACACACACACCCAAAAACACAAAAAGGCGTAAGAAGTAGTAAACTTAGTGACATTCAAAAGAAAAAAGGATGCCAAAAGGTGAATCTAAGCCAAATGATGAGAAGAAAAGTTGGTACACGTTTGCCTGAAGGCTTTTAGAATTTAGAAAAATAATGTTCCAGGGGAACATGGAAAAGAGGGTCTATTTCAAAATATCCTTTACATGATATGAACCCTCGTGCGGGGAATCACAATCCGCCAATAAGTATACTTGCGGAGAAACACGGCGTATGACTCTACAGGGGATAAACCGTGGGGCAAACTTACCACCACGGTCAATGTCCTGAGTGCCTCTTTGAAAATTTCTGCGCCAAACACGTTGCCCAGGTTCAAATCTGATAGGATTCCGCGATTGATTATAATAACCTGCGTTACGTTGAAAAGCGAGTGTCAAAGCGTCTGCCACCTTAGCATAAATGTCTTGAAGGGACCTGAGACTCGTCGCACGATTACCTCGACTGTCAGCCAACTCCGGGCTCACAGTTTCGGCTACTCGTGGACGACGCCCGGCGTCCACTTCTCTTCCATACATAAGGAAATTTGGGGTGTAAGTGGTAGCCAGATTAACACACGAATTCAAGTATAAGGCAACTTTGGGTAAGTGTTTGGCCCAGCTTCGCTTGTCGTTCCCCACAAGAATACTAAGGGTAGTAATGACGGTCTGGTTATAACGTTCTACCACGTTAGCTTGGGGTGAATAATAGGGTGTGAAACATGGTGAAGGAATATCATACGACCTGAGAAAATCTGCGAACTGTGAACTGCGAAAAACCGTCGCGTTGTCACACAAAACGCCAAGAGGGGAACCATACCTCATAATCACTTCGGACTCTACCGCTGAGCAGATAGATCTGGCGTCAGCGGTTTTCAAGGGAACTAACCAAACAAATTTTGAAAAAACGTCGACCATCGAGAAAATATAACGATAGCCATAATAGGCAACAGGGAGTGGACCAACGAGATCTAGCGAGAGTAAATCCATAGGTGACGTGACAGACCTTGGATAGAGCTGCTGACCACGTGGACGTGCGTTAGAAATCTTGAAGGCCTTACAAACAAGACATTGAGAAAGGCAAGAAGTAATATCCCGATACATATTGGGCCAATAATAAATCTCCCGAGCCTTAAGGTAAGTTTTTAGCACCCCAGGATGGACATTGGGAAAAGAATGGTGGATCTCGTTAATAGCCTCCCGAGTTTTAGAGGCGGGTAAAACTAAGCGCCAGGGATTGTCGGACAAAGGGTTGTCAACAGAAACAGATCGGTACAACGTACCTTCGTGCAAAACGAAGGAGGGAAACAAGTGTGGAGTATTGGTAACTCCCTGGAAAACTTTCTCATACCACGGGTCGCCGGTAGGAATCAGTCCGCGTTCGAAAGAAACCAACGCTACCTGAGGAGGTCGCGACAAAGCATCAGGCACGACATTCTGGGCCCCCTTACGATGTTCAACTTCAAAATCGTACTGGGAAAGAATAGTCGACCAGCGCGCTAAACGCCCGGTAGGATTATCGAGAGTAAGTAGCCACTTTAAAGCGATGTGGTCGGTTACGATTTTAAATTTGACGCCATCAAGGTAGCCGCGAAAATGCTTAACAGAATCGAGAACAGCAAGAAGTTCGCGTTCAGTGGTACTGTAGTTCCGTTCGGCACGGGAGAAAAGACGGGAAAAATACGCCACTGGATGTTCTTCACCGTCAAACTCCTGAACGAGAACGGAACCAAGACCAACCTGACTTGCGTCGCAATGTAGGCTAAATGGTTTGGAGAAATCGGGACAAGCCATGACAGGAGAATCTATGAGGACCTTCTTAAGTTGTTCAAAAGCGTGGTTTGCATCGTCATTCCAATCAATAGGATCTCTTCCTTTCCTCTTTCCGATGAGGGCTGTTAAGGGTGCGATGATTGAGGAAAAATTGTCAACAAATCTTCGGTAGTAGGAGCACATACCAAGAAAAGCTCTCAAAGATTTAGCGGTAGTAGGAGCTGGATAATTACTAATGGCATCTAATTTCTTAGGGTCGGTCTGTAGCCCTTTTTCATTTACGATATAGCCGAGGTACTTTAACTCGGACTTGCAAAACTCGCACTTCTTCAGGTTGACAGATAAGCCTGCCTCCCTGAGGCGATCACGAACCTTGGCGATGAGCTTGATATGGCTATCAAAATCACGTGACACTAAAATAAGGTCATCAACGTACCCGAAAACGAAGTCGTCAGACTCGGCCGTGAATTCAAAGTTGACAATCCTATCCGTAAGCCGCTGCATTTCGGAAGCCGCGTTAGTCAAACCAAAAGGCATACGGACGAATTCGAATAAACCACGTTGAGGAACGATGAATGCAGTCTTCTCACAGGAAGCCTTGTCGGCTAAAGGAATCTGCCAGAAAGCGCTACGGAAATCTAAAGAGGTCATAAACTTCGCGCCGCGTAGATTGTCTAAGATATCCTGAATACGAGGGAGGGGATAGGAATCACGTATAGTCACGCTATTGAGCTTTCGGCTGTCTACACAGAATCTAATACTGCCATCGGGCTTGGTGATCATAACTACTGGTGATGCCCAGCTCGAACGTGACGGACGAATGACACCCATCTCGAGCATCTTATCGATCTCCTCGTTTAAAACCTTGAGCTTTACCGGGGAGAGCGGGTAATATCGTTGTCTGATAGGGGGTCCAACAGTCTCAATCTTGTGGGAAAGCCAAGATGTACAGCCAAGACCAATCTTGTCTGAAGAGATCTCCTCAAATTCCGTAATAGCGGATTGGAGACGACGTTCCTGGTCATCTGTGAGAACAGCACGAGGGTGGATATACCTGACCTCGGCTAGATTCCTAGAAGATGGTTTGTGGCCCACACCAGAACCAGGAAGGAAGAGCTTCCCGGACCGCTTACCTTTAAACCTCCGGCTAATAATTGAAGTTAACCCGAAAGCGTTCCAAAACTCGATACCAAGAATAAATTGAGTAGGGAGACCAGTACCAACAAGACATGGATGAGCAACAGATTTCCCATCAAATAAAATCGGGACATCAACTCCGCCTAGTATCCGAATGGGAGAATTGTCTGCAGAAACCACAGGAGGCCGGATCGATCTGCAATAATCAAGGCCCAAACTCTTCAATAACGCTGAGTCGATAAGAGACGTCTGAGCACCGGAATCAAGTAACGCCTTGACAGTTGTTCCAGCAACAAAAATTTCAATGAACAGACGGTTGTCAGTAGATTTATCAAGAACAAGGGGCGACACAGCTGGGGTATCTTTGCCGACCCTACAGTTTAGTTCTTTTTGGGAGCGACCAGGGTTACAGCGTGGACAATCACGCGTCATATGACCCTCAAGTTTACACTTGAAGCAAATTAAGCCGGGGACGTTAGGACAACCTCTATAGTCGTGGCCTGAAAGATTACACTTAAAACAAACCGGCGGGGTGGTAGCGTTAGGAGGAGCTACGTTCACAGGAGCAACACAGATCGGAGCCGCTACAGATTCCTGGTAGGTTTCGAAGTTCTTAGCAACCTCAAGAAGCGAGTCCACGTCCTTGATGATGTTGGTAGCAAGGCATGGGTGGTAACGAACGTGCAAACCGTACTTAACAATCGTAAGAAAATCCTCCTCGTTGATTGGGGAACGGAGTTTTGCGTTCAAATCACGTAACTGGATAACGTAATCAACGACCGATTGATCGCACCTCTGCTTAAGAGCCCTGAGCTGGCGTTCAACCTTGAAATCGTAGTCGGCGACATCAAAGGTCCTCAAAAAGGCTCCTCTCAGATCACGGAAAGTGAGATTCGGTCTACGTATCGCACGAAAATACTTAAGCGCGCTTCCATCAAGTAATTCATGGAACCGAAGTACTACGTACGAAGGACTGACCCCACGAGCGACACCCTCCTCTTGGACGCGGGAGAAAAATTCCCGAACACAGGTATCTCCTGAGAACGTGATGTTCCATTTGGAGAGAGACTCCGTCTTGCCTGGCGGGTAAGACCACGCGCGAGCAGGTGCGCTGGGGTTATGGACGGAAGGGAAAGAATCCGAGGCTTGGTGGGATGCGTGGGGAGAAGACGCGGCTTCAAAGTGTACCGCACCGGGATTTAAAACACGCGGGTAAGGGGTCAGAAAGGGATTGGACGTACGCGATTGCGGCGTCCCAGTAATGGGATCTTCAAATGTAGGATCCATCATTTAATCTAATTTGGAAAAAATAAATTAATATAAAATTAATATTAATATAAAATAAATAAATTAATAATAAAAGGGGGAAAATAAATTAGAGGAAGACCGGAAATCGGTCACCCTTCTCCAACAAAACGAAATGAATTAAATTTAATTTGTTACGGGCGCCATTTGTAGCGTTAAAAAAAAAGCTAGCTAACCTGTGGTCGACGACCACAGGCGAAACGTGAAATTTAGGTGTACAAAGAAAGAGTTAGTTAAATTTGTCCGAACGGTATAATATAAATTTGAAAAGGCCTAGAAATTGCCAAGCATGAGCCGAGAGTCGAGTCCTGAGGGGACTCCGTCGATATCGTGTCGCTGGAGTAGTGTTGTGTTGTGGTGTATCGATGCAGGAAGGTGTACCAAGACCGCGGAGTACCCCGGAGAGTAAAGCCAAACGGGAACCAAAGAAGGAGGGCCAGAGAAACCTAAAGGGCCTTTTTAGAATTTAGAAAAAGAATTTAAATTTGGCAAAATCCGCATACAAAATTGATACAAAAAACAGATACAAAAAAAGGCTAAAAAATGATGGGAAGTCCCAGGGGGGACGCCGGAACGCGGGTCTGCGGCACTCAGCTGGCACGGGCGCGGGCGCGCACAACGCAGGGGTCCAGGCACGTCCTACGCCCGGTGGCCTCAGGGGTCCGGAACCACGGCGTGTGAACGAGAAAGGCACGGAGGGACCCTCGTGTGTGTGCCGCAGAGGCCGGAAATACACTGTAAAGATGTACAAGGAAATAATCGCCATCCGACCAAGACAAGGAAAGAGAAAAGTACGTCGATAAAAACCAGGAGGAAGACAGCACAAGACTTACCCGGCCAACGTAAAAGTAGGTTAAAGTAGGAGCCTGTCCCAAAAATTATCGCATTAGCAAGAGACGATAATAACACTGTGTCCCAAGGTTTTATATCATTTCCAGATATTTATTTCGTAAAATTCAACCACGTCCAAGGGATCAAACGTTTCCATTTCCTGACAGACGACAACTGAGAAAACAATAAACAATTTAGAAAAAGGTCAAACCAACAAAATTTTAAATTTGAAAATGTGACATAAAAACCGGCCAAAAGAAAAAAGAGCCATACCAAATAGGTTATTAAAAAAACCTGCAGTAATGCTGCAGACGTCACACCTTGGAATAGTTAACAGGAAAAATAAAACCGATTGTTTAGGGACATCCCTATGTATTTTCATAATGTGTCACTTTTCACATCCCTAGCTTTATATTTTCAGCGGCTAGTGCGTGTTGTAAGTTTTCTAGAAATAATTCTAGCAAAATATATACATTAGTAAATAAATAAATATAATGTAAAGTAGTTTTCTAGTTATTAGAACATACAATTTTAGAGAATTAAATGCCTACTTCTCTATTCAATAGTAAAGTGTGCGCAAAGCTTCTAGGGTTATCGTTGCGCGCCTAGGATGCTTGGTACGCACACACACACACACACACACACACACACACACACACACACACGACCTTTCTATTGCGATACTATTAACCATGCGTTCTGAGACGCGCTGAAATCGATTAAAACACCTGTAATCGCGTTCCGAATTACTGTCAGCTGTCAAAAGTCATACGTTTTAACTAAACTCATATTTTTTGCTTTTCTGATCGCTGACGGCGCTGAAAGTCTGATTTGGAATGCGCCCTAAGTCGCCCCCGAACAGCGGGGCGGGTTGAGGTGTCCTGGACTACTCACATCTAGTGGTTTCCTCTGACCCTCACCAGACCTTTTATATGAAGGTCAGGAGAAAAACGTCCAATGCTAGACAAAGGTCTCTCCCAAGGAGCTCCACAAGTCTACAATGGCCAGTCCAGTCCTGTAGCCTGCATTCAGTTTCTAGTCCCTCACCAGATCTGCTATGTGGAAGGTACGCTCTGTATTTTACTACATGGTCCTCATTTTAGTATGAGTAAGAGAAAAATAACCCGTCTACATGACGAGTTCTATAACTGTTTTTAAGATGAGGCGTACTAAGTGATTTCTTAATTTTGTATCCTTGTATAACGACCTTAACACTCAGAATGACAAACTTGATATCTTCCGCGATTCCTTCTGCATTTTTAAAAATAAGGTATATTCATATTGTTTCTAGTTTATGTGAATTTTGTAACTTCCAACTTGAACTTTAGCTTTATTATTATTATTTTTTTACCACTCTTTTAATTCTTTAACACTTAGCTTTTTTTTTTATTTTTTTTTTGGGTCCAATTCTGGTAGTTATTTTACTTGTTATGTATTGTGTTTACCTAGAATGCTGTGCTCGCCTGTAATAGGTGCGTGCATCAGACCTAGACTTAAGTTAAAATTTGTAAGAGTATCAATGCATGTGTCGCAGTCATCTGGTTGAATCTCCTATTCAATTGAATGCCTAGCGCGTTCTTTAAATGACAACATTCAATTAAATGACTAAAGGACAACTCGTCAAGTCGTTGAATGTAACGTTCAACGTCTTGACTAAACGTCATTTAGCGAAGTCGTTGAATGGGTTAAAGCCTACTTTGTAATGTTTGGTTGGGTGACTATGAGTTCGCAACTTAAAAGTTAACCTTTCTTTAAATAAAAATAAATTAATTATAAAATGTCTCGTTAAATAAGATCTGTACGACTTTGTAATATTTGATTAGGATGACCATAAGTGCGCAACTAAAAAGTTAACCTTACTTTAGATAATAAAAATGAGGACATGACATAACACACCTTATTATGATTTTATATTGTATTTTAAGTCTTAAGATAGACAATACTGCCTATTTCTACCAACCAATTCAAGAAATTCAAATCAATAAAAATATCAACACAGTGCTATCTGTCCGAGCTGTTTGACGCTATATTTGTTTTGGTGACTACTAGCGCCGCAGTGGGAAAAAAATTAACTTAATTTGAATCACCTGACTGATTTTACGTCCGCTCTTTTCAAAGGGCTATGTTACAATCCGCTAACTAGTTGGACGTTGAGTGACGCTTGTTCAATCAACGTTTGGCCTAGTCATTTAATTGAATGTTGTCATTTAATGAACGCGCTAGTCATTCAATTGAATAGGAGATTCAACCAGATGACTGCGACACATGTACTGTTGGCGTTCTAAAATAAAACTAGTGGCTCTGTGAGCTGTAGACCTCGCGAGTCTATATATATCTTTTCATTTTTTTTTCTCGACGAACAACCCCAACCCCTTGATTTTTTTTATTTTTAAAGTTTTTTTTATTTTATTTTAAGAAATGTGACCTGTAGAGGAAACCAGCCTCAGCGGTAGACCTTGTAAGCTGGCAACCCCCATAACTCCGTAATTTTTAAAAAAATTCCAAAAACTGACTCGACAATAAAATTCGATTAATTTATCGAACCTGCTCACAAAATTTCACGAAACGTTGAGAAACGCGACCTGTAGAGTGAAACAAACAAACAAATCCACAAACAAACAAACAGATGGACATACAAAAGTAAATTTGGCCAAGCTGAAACAGAGAAAGCTGAAACAATAAATAAATAAATTATTTCACAGCACAACAAATTAATTATTATTTTACCATCATATTTTTATACATTTGGACTATCTTATCAATGACTTCAAAACCGTCGCTGTCTACATGTTTATTTTGGTCATGTATCCCTTCCAGTATAAGTTAAGATCTTCAATACATTCACATATATGTATAAGTATACTTGTACAAGATTCATGTCTAAGCGAATACATGTGTATTTCAAAAGTACAAAAACTAATTTCGCCGACTCATAAAACGTTTGCAACAAAGATTCATGATAAGGTCGATTAGTAAAATTCTACCCTCTTAATTGTCGATACTCGATACAAATACGTAAAGGAAACGAATGGTGTTGCCAAGGGCTTTTAAAGGTACTTTATTTTGATGGGAAACGTTTTGAAGGAACGATAGAGTTAAAAAATGTAAGAAGGAAGCAATGATATTGACGAAAATTATCCCTTTTCTTAATATAAACTTCTATTTTATATTAAATATACTACAAGAACTATTCTCTAAGAAACATTGTTGTCAGCTCATTCATATACGTCCCCATCGAGAGGCTGAAGCCTACCCTGGATTAGAGCAATTATCGACGCTAGTCAAGGATGAACTGGTCGACTTCACACACACACACACACACAACAGTTGAATTTCTTTGCAGGTGTGTGCAGGTTTTTTAAGATGTTTTTTTATCATAAGCCCTTCGTATGGATGTGATATTCGATAATACATGAGTCGGTGGGAACGTATATATGACATTTTGATGATGATATGTTTGAGTTGAAACCTCCAAGCCCCCCGAGCCCTTACCAACCTAACGAAAGAAACATTACTTGTAATACAAGCAACCTAAAATAAGAACGACCTACATACATTCGTATTTGATTTTGCGACATTTCAATGCTTTATTTAAATTCAACGGTAGCAGATTGGTAGCTTCAATTAAATTCAATCCTCATTATGAAACAAACATGTTTGTTTAATGCACAACATGTGTAATTATTTAAATCGAGAAACTTAATTAACATTTTACTGTCCACGTGTGAAACTTCACAATCGCTTAATATGTTCCATGCTGAGAGAAAAAAATAAAATAATACAAATACAAAAACTAAGTAAAAATGCTCTAATAGTCACTCGTACTTGGCTCTCATATTGTACAACTGTTAACTATGTTTTTATGTTAAAAAATTGTTATTTTAAGGTTGTGGTGTTAGCTTAATTTGGTAGTTACAACCCAACTAAAATATAGATATCCATACATATTATATTATTTTTGGTGTTCCTCTGAAACACATAAAGCAAACCGTTACATTTGTAATTGCGAAAAAATCACGATAGTAGCATGATTTTAAAAGGAAAACTTATCCAAATCAAGCAGGCTTTACAGATTAACGAATAATAGACAAAAAAAGTACTTTTATTAGTAAACTAGCGGTCCGCCCGCGGCTACGCTCGCGTTGTGTAAGATTTTCCCGTGGGAATAAGACCTTTTCCCATAAAATGTATCCTATGTGTTAATCCAGGGAACAAACTGCCTCCATTTCAAATTTTATCCCAATCCGTTTAGTAGTGGCGTAAAAGCGGAACAAACATCCAAATATATTTTCACATTTATAATATTAGTTTGAAAAATCGGTACAAATATCAGAGAAAATTACGTTAACTTACCCCTCAAACTACTAACTATTACTACTTATCTCACTTTATTATCGCCCTAGTTTAGGGTAGGCTCGAGCCCCTCGGTGGGGACGTATATGAGCTGTTGATGTTCTTGTTGTTGTTTGAACGTTAACTTTTTTACTGCTTTTATAAACGTTCACATTCATTGCTCTACAGTAATAGTGTTAAGTGTTCGTTATCAGCCGCAAGCAACAATAAGCATGTTTTATCTTAATTTGAATAAAATTATTCAACTCGAACCGCTCTCGGTGTAATTGTGTGTGATAATCTGTTCAGTGGTTCTTAAACTTCTGTTTTCACCTTAATGCGCTCAGTGGTCACAGTATTTTTTCAAAAATGCTGTCCTTACGACAATTTGATATGTCGAGTACCTTGTGTCTAGGAGCAGTAAATGACAGCAGCGTCTGATAAAAAAAACAAGCTATTATATTCTTAAGTATAATAATTTTACTGTGCCAAGTCCTTCCTCTTAGTACAGCATACTAGTAAAACCAACATCATTGTACAGTCACGTGCGATTTGAATGCATTCGTCACCATCAAGTCGCCATAGTTCTAAATTACCCGTGAACCGTCAAACTGACTTTTTAAAAGCTAAATTATTATAATGTGTATGTATGTATGACAAGAGCACAAAACAAATGAACACAAACAAAATGTTCATGGATGAACTTTACTACTTGACAGAAAGGAATAATTATTGTGCTCATGAAACCCATGACTTTGGTAGTTTGTAAATTGTTTTCGACTTTTCTCAATTCGGAAGCTAGCTTGAGTAGCTAGCTACTAATGTGGTTAGGAGATGAGACAGTCATTCCCATTAAGTGATCCAAAGGACTATAGGCTTTTAGCCCTCTTTTTCGGTGCGGAGCCTTTTTGCGAGGGCTCCGGAGGCTAAAGGGATCTTTAGCCCTTTAGCCCTGCGGAGACTTTTAGCTCTCCGAGGACCAAAATGGACCATAGGCTTAAGAAGCCTAAATAAAATAGCCCTTTAGCCTCCGAGCTTGTCTAACGAAACTTGAAATCTACTACGTATCCTACACCTTGACGTCATTAACGTGCTGTCTCAGTTCTTGCAACTGCGGTATTGACAAGTTAGAACGAGACAGCAACACTTAACATGCCTTCTGATAGCGGCCCTGTTTTTTTCATTGAAACAATATTATATAATTTAATAAAAAAAAATATCGGCGTAAAATGATTTGACATGCAGTTTTGATTAATAAACAACAATGCAATGTTTTAAAAGTCATAAATCCAAAATGGCGGCCAACTTTTTTGTTAATGGACCAATTTCGGTGAAATTTGGTTGCACATACTGTTTTTGCAAAAACACAACATTGCAGTTGTAAAAATGACAAAAATCCAAGATGGCGGCCAACTCTTATGTTTCTGGACTGATTTCAGTGAAACTTGGTTTGGCATACTGTTATGGCATAAAAACAACAATACATTTGTAAAAATGTCAAAAAATTTAAAATGGCGGCCAATTTTTTTGTTTATAGCCCTATTTGGGTGAAACTTGCTTTTACATACTGTTTTGACATAAAAACAGCAATGCAGTTCTAAAATTCACAAAAAACCAAGATGGCGGCCAACTTTATTGTTTATGGACTGATTTCGGTGAAACTTGGTTTGACTTACTGTTTTGGCATAAAAACAACAATGCAGTTGTAAAAGTGACAAAAAACCAAGATGGCGGCCAACTTTTTTGTTTATGTACCCATTTCGGTGAAACTTGGTTTGACTTATTGTTTTGGCATAAAAACAACAAGTGCAGTTGCAAAATTGACAAAAATCCAAGATGGCGGCCAACTTTTTTGTTTATGGACCGATTTCGATGTAATTTGGTTTGATGTACTGTTTTGGCTTAAAAATTACAACGCATTGTAAAAAATAACAAAAATCCAAGATGGCGGCCAACTTTTTTGTTTATGGACCGATTTCGGTGAAATTTGGTTTGACATATTGTTTTGGCATAAAAACAAACAATGCAGTTGTAAAATTGACAGAAATCCAAGATGACGGCCAACTTTTAAGTTTATAGACCGATTTCGATGAAATTTGGTTTGATGTACTGTTTCGGCTTAAAAATGACAACGCATTGTAAAAAATGACAAAAATCCAAGATGGCGGCCAACTTTTTTGTTTATGTTTATTTTTACAACTGCATTGTTGTTTGTATTTCAAAATAGTATGTCAAACCAAGTTTCACCCAAATCGGTTCATAAACGAAAAAGTTGCCCGCCATCTTGGATTTTTGTCATTTTTACAATAAAATTGCATTGTTGTTTTTACGCAAAAACAGTATGCCGTACCAAGTTTTACCGAAATCGGTCCATAAACAATAAAGTTGGCTGCCATATTGGACTTTTGTATTTTAACAATGCATTGTTTTTTTTTTATGTCAAAGTTATACCGAAATCGGTTCATTAACCAAAAACTTGGCCACCATTTTGGATTTTTGTCATTTTTAACATTGCGTCGTTATTTTTAAGCCAAAACTGTATGTTAAACCAAGTTTTACCGAAATCTGTCGATAAAAAAAAAATGGCCGCCATCTTTAATTTATATTACTATATTTAAAAAAAAACTGTTTAAAACAAACGGCGGCTAAAAGTTTCAAGAAGACCAAAAGGCTAAAAAGGGCTATAGTCTAAAAAAGCCTCTAACCCTCAGGAGCCCTTTCAAAAGCCTCTTCTGTGTTTTAGGCTTTTTGAAGGCTATAAGCCCTGAAGAGTCTCTTTGTCAGAGAATAGCCCTCTAAAGAGCTAAGAGTCCTTGCCGTCGGGGCTAAAAGGCTATAGTCCTTTGGATCACTATTCCCATTTTATGACTGACTACGAAAAGAGAAGTCACTATTTCCATTTGGAACCTAGTTACAAAAGATGCGAGATGGGACTAAAGGATTCCCGTTTTGTAACCAGCTTCAAATTGGAATTATTAATCTCATTTGTAAGCAAACTACCTATACCAAGTCTGGCTACAAAGCAAAAAAAGGGCAAATAATTTATTTTCATTTCATTTAACATTTCTTAGATTCATCACTACATTTTATTGGGTGAGTTCACGAACAGAATCTGAGGAATCTGTGGAGAAGAGCTCACCGAAGAAACTCCACAATAGTGCCATAATTTGCGTTCCCTTTTTTTAAATAAAATATTGTCATCTACAAAATCCATGCTAATTAAGCATGCTACTAAAGCAATCTAATACGTTTTTTTTTTATCTATCTATCTATCTATCTAATCCCATGGATAGTGGGGGACTAAATGTTTCATTCAAGCTTAAGAACCGCTGCGTTTAATATGATATACGCCGCCTGTCCGGTTATCTGCCCATTCTGCAGAGATTCGACCTAATCTTATTATGTTAAAATTTCGGTTCACGACCTTTTTATCCGTAATTAAGTATTTTGTGGATAAGGACATTTTGTTGGGTGAAATTTTGCGTTATTTTAACATAAATTATTACATTGAGAGGATATGAAAATTCCACAATATATACTTTACGAGAATATTCCCTGTTCAAGATTTCTATACCAATTTATATTCCCTTTGTGTCTGACCGAGATCTCTATCACGTAACTTGTTAGAAATTAACTAAAAAATAATGATTTGTTATTCTTATTTTCCGTAAAATTATATTTTTACTCCTATTCTGACAGCAGCCTGAAAGGTTTTCTAGGGTTCCGCAGTCAACAAGGAACCCTTAAAATTTCGCCATGTATGTCTATCTGTTTGTCCGCGGCTTAGCTTAGAGAGTCTTTGTACAAGAAAGCTGTAATTTGGTATAGATATAAATAACAATCATGTTGACAAAGTGGTAGAGTAAAATATAAAAAAAAAATCCTGTGGTACACTTAACTATCCCATACTGTAAGGAGACATTGGATATTATGTTTCTTTCTAAATAATGGGGGTTCGCAAAATCTATTTTTCTATGCTAGTGTACGTTTCAGAATTTTTTTAAGTGCTCATTTTTGTTAGAGTCAAGAACACCCCCTAACAGTGAAACCGTTGTATTTGGAAATGTGAAAAATTTATGGTAGTAGTGCATAAAAAAGGAAAACTATCAACATCAAGTACATAGGCTTTACAGTTTATCGAATAACAGACCAACTTATAAAATGTACTTGTATTTGTAAAACATTCGGTACAATTATGACAGAAAATTATTTAGATGAATGTTAATTGTCTTAATCTTAAACAGGTACCGTAGTAGTATTGGACAACAACGGAACCCTACACTTTGCGTGGCCCGACACTTGCTTGGATGGTTATTTTTTAAAGTTATTATTCTTTTAGAATTTGGTTTAAACACCAATTACTTTTATAATATAATGCAGTATTTTGGTTGACTAAAATCAAATTTTGGGCACTGTAATAAGTATGTGCAAATTTTTGGCTAATAAATTAAATAAAAATGAAAATGCAATATTTAATGTTTCTATTCCATTCTTTTCTTTGTAGTGGCTCTAGTGTTCATTGATGATTGTTATTATAAGTACTAAGTAAAAAGGAGTAACAGAATATTAAGTAGAAGTATTTGTAAGTTACGTGGTACCCTCAGCTCCCTTTAATGTATCGATGCGTATTTATTTAAAGCCATATTCTTCAAAAGCGATGAAGGGAAAGTACCAATTTCTACACATATTTAAGAAAAAAATCCTTTATTACAATTTTATTGTGTGTCTTTGAAAGGATAAGTATGAATAAAGTGGTCTTTGAAGTACTAAAAAGATAACGATATACGAGTTGATCTAGTCATAAAAAAGATTTATTATTATTTAAGAGTACTCTGTTATTATTATTTATAAGCGTCGGTGGTCTAGTGGCTATGGCCGCTGCCTCCCATCCGGGAGACGCGGGTTCAATCTCCACCACGTCTTAATATTTTTCGAATTTCGAATTCTTATGTTCGTTTATTCAACGCTCTTACAGTGAAGGAAAACATCGTGATGAAACCTGCACACTCATGCGAATAAATTCAAAGCTTGTGTGTGAATTCGACCAACCCGCACAGGGCCAGCATGGCTCGAGCCCCTCGGTAGGGACGTATATGAGCTGTTAATGAAGAGTACTCATAGCTTGACTTGTAGTTCAATAAGTCCTTAAGTATCTTTTTCTAAAGGTATTTCTTTTAAATGCGTATACAATTTATTTTATAAGAATGTGTTATTCTATGCAGTCGGCTAACATGAGCAGCCGACTTATCTTTATTGTAGTACTATCTTGTAGGCCAGCCTTAGAAACTGAACAACTTCTTCAGATTCGCAAAAGAAAACTATTTTTATAAATGGACTCGGTCAGTTGAATAAGTTCGTACGCGGAGTCAAAAAAGAAACAGATTTTGGGGAAGTTCCGGAACAAAAGTTTTTCAGTTCCAAGAAAAAACAAACTACAAGGCAATAAAAACAAACAAACAGAGCTAAACTTAGAGGTTTCGTGTTATTTACCTAACACGTTTTATTATACCAAAGTGTTAATATAGCAGATGTGGACTTTTAGATCAGAGGTGTTAACTCGTTGCGCAAAATATAATTGAATTTAAAAACAGGGTACATAAAAACCTTATCAGAACGTGTTGATTGCTACCATGTTTGCCTGATGCATCTGGATAATGAAAACATGACGCTTGAATTAATTTAAAAATAATATGCGCATCAGGATTGTTTTCTGTGATGTCGACTTAACGTGTCTAGGATGTAAGTACCTTTTGGCTCACAGTGTTCTCTTTTCTAGTGAAAAAATCACAATATTATTATCACGAGAAATCCCCAACCGTTTAGATGGGATTCTTTATTGTTATTAATTTATCATTATAAACATATTTCTTTAAAATTTACGGTTAAAATAAAAAATGTCAACACTTAAAATTCACGATGGTTTTTGCATATTTGCTTCTGAACTCAACTTTATTGTTAACAAACTTATTTAAAACTACAAAAAATTAACTAAATATCATTTTGTACCTGAAAATGTTTACTTTTGTTTAACAATTTCATAACAAATAGTGTAACAAGGTTGAAAGCTGCCTGTAGACTCGCGGCGGCTAGCCTGAGGCTAATATTTGCCGAGGCTCACACCATCCCTCAGGGAAATAGTCGAAAAAGAAACTACCTCGCTTTGTCTGAGATGAAACTTGTGTGGCTTTTTCACATTTTGTGGAATATACAAGGTATAAGTGTCGATACAGTGCATTTAGCACTTGACCGGGCGAACGCGAAGCGTCTCTGTTTCAGTTTGGGCGAAAATGCTTTTGTATTTCTGGTTGTACGGTTAGGTTGTCTAAAAAGCAATATGACTACCTACTGTAAAGACTACATAGCAAAATGACTAGATATCATTTCACCTAGGTCTTAAATTGACGTCATCACAAAAAATTACTTGATCGCAAAATGACTACATCATAATTTACACTGCCATTACAGTCAACTGCTTATTACCCTGTAACGTTGCAGGTGTTGCTGTATGTTTTTCTTAATTCTGTGTAGCAAATCGTGTTGTCCGGCTGTTCTACTTTTCAACCGATTCTCGTGAATTTTTGTAAGCAGGTTCAACAATTTTATAGTTTTTTTGTCGATTCAGTATTGTTTTTTTTTTTAATAGCGAAGATATCGGAGTTGAAAACGTAAAAAAATCCTATTTTAGCCATTTCTAAAAAAAATAATCGTGCACAGCCCACTAGTATTTAAAAATAATCAACACTTGAAAAAGTTAGGAAGGTTAAGGTAATGGAAATCGGGTTATCAATTATCTGCAATGTATAACACATGTGCGCAGCGAGTGACCGGCTGCCACTGCTGCAAGGTTACTCACCATTTTACACCATTTTTTCAACGGTCCTATACGTTTTTTCTACAAAAGTGGTAATATAGAGGGCGCGGACTTGAACCTCTTACATCCTGTATAACGATATAGGAAGCCCATGTAACGTTCAATGGAACGTTACGCTAAAGGAAAACCGTTTGTAGGTTTGTATTTGATTAATCAAGGAAGACGAAATCTTCTTGTTCTTTAAAAAAACTATTAAATTATCGGACCTGCTTACAAAATTTCATGAGAATCAGTTGAGAAATGTGTCCTAAACGGGTGAACAGCCGGATATCCGCCGGACATCCTCCAGGTTTGGACATACGAAAGCAGCTCATCTGTAAACGGAGCCGCTTCGTTCGCGCTTCGCGCTCAATTGGTCTACTAATTATCCTGTGCCTGAACATCCTTATCTCAGGGTATGAACGAGAGCCACCCAGTGGGTTATTATAATATGAGCTGGCAACAAACAAGAAAGTATGTTTCTTGGTTATTCTTCCGTCACGCTGAGATGAAGCAACAAAGAAGTAAATGCCACTTTTAACCGCCGCCGCCGCCATATTGTTTTATTCAAAAACTCGTTTAATCGAAATATTTGCACTCCACAGCGCGAGCAGACATGTTTTAGTAAAAAAAAAAAACATTTTAGTTACAGTTAAAGAGAACGACAAAAGTCGAAAGAAAATAGGTACTTATTTTAACGGTCGCTATTCTACTTGGAATGTGCTCCTTAACCGAGTTCAGGTATTAACAGCATCCCAACAAAATATTTACAGCGGAATGAAACTAGCTGGAGATATTTTATTACCATTTTTATTACAGTGGGAAGCTCATTGCTCTTTGGAGAGTAGCGGAGCTGTTATTAATTAACTAGAGGGTTGTGGGTAGCTAGTACACCGACCACCTGTATGTACATCTTAATGGCGGTACTAAAATGCTTAAGTAAAATGTGGTATTTATCTAACAAAAGAATTGTATCTACGTTTCCTATTCGATGCTGAAGTAAATTGATAACAGGGTCAAATTGAGACGGGTGATCGGCACATTATGCCTAACCTAATAAATGTTATGATTTTATTTTAATTATTATTGCGTAAGATGGTTACCATTTCCTAATTTTGGTGGAATTTTTTGCATTTTACGATGCAAAGGAATTTACTCTTAGATCTTTCAAGAAGAGCATATATATAATCATATTATGATATACCTATATAAATTACGTTACTATCTAAAGATAGGTATATATTAGTTAGACATCTAAAAATATTTAAGGTTATTTTTATTAATTTCTAATAAAAGACTTTTAACGTATCAATTGTTTAAGCAACTAATTTCATTGAACTATTGAAACTTAAAAGTTTCATTATTGCAATTAATTGAACTATTAATTGAGCCACTGAGACTAGAGGAGTCTTTCAGCCCGGAAGCGTCAAAAACATGATTAGGATTATGACCCAAGCATATCACACATGAATTGAATAATTGGACTCGCCATATAAAAATTCTAAATTTAGGGTCTTAAATTTGTGACCTCGTAAAGTAGTCAGGCTACCAGCCCCTCAGGAAACATTTCCATTTAATGTTCACTGACGGTATGTGTTACCCCGAAGTTGCCAACGTTAGCCCCTAATAACCCATCGACACGAAACTTGGTGGTACTTAGAACATGGTTTATTTATTTAACACTGTAAGGCAGAATAATTAAGTGACTTTACTTTTACTTTACTTTACTACAGGCGTTGGTAAAGGAATTAATACATGTGTTAGAAATTGGAAAATTATTATAATATATCCTAGGTTGCCTAAAAAAAATTGATGCCTTATTATCAATAAAACTGACTATCTATATCAGGGGTGTCATCAGTGAACAGTAGATCTTGGGTCTAAACAAGTTGGCCACTCCTGATCTATATCATCATCATCATCAACAGCTCATTGCCGTGACTTATGTCTACCTAAGCATCTTAAGAAGTCGACTTCTATTTAAACCTTGTGTTTTATCATTTTTGGGAAACAATACCGTTATGTATGACAAATCTCGTACCGTGTGTCCAAAATGGCCGGTATAGAATTACTGAATGTATATCCATTTGCATGAGCTCTAAATAAGCGTGCACAATTTAGCATAACTTTATTTGTGAGATTTTCACAGAGCAGCTTGGGGCTAGATGCCCAGAATATTATATTTCCCAAAACAAACCAACATTGTAAAAAAAGCAATACTCGTTCAATAAAATTAAAAAATATATAACTAAGATAATATGTATTAATATTAACCTGACAAACTAATTAAGTCTAAAACTAGTATTAGAGTACTATGGTATCAAAAACTAAAGATGCAATCAGACTGGTTTACGAAGAAACTTGGCCAAAGAAAACAGACAGAGCTGGAACCAATGTTTTATAAACTGTCAGTGGGTCTTTTGTCAGCATCTGACAATGGCAGACGTGTCTTTATTTTTTATTTTTTTATTTTAGTTTATTGAAGTGTTTGTATAATTTCGATAGTGTATTATCCAGTGAATATTTCGGGACTATAAACTATAATAGAACAATTGAATCGCTTACACTTTGCTGACATTTTTAGATGATGCCAAGAGGCCTCGTGGTGGTTTCAGTAATTATTGAGCTCAATTCACCGAACAATCATCCAAGGATATATCTTAAACCTACAAATATCACTCGACACTGGCGAAATACGTCTATATAAGATGTGTCGCCATTAGTTACATTATAACCCACTCACTATGGTAACGGCGGGTACGTAGCCTAGTCGGTAATACGCCTGCCTTCGAAGCACAGGGTTGCGGGTACGAATCCCGCCCAGGGCAAACATTCGTGTGATGAGCACTATGATTTACCCTGTGTCTGGATGTTAGTTATCTATAGGTATATAAGTATGTATTTAGCTATTTAAGTAATGTATATCAACTGTCTGATACCCATAGTACAAGCTGTTTGGGATCAAATGGCCGTGTGTTTATTATGATGATGATAATCGAAATCATTTTAAGACCCGTATCATCACAATCATATTTTTTAATGATTATAAAAGAATACGCGCATTAACACAGATTTCTATCGTCAATTACACAAGTCACTTAACGGGATAGAACGATCGCTGAGCTAGTGTTTTTCTCTTTTTGGTGTAACCTGTTACGGAAACTATATTTTTGTTGGTCTGTGCTTTTCTCTTATACGGAACCCCTGAATACGCTTGAAATACGCAGAGCCCGCCGCCTAGCTCGATAAATAAACCGGTTTATATTACTACCCGCTCCTTTGCTTGTCTAACGTCGCGAGTAAAAATCTAGAATTTGTTTGCGACATTAAATAATTTGACTCCGTAAATATGTTTAGTGCTTCAGCATTTTTATTGTTTTATTCTCTTTTCGCTAGGATTCCAAAAATAAAAATTGTTCAATATTAGTGAAAATGCGGAGGAAATGTAATTAAAATAGTCTGCATGCATACTTCTCGATTTACTAAAAAATAGTAAAATGCACGCAATGCTACTAAGGTTATCGAACATGCGATGCCAGGTACGCTATTAGACTGACAGCGCAGCGCGCACGGCCATCTTGAATCGATACTCCTAACTCGCCCTCTAACCTGTCACAATGCGGGGCGGGGGGAAGAGGCGCCGATTGGCGGAAAGAGTGAGTGGGCATTCTATACGATAGTACTATATTTATTGTGTGTAATAGGTAAATATATTCGCCTAAGAAGGCCGTGCTAGCAATTGCCGCACGAACTAATAATTTACAACTTCTTGTACAAGTGAATTATATTACTGTTAGAGTAACATAGTTATCATAGTGTTGCTACAAATTACGTTGAACAGGCACGTGATAATTTGATCATATCGTTCTCTTACTTTTTTTGTATAGAATAAGTTAGGAAAACAAATAATAATAAATTGAGTTCTGAAGATGTAGCAAATGAAGACATACTCGTATTTTGCTAAATATATTATTAAAGACTAACAGTCCACCCGCGGCTACGCTTGCGTTGTGTAAGATTTTCCCGTAGGAATAGACTTTTTCTTGTAAGTATCCTATGTGTTAATCCAAGCTACAAACTATCTCCATTTCAAATTTAATCCAAATACGTTCAGTAGTTTAGGCGTGAAAGCGGAACGAACATTCAAATACTTTCAAATTTACAATATTAGTGTGATTAAAATAATTTATTATCACTCACCTACATTAAATTTATCAACAAATAAACTACTTGTAGGTATCAGTTTTAGTTTTTAATAAAATAAAATTTTACCAAACTTCTTTACATGAAAATAAAATAGCCGTAAAATATCGCGGAAAAAATGGTCGAGGGTCATATGAGATGGATCGGGCATGTGATGAGGAGAAGCGAAGAATACGCTGTTAAGAAAGCTTTGGCCATTTCAGACAAGAAAAAGGTCAGAGGGCGGCCCTTGGCCACGTGGTGGACAACCGTTACCGAGGATATGGAGCGAGCGCAGCTAAATGCACAGGCAACCCAGAACGGAATGTCCTGGCACCTAAGAACGAGGAGAGCCGACCTCAGATTGTCGCCCAGCAGCCGCCACAAGCTGTTGCACCACACGAAGAGTGTTGTAGGAGATTGGTATGTGGCAATATCCAGGGCACAGTCCGAAGAAAAGGTATTTGGAGTTATTAATTTCTTCTTTATTAGTCCACAATTACAAGCTAAAGACTAAACCTTAAAACCAAACACTAGCTTCATTTTTAAACTAACATGTATAAAATTCTAACATGGATAAGCTTTAGAAGTTTACTGTCAGAGATCAGGATATGAAGTGTCCAGAATTTAGCAGAAAAAAGACAAAATCGAAACGTAAGAAATCTAAATTTGAAAATGAATTTAAAATGTAAGATAAAACTGCCAGCAAGAAAGGTTGCCAGTCATAAAACAGGAAAGAGGACGAATGCCTCGTTACAAGATGATGGGAAAAGGCAAGGAAGAAGAAGAAGATTGAATGTAATCTATCCTATTTGCGATGAACTAAAGGTGATCATGAATCAACAAGCTTGTTCTAGGAAATAGCTTCCCTATCATTTTCTTCCCATGTTTCACCCTTAGGCTAATAATCTTGTGGTTTCTAGTACAAAGTTCGGTACAATATGAAGTTTATTTTACGCTTGGATCAAAATTGATTGTATTTATTCACTGCATTGAGGCCTATTCTCACTGTCTCGCTCTAATTCTTAATTTAGGTTCGTACGTCCTTTTCACCTTAGATTACAAAGGGACAGGAAATGGCCATCCTAATATTAGAGCTGTCGAACATCAAATTTGAACCTTATGGCTAGGTCGATTGCATAATTTTAGAGAGCACTTAAAACTTGCGACTTAAAAATCTCTTCATCTGACAGCTACGCTTTTTAAAATAATATCATTCGTTCATCTGATATCATCACCTCACTTTCATTGGTCTTTAAAATTAGCTGGATTTTAAAATTTGAATTAGACCATGACTTCCCGAATCGGGGCCATCCTTACTAATATTATAAACGCAAAAGTTTGTAAGTATAGATGTAGAATGGATGGATGTTTGTTACTCTTTCACTAAAAAAATAATAAAATATAAAAAAATATATTCTTTACATTCTCAAAGATAAGAAGTTATACTCCATAGCTAGGTACTTCAGCTAGGTTTGTTTTTTTTTATGGTTTAAGAGAAAAAATAATAAACCTTTACTTTATTAGGTTAAGAGGTTTTACCGATATTACTTCTTTATCTGATTTAGACCACTGATTTTAATATTAAATTTTGTAAGCGATTGAATTGAATATACCTGTGCAAGCGGTTCAGTGAACTGTAATCAAGGTGACTTCGTATGTATAGCTAGGGTTAGTTTAGTGACCCAAACTATGCCCCTTATCAGTCCGTCCTTTTCGTTCTTAAGCGAAATGAAAAGAATTGAACGACTTATAACCTAAAATTAAAGTGTAGCTGTCAATTATATAAATTTAAATCTAACATATTTGAGTGCTAAAATTAAATTATGCAATCAACGCCTCTATAATATTCTCTTTGAGATTCAAATTTGACGTTAAATATTTCAAGTCCGCGCCCGTTATATTACCACTTTGGTAGAAATTGCGAATAGATCCGTTAGGTCCGTTAGCGTAAAAAAAATGTTATCTGTAAAAAAATGTTTATAAAACAGGTGGATAAATAGATGATTCTGCCACTTATCTCGCTTGAAGCCGCCTATGTGCATACTATCACAAAAAAAAAGGGTTACACAGAAGGACCACTCCCGCTTTCTTCAAAAATAATTACGTCATCTTGCCAGACTCACTAGGGTTGATTGCTACTGTATTGGTTCTCAATATTGACAAAAAATTGATAGAATAGTACATTACAAACATACATAATATCGATTCATTTAGATAATAAAAAAAAACTGAATATCTATCTAAGAAAAACTACGCTACTTTATTCAGATGAAAAAATTTACTTTGGCAAACGAAAACCTCATATCATCTTGCAAATAAATTAACCATAAAAAATTATACAAACTAGTTACAAACCTATATAACTACATTGAAGATAAATGGCAAATTAAGATAGTTACTTAGTTTATGTGACAAAACAACATTTCCATTACGAGTTTCGCTTACATTTCTCTTAAAGAGGTATCATCAATCATAATAAGCGAAGCCGGGTTGGTTAACATGTTAGTTGAATGATAAATGTGTTACAGATTTGTAATCTAAGAGATGCAAGATCTCTTCAGCCACATTCGTACTTTAGAGTTTCATAAGCAGTTATCTATTTATTCTAAAAGAAATATTATAAAATTACCAAGTAATTAAAAGTTACGAATATTGTACTAAAAGTGATTTGTGCGTTAATTATATTATAGGTAGTTTGCACTCTGATATTTTTTTAGTACTTGTCCAGTTAGAATAAATACACTGTCTTGGAAATAGATCTTCTTAAATTATTCAAATAAACAAACAAACTAACCCTCCGTAGCCGAGTGGTCGAGATTTCGACGCCCATTACGGAGGTTCTGGGTTCGATTCCCGGTGGGGACACTGTCAAGCAAAAATCTCTTTGTAAGATTTTCCTCGTTTAGTTAGGACATTGCAGACTGAATCACCTGATTGTCCGAAAAGTAAAATGATTCCGTGCTTCGGAAGGAACGTTAAGGCGTTGGTCCCGGCTACTATCTAGTCGTTACACGAGCCATGTCAGTGGCCTTTGGCGGCTCTATAACACTGACACCAGGATTAGTGAGGTTGGTTGTCGACCTTACAACCCTCACGATGATGATAAATAAACTCTTCGGTAGGTACACAAATTCAAACAAAAAATTATAATATAGAAAGATCTTATTTAACAGTGATGTCACAGTTCTAGTTTTGATTTACCTACCTTTCGTATGTTACTTAGTTGAAACTAAGTTAAAAAAAAAAAATCGACTTCCAGATTTTTTGTAGCGTCAGCTTTAAACAGGTATTTTTTACACGGAGTCTACAACATCGTAGCATATTACTAAAATATCGTAGCACTCTGCTACGACATCGTAGCACATAGCTACAACGCCTACAACATAGTCACAGAACTACAATATAATAGTACTACCGTAAAAACGGCCACTCACCCCCTCCCACTATGATTACTGAAGTGAAGCGCTTCTTCATCCCGCCCTCCATTTTGACAAGTTGGAGTGCGAGTTAGGAGCTCAGAGGAAATAAAAGACGATCGCTTCGCTCCGAGGCGATGCTTTCAGTAGTACAGCGAACTAGCTAGTAGCATCGCGCGCATTTTTCTAACTAGTTAATCGAGTAGTAGGCATTTAAAACATGGCGGTTGTATGGCGTGGCCAAGGGTTGGGCCAAAGTTTGACAGAGTACCACTTTGCTACAACTCGTAACATTCGCTCAGTAAAAATCTTATAAAATATAGTTTTCTTTACTATGAATTAAGAATGATGTTTTGTACTTATAAGGTGATGGATTTGGACAGTTTTATTGTACTAATATAAACTGAATGCAGTTCGAATACCTACAGTCCAGCTGCAAAAGGATTGCATGGGATTCTGGCTAAAAAGCAGATTGAAAATAATTATACAAATTGCACTGTGGATCATTCAACTAAAAGAATAGATCCATCTAATGTTGCCCCCAAAAAAATGCAAACAAAACTCAAATTATAACTTCACGGACACAAGTGATATTTCACAGCCCTAAAAAACAGACATTTTAATTCCTGTCCCTCTTATTTCTCATGAAAACAAGAGACGGAACAACGTTATATTAGATTTAGAGTACCGTTGTCAGATAGAATGAAATTCCTACTTTATAAAGCGCATGCTTCAAAATTTAGCAGATTTTGTTGGATAAAGGAATATCTTGCGTTAGCTCGAATAGCAGAAGAACGCTTGTCTGAAGTAAGCAGTCTAGTATGCTTCCTGTAGAGAAGTGCTTTCATACCAAAACCTCTTTTTGTACTACGCTGGACTAAATATGTCGTGTCTATTATGTATGTACGGTGGCGGTCAGAAAATGTTTACCAGTTTTCAAACTAGATTCTATATCACACTGTTTTCACTAGTCCAAAATGCCATATCAAGTTACTTATTACCTTTTAAAAGTTTTGATTCAATATGAAGCACCGAATATAACAAAGAGATTATTGATCACTTTTTGATGATGAATATCTAATATTTGAAATGACACACCTATACCTATATCAAACCTTGATAGTAGTCAGTCCACCTCCTAGAGCGACCGATTCTCATGTTATTAGAAAAAAAAATCTATGGTCAATCAAATTAATTGAAATAGACATTCGACCTTGTGACTCAAACGTGTGCAGGCAATTGTGATACATTTTCTGTCCGCGACCGTATGTATGTGGCGACCGCGTACCGAAAGACGCAACGTGGGCAGGCCTCCCACAAGGTGAACCGACGATCTGGTAAAGGTCGCCGGAAACCGTTGGATGCGGGTGGCGCGGTACCGGACGTTGCGGATCCTTGGGCGAGGCCTTCGTCCAGCAGTGGACGGCTTTTTGCTGACTGAGCTAAGCTGTATGTATTAGAATATGCGTCAGCTATATTGCCATCTTCAGTCAGTCCAATTGCAAATTTTAGCAACTCTAACAAATCCCGTAACAAATCTAGTTTAGTTACTAGGTTAAAATTATACTATTGTTTTCTGTAGCGAATTAAAGCACCCCCAAAAAAAGAGCTTTATTTGATATTATGTGGGATTGTAAATGACCGCCATTGCATTGTTTGATGCGTGCGCCTGAAGATTTATGTGGATATTAATTTTGTTTTGTGTACTTTTTTTCAAGTAGGTATGTGGGCGTGTTTCATCATCCGTCGCTTATTATTCCGACTGAGGGGATCAATCCTACACTTTATTGCTATCAAATCTACGTGTGTATTTTTGAGCTACGTAGAGCTATAATATTGTGTTACGTAGGCAATAGGGGATCGGACTAATTTATTTTTGTTTTATAAATCCAAATTTCTTAGTTTCTGCTATCGAACACTAAAAGAGTTTTTGCTCTATCTTTAAAATTGAACGAGTTATAAATGTTTGAAGTTCAATATTAGACAGAGAGGCACATACCCACTTGTGACGTCATTTGTTAGTAACGCCATATTATTATCTCCATACAAAAATAGTTTTTGAAAGAGACAGACATAATTGAAATTTAAAAAAATCACTGTAAATTCGTTTCTCAACCGATTCTGTTTTTTCTTCGCGAATCGTCTGCTACTAATCTATATTTTAAAAATAATTCATAAAATATGGTAAATTTAGGAACAGTCCAATCCTCTATTTGCGCATCAAGAGTGTTAATTTGTATTTTATAAGTTATTCTATCAGTTCCAATATAACGATAAATCAGAATGCTTTATTTTTTGGTTATCAATATTCAGTCTAGTGTATCACTATAATAGACGTCACTGATTCATTCCATGCATGAAAAATTCGATTTAGCAATGTATTGAGGACATTTTGCTGGAGTAAACTTTGCCAGTGTAAAAAAAAGTGTGCAGAAAAGTCAAAAGTCAAAGTCAATTTTTTTAATTCGAATTAAGATTTTTTTAATCATTTTTCGACGTCAAAGCTATCATGGCTATCATATCAATATATACTCATTTATTTTTATTATAAAAGGCTAAACTGACCAACCAATAGATCTACGTAGACTGTAGAGCACAAAGAGGGATCTTTTGATGAAAAAAATTAAAAGTCACGGATATAATTCTAGTGACTATAGGCACAGTTGACCAACCAGCAACGTGGACAACTAAGGTCTAATCGCCGTACTCCAGGGTAGAATCGAGCCCCTCGTTGGGGACGTATATAAAAAAAAACAAATCAACGGCCCGTTACAGTCCACTGCTGGACTATGAGCCTCCTCCACTTGAGTGGAGGGTTTTGCCATAATCTCCACGCTTGGCAGACGGGTTGGAGATCGCAGATTAAAGCCCAAGTCAGTGCCGGGGGCACTCCGGGGCCGGGAAAGCGGGACGGTGCTATGGCACGGCATAGCGCCGTCCCGCTTGCCCGGCCCCGGACCGCGCCGCTCCCGCTCTGTGTGACTTGGGCTTAAAAGGTTACTGTATCAGAGAGCGCTGCTGCCCGTTCGTTCCCTGTTCAATGTGTAGTCCCTAAGTCGCCTCTTACGACACCCACGGGAACAGTAGGTGGGACGTATATGAGCTGTTGATATAGGTTGGTATTTAAAATCAAACTACGTTCAACAGGCTTCCGCTCCAAGAAATCGCAAGTATATTTCTACTGTTTCTTCACAGATGTTTTTACACCCAAAAACTACAGAATTAAAATATTTAAATGTGAAAGGTGCTGGATTAACGTTCGTCCGAATTAATTCAACGCGACCTGTTCATTTCGCTGATATTTAAATACGGTACGTGGGGTAGAATTCGGTAGAATGAAAACGAAAATTTTGTTGGATAGAGCATTAGGATGAGAATTTGCTACCTTGACAAGAAGGCCCACCAACTCTACACTACCTTCTTGTCTGTGTTTTTAATCTTATCAAGGATTTGTGGAACATTTTAGTACAATTAATAGCTTTATTAGCGTTTAACGGTACAGTGAGAAGATGGTTCATAAAATTTGCTGTCAAAAACAAATGCAAGCGACCTATCCATAAATGTTTGACAAATTATTTTGACTTGTACCGAGTTATTTTTTAATTGGTCGAAAAAAAAACTTTCCATATACTATTTTGTACGAGAGGTTGAAAAAAGATGGTTTTTTACCCTTGGGAAAAATTGTTGTATATGACGGTCTGAAAACCATATTTAAATATGCGCACTGATTACAAAATGTCCGTTTATAACGCTGTACTATAGTATTCTAGGTTCAGGTTTTAGGTTTCACAGATCGTTTCTAGGTCACCAGGGCGCGGCGCGACGCCGTCGATTTCCGCAGACGTCGTGGTTCCTGATTGACGTGTCGATTCGGTTAGGCAGACAGTGATGTTATTAGCAACACTGCAATCGCTCGCTGCAATACTTGATTGCACGGGCAAAATTATAAGATTCCAATTATATAAGATTAATTTAATCTGTGAAATCCAAAAACGTTTATACTTAATACTTATGTAAATAACACTTCTTACTATATTCCTACAGTCGTAAGGATGTGCCGCTTGTACAACGAAGTTTCACTCTCATAAAGTCACTGGATATTTTTGATTCACGTCCAGGGGTGTTTAAATTAAATACGAAAATAAATCTTAAATGAGCTTTCAGATTTTGATTTAAAGTTAATTAAATTGTTAATTAAGTTTATAACCATTTCACATAATAATTATTATTTTTGTACTACTACTTATTTATTAATTACTAATGTTTATGCTGTTGTGTGACACGTTATTGGGTGCAATCTAGTTTTTTATGTAACATAATCTGTCTTTGCTTAAGTAATGATTGCAACCTGTGTGTTCACCTAATAAATAAATAAATAAATTCTTTTTTTTTTTCAAATATGGTTTTCATACAAAGGTTCCATCATGACTTAACTACCTAGTATGTTGTATTTTGTTGTATTGTAAATATTTGTTGCCTCTGACTGCGTTTATGAACACTGTCAACATGATCTTTAAAAAAATAAATTAATCTTCTTTCTATAATTTTAAGGCAAGTTTGAAGTATTTTTGTTTCTTAATTTTTTTTTGTCTTTATTATTCAACTTCGATTCCACAAGCTCGCTCCTAAAAATCTAGATTATTTTTTCGTCTACACCCAGTGGTACCAATCTCTCGTTCGATTGTCAAAGACCCAGTAAGCTTCTTATTGGAATAAGAAGATTTTGCAACGGGATCCTCTTTGCGACTACCCTCAAACTTTGTGCTCTTAAAAAATTTAAATCACCAGTTTTGTAAGTACTTATGTACGTGTTTTGGGGCGTAAGTAAACTACTTAAACGTTGGGGTAAGATAAGAGAGGGTTTGAGTGCAATGTCTTAGTACTTTTTGGGAATTTAAAAAAGCTTTTCTATTCGGTGGCACGTTTTGTAAGATAGTGGTCTTAAAGTTTCAAGTTTTACTTTTCACCATAAACTTGTACCATTTAAAAGAAAAATAAACAGACATGTAAAGAGAGCGTCGGTGGTCTAGTGGTTAGGGCCGCTGCCTCCCGTCCGGGAGACGCGGATTCGATCCCCACCACGTACCAATGTGTTTTCGAATTTCGAATTCATTATGTACGTTTATTCGACGCTCTTGGTGATAGAAAACATCGTGATGAAACCTGCACACTCCTGCGAAGAAAATCAAAGGTTGTGTGTGAAGTCGATCAACCCGCACTGGGTCAGCCTGGTCGGCTAAGGCCTAATCGCTTTAATTCAGGGTAGGCTCGAGCCCTTCGGTGGGGACGTATATTAGCTGTTGTTGATGATGTAAAGATAACTTCCAATCATCAATCGTCACGCTGACTCATGTGTATAGATCCAAGCGTAGTAAATTAATTTTATTGTAAGGCGATATTTGTGGAAATACCACGCATGCTCGCTACTTTGACGATCAAAATATTAGCACTTCTACCACAGATATGTTGTTTAAATATTTGTGATTTCTACTATAGTTCTATACATGTCAAGTAATACGCTTGCGTAACTACTCAAGTACGTAACATTTTATACAACGTGTCCAAAGTTCTATTTCGAGTATTTGCAATGTTCAGAAAAAGTATTGCACGATGTTGACAATGTGCCGTGGCCCGTGGCTACTGGAAACCGTTGAAACTCTGAAGTTTGCCTTTTTTTAAATTTTCATTCGTAAAAAAATATTTTTTCCTCTAAATAGAACCTCGTCAGTGTTCACCATTTCAGTAGCATTTTGTTAGGTATGTGTACATACCTATACCTCTTTGCCTCTTTGGCTGTTACTGGCCGTAACCATTTTTGGTATCTTTGGATTTATTTTGAGTTTGGAAGATAAGTTTGACTTGATAAAAAAGAGCTGATTCTAGTTTTGTCAGCGCGAGTTTAAAAATCTTGCAAAATAAAATAAATAAAATCTGTGCCTCCTGTGACGAGTGATTTAAGTTGAGTTGTACCCTTTTTGTGTTTTTGACATGAGTATTATCAGAAAAAAATTACGTTTAAAATGGTCTAACTCACGTTCTTCTATCTGCTATAGTTTCAGAGATAATTTTGTGCAAGGTGATACAACTGCCCGGATTTTGGCAAAAAAGTCGTGAATATCAATATTTGTGGAGTTGTAACCTTAAAAGTATTCACTCAGCACACAATTTTTCGTGCTTCGTGATTTAAATGCGATTGTATTCAATTTCACTTTTTTTTTTAGTACATTTATGGTGAATATCGATGTGTATAGAGTAATATCCCTTTGAACCGACTCTTTCCGACATAATACCTAGGGTACAAATCGACATGTACCTACCATTTCGAAAAAGAATGTATGCCTTTTTTTGGGAAAAGTGATACATCGTGACATGAATCTTTCTACACAAAACAGTTTTTATGTATAAACAGATATAAATGTAATTGTATCTTAAGCTCAAACCATTTTTAAAAATATTTCTGTAGAACAACTATGTGCTTAATGATACAAGTGCGGATGGCCGAGGTGCGCGGGGTGAAACGCCCCGCGTGATCGGGGATGCGCGGGACCTTAAACCGTAGTGTCGCCGCGGTCTTGATGGACCAAACTAAACTAGCTCCGCTTTTCTGAATGTAGAAGGTATTTTGTTCTGCCATTCTTCCCTTTCGGGTATAAGAACTTCATATAACCTAACAAAGTTCTGTTTCATGGTCATCACATCAGAGGGCATCGCCATGATAGGATTCCTGATTAGATTTTCAGCTAATCTACTCATCACATTAGAGGACCACCTCTTTCTTCCGGCTTCAAGCGAGCGAAGCATAGCAGTTCGAGCTTCTTTCTGGACATGTATGTGAAGCGGTGCTATGTTAAGCACCGCTTCCATGGCCGGAGTAGGTGTCGACGAGATGGCCCCTGTGATAATCAAACAGGCAAGTCTTTGCAGACTGTTCAGGGAAGCAATATATGTTCGCATAGTGGTTTTCTTAAACCACGACAGGCAGCCATAGGTAACCATAGGCCTGACTATGGCATTGTACAACCCTAGAGCGTGTCGGGGTTTAAGCCCCCACCTAGAACCGACCAGGCGACAGAATGTGCCCAGTGCAGACTTTGCCTTTTTAACCACATAAGTGTTTATTCCATATGAGCTTATGATCAAGGTATATACCGAGATATTTAGCTTCATATGCAAAATTTATAGTTTTGCCGAAGAGTGTAGGAGGCCAGAGTTTATCTAGAATCCTTATCCTCGTGAAGGGAACTATAACGGTTTTGCTAGCATTGACAGATAATCTGAATTGCACGCACCACCGTTCAACTTTCCTTAGAGCATTTTGCATAAGACTTGATACCGTGTCGGGACATTTACCCACAATGGATATGACCAAGTCATCAGCATATCCCTGGGTATACAAGTCTGCCGAATTAAGTTCGTTTATCAGGCAATCAACTACAATGGACCACAGTAGCGGGGATAAGAACCCTCCTTGCGGGCACCCCCTCGTCACTCTCACATCAAGAGTGCAATCAAAGAGGGTCATCCGAACTGTCCTTGTAGTCAGCATTGATTCGACCCACACTAATGTCGTCTCATCAATACCTCTAGCTCTCATACATTTGAGTATGATGTCTGTCTAGGTGTTATCAAAAGCTCCCTCAATATCTAGAAAGGCACAGAGGGCGATCTCCTTGTCTTCAAGCGCTCTCTCCAAACGATCCGTAAGCTCCATAAGGGTGGTTTCGGTCGATTTTCCTTTCTGGTACGCATGCTGCTTCACATGCAGGGGTATCACACTAAGGTAGTTCTCCCTGATGTGCAGATTAATAACCTTTTCAATCGTTTTTAGAATGAAAACGGTGAGACTTATCGCTCTAAAGTACTTAGGGTCGGCTTTATCCCGATCACCCCCTTTGGGAATAAACGTTACACGAAGCCTAGTCCATTGTAGTGGAATATGTCCCCAAGCCAAACTAGCTCTGAAGATTCTCACTACAATCCCTAAGATGGCATCTTTACCTTGCAGGAGTAGTGCAGGAAAGACGCCATCCTCCCCTCCGGACTTATAGGGCTGGAAGCTATCAATAGCCCACGCAACTCTATGAGGTTTAATTATAGATGTGGCCCTCTTCCAGTCTTCTACAGAGGGCCTGGACTTAGTCATCCTTATAGCCGGGGGGAGACTTGTGTGGCCCAGGACTTCTGAGCCAGGAAAGTGAACTTTTGCTAGGAGTTCTAGTGTCTCCCGGGCAGAGTTAGTAAAAATCCCATTCAGCCCTCTTAGTAGGCCGAGATGAGATGGAGGCGATTTAGACAGAATCTTGTGAATCTTGGCAATATGAGGCGTGCTGTTGATCGCCTCACAGAACCTTCTCCAAGATTGTCTTTTTGCTCTCCTTAGTTCCTTGTTGAAGCCTGTGAGGGCAGAGCTGTGTAGGCATTCCAGTTAATAAACGTTGATGAATTTTGTAAAACTTGTATTTATTTTCACATTCCACATCTTTTTCATTGAGCGGTACATCTTGACTTTTATCATTTAGCACATATTTTAAAAGACTAGGATTTTAGTAAACTGATACAATTCAGGTAAATTATGGAAATAAGCGAATGCTAAGTAAATAAACAAAATCTCTAGGGTTATATCTTCATCTTTTGTTTGAAGAACATTGTGCTAGGATCATTATTTTTATGAGTTATTAGATGTTTTAACTTCGTGTATATCAGTTTACACAAAGACAACTTAATTTTAAGTACTTAGGTGCAACGTAATTTAACTATACAAGTATCACTTATTACATGATTAATGCACGTAATAGACAGAAGAACAGGTACAACTCACCGGTTTTACATGAATTACTTATAAGATTTAATATTTACCAATAAAACTAAAATATGCTATAAAAGAAAATGTTTTACTGTACTAAACAAGATACTCAAGTTTAACCTAGCCCACTTAGTTCATGACCTAGAATTTTTTAAATCTTGTTTTTGCTCTCCTGTAAAATGATGATTTTTCATTTGTATCACTTATCACAGGAGGCACAGAAATATACCTTGTGACACTAATCTAATAGTTTCAAATACCGCCTCCACCTTCGTAACACATTTACAGATATACAGAAAAAGCTACGTTTGTAACGTGACAAAAGACGGCATAAAATACCGAGTAATTACATATATACTCGTACCTAAATTTGACATGTTTCATTTGAAAAAGGAACCCTTAATAGTGGAAATCAAAATTACGGATTGCCCCTATTTTGTGCTCTTGTTTTGTGGATTGGCCCTGATTGAGACCTTTACAGTGACCGTTTATAGGAGCCAAAAATGCGTTTACTATGTTATTTTAAACATTTTACTTTGACTTTGGAACAAACACTCAAACTTCTAATCAACCGAACATACTTCCAATTTTTTTTTTGTTTGAGTGTGAAATGTGATGTGATTAAATAAAAACCTCGGTGTCGGACGGACAACGGACGGACATGGACGGACATGGACGGACATGGACGGACATGGAGTGATCTTATATGGCTTCGTTTTTCCTTATAGGTACGACACCCTAAAAAATAACATAACCGCGGTTTGATTATTTTTTTATTACATGATTTTTAGAAAAATGTGTTGGTTTGTAATTCAGGGTGGGCTCACCTCGGTGGGTATGGTATTATAAGTAATAATGTTGATGTGTCAATTTGTAACAACCACGTTGTGCCTATCCCGAGTAAAACTAAGGTAGGAGAAAGAAAAGGAGAACAATAATAAATCATCATCATCAACAGCTCGTATTACGTCCCCACCGAGGGGCTCGAGCCTACCCTGATTTAGAGTGATAAGGCCTTAGACGACCACGCTGGCCCAGTTCAGGTTCAACTTCAACTTCACACTTTGAATTTCTTCGCAGGAGTGTGCAGGTTTCATCACGATGTTTTCCTTCACCGTAAGAGCGTCGAATAAACGTACATATGAATTCGAAAACACATTGGTACGTGGTGGGGATCGAACCCGCGTCTCCCGGAAGAAAATAAATAATAGGATATCGGACATTTCCTTAATTTACCATATTTTATTAATTATTTTTAAAATATAGATTAGTAGCAGACGATTCGCGAAAAAGAAAAACAGAATCGGGTGAAAAACTAATTTACAGTATTTTTTTTGTATGGAGATTATATGGCGTTACTGACAAATGACGTCACAAGTGGGTATGTGCCTCTATGTCTAATCTTGAATTTCAAACCTTAAAAACTCGGTCAATTTTAAAGATAGAGCAACTAGGTAACTAGTTTGGATATATAAAATTAAAATAAAGTAGTCCGATAATCTATTGTAGCATATAAAATTTTGTAAGAACAATAATAAAACAACAAAACAATAATAGTATGACACTCAACTCGCGTCTCTCAACTCATCAAAAAGCTAGCAGAAGACACGTAAATCACAAAGTTCTAGGAGTTCAGATAAACGTACTTTGTAAAACACAATTCGTTTAAAATATCTTTGAATTTCCATTAACTCAAAATTCAAGACGTGCCTTAAATATAAAGTTTGTTCACATTAAAAATGCAAGGGGAAAGTTTTAAAAGGATGATTACTGAAGACAAGAACAAATAGACAACATTTTAAGGTTGTTTTTTACTAACCAAAAAGAATTTTAAAATGTTTTCAGACGATGAAAATTACAGTAATAAATAAATATATCATTCACAGGTAGGTACTTATTTTTTATTTAATTTAATCGTATTTTGAAAATCTCGTCAAAGTGTTGTGAACTCAGTCTATTAAAAATACAATACATAGGTACCGTCCTCATGGGGTATACCCCTGCGAAAAACATTGTAAAACGCACCTTAAATTTTTGTTTTTGATGTGAAAATATCATGCTTCCGGCGAAGAAGGATCCATTCTCATGCGAAAAAATATCAACTATAAGATATAAGTAGGTATGTTTTATAAAAATCAAATCCAAAATATTTTTTGTAGCTCAACCAACCCTACAGCTGTTTAAAACTAACTAGTATTAAAACTCCTTAATAAAAGTGAGGGCTGAATCTCAATCGATTAAAAGTTGCTAAAACAATCTATACCTTTAGGCCAACCGCACACAAGCCTTCAAACCCCGAACAAAATAAATCGGACTCGACTTGTAAGGTCAGTTGTCGACCTTACAAGTACTCACACCCTACACGATAAGAAGGCAATAAAACAAATATTTTATTTCCATAGGATTTTGTTTCATCACTCATCATCATTATCGTGTGGGTTGTAAGGTCGACAACCGACCTCACAAACCCTGGTGTCAGTGTTATAGAGCCGCCAAAGGCCACTGACTTGACTCGTGTAGCGACTAGATAGTAGCCGGGACCAACGCCTTCCGAAGCATGGAATCATCTTTATTTTAGGACAATCAGGTGATTCAGCCTGCAATGTCCTAAACAAACTGGGGAGCCTCACAAAGAGATTTTTACTTGACGGTATCCCCACCGGGAATCGGACCCGGAACCTCCGTAATGGGCGTCGAAATCTCGACCACTCGGCCACGGAGGCTGTTTCATTATTAAGATTCGTCAATACATTTATTGGGTGAGTTCACTACCACAATGGCGGAATCTGTGGAGAAAAGCTCATAATTCATAACTCGTTGCGATATTCTACTAATATAATTACATAAATTATTATGTTTATTAAATATTAATCATCGGTTCATGTGTATATTTAGCGAGATTGATTTTATATCCCGGCTGTCGTTTTGACCCTGGACAAGAATGTTTTTGTTTTACTTTCATAACAGTGGAAAAATACTGTTTTGTTTTATAATAAAATAATACATTTTTGTTCGTTTGAGAGTGGTCACTAAACGCATGTCCTCGTAGATAGTATTCAAATTATTTTTAAGAAAACTGCAGTTTGTTGTTGCCGATATTATAGCAGCCAGTGGTTTGCGTGGATTATCGTTAATAGGAGTACTTTTAAAGTTTTTCAATTTGTGAAAAAAAGCTACAGAATATAAATGAAATAGATTATTAGTTTCTTGTGAAGTTACAAACTGTTCGTGAGAACTTTATAAGAGCAAGTCTTTTCGAAAAGATTTAGAAATAGATAAGTAACATTGTTTTAAAGTAACTATTCCTTTCAACTGAAATGGTTGGAATTTCAGTTGAATAATGAATAGCATTTCAATAATATATTAACTATACGAGTACTTATTTATTATTCATCAACAGCTCATATACGTCCCCGCCGAGGGGCTCGAGCCTACCCTGAATTATTTGCGATTAGGCCTTAGTCGACCACGCTGGCCCAGTGCGGGTTGGTCGACTTCACATTACACAACATTTGAATTTCTTCGCAGGAGTGTGCAGGTATCATCACGTTGTTTTCCTTCACCGTAAGAGCGTCGAATAAACGTACATATGAACTCGGAATTCGAAAACACATTGGTACGTGGTGGGGATTGAACCCGCGTCTCCCGGACGGGAGACGGGTATATTTATTATTACTTCTATGTTAATTCAATATCTACTGGTAGCTTACAAGTATTAAAAGGAATGGATCGTCGAGTGGTCGAGTAGTCGAGTTTTCGACCCTCATAACGGAGGTTCCGGGTTCGAATTCCAATGGGACTCTGTCATGCAAAAATATTTTTGTGTGACTTTCCCCGGTTTTGTTAGGACATTGCAGGTTGAATCACTTGATTGTCCGAAAAGAAAAGATTCCGTGCTTCAAGACTCGCTAAGCCGTTGGTCCCGGCTACTATCTAGTTGTTACACGAAACATGTCAGTGGCCTTTGGCGGCTCTATAACACTGACACCAAGGTTTGTGAGGTCGGTTGTCGCGACACGAGGAAGAAGATAGTTAAACTTTTGGCCAAACTGATTAGCTCTTTTGTCTGAGTTTTCAAGCTGATGGACGATCTTTAGAATACAATTCAGTCTCCCTTTCTAGTTCCTTTGTCACACCATCTGAAAATCTTCCACCAGGACATCAGTTGTCGTGGCCGATCTGGAAGTCTTTAAATAGACTTCGGTCTCAAGTCGGCCGGAGTAAAGATAGCATGTCTAGGTGGGGATTCTCCAATAACACTGATTTGAGCTGCGCGTGCGGGGACGTGCAGACGATGGCCCACCTGACATCATGGCCTGCGTGCCCTGCTACCTGCACGCAGAAAGATTTAATGGACGCCACGCAATCCGCCGTCCAAGTGGCCACATTCTGGGCTACAACAATATAAAGTTTGGACTTGCTATCGACTCGCTAAGAAGAAGAAGAATACAATTCTACTACTGTCGAACATTTAAAACTTACAGAAATGCAACATGTTTAATTTTTGTGTCTCCTCTGACTCGACAACATAATTTTGTTAGATAGCACGATTTTGCTTCACATTTTTCTCCCTAAAGTATCATGTACTGCCAGCAAAAGAGATGATTTCTAAAGGCATAGTCTGAAAAAAAGTTACTAGCAATAAAGCTAGCAATTGTATATAATTTCACTTTTCTGTTATATTGTTTTCAATACACTTTGCTCGAAAATTGAACTTACGGTGGCAGTAAACTGTGCGGTAAATGCGTTTTACAGCACTAGTGTGATATTTATAAGTTTTTTTTTATTTCTACTGTCTCCATTATTGTTATTCAGCCAGGATCATTGTAAAAATAAAAAATAAATTGAATGGATTCTTACAAAAAGAAATTCATGAAAATTATTTATTTGTCGGATGCTTCTGGCCGTGCGCGTCTGCTGGCGGTTTTTGAGAGAGAGTCGGGGCAGTGGTTAAATACACTTCCATGTGTGAAGATTGGCACGTGCTTGGATAACTGCACTTTGTCTCTGGCAGTCAGTCTGAGGCTTGGTCTTGCCACGAATCAGGCGCACAAATGTGGGTGCGGTGCAGCTGTGGACGTTTTGGGCCACCATGGGCTTTCGTGTCAGAGAAGTGCTGGTCGCATCCCGCGCCATGCTGCCCTCAATGACGTTATTCGTCGGGCTTTAGTCTCAGCGAGCGTTCCGGCAAAGTTGGAACCAAACGGTATCGCTCGTTCTGATGGCAAGAGACCCGACGGTTTGACGCTCGTTCCTTGGCGGCAGGGAAGGTGTTTGGTGTGGGATGTGACCTGCGTGGACACATTGGCCCCATCGCACGTTCGGGCGACCAGTAAAAGGGCAGGTGCAGCGGCTTCTGAGGCTGAATGTCTAAAGACGCGCAAGTATAGTGAGCTCGCGGGAAGCTACATGTTCTCACCTCTGGGGTTCGAAACGATGGGCTCTTGGGGCCCGGAAGCCAAAAATTTATTAAACGACCTTTCGGCGCGTCTCATCGAGACCACTGGTGACCGCAGGGCTGGCAGCTTCCTGGCTCAAAGGATCAGTCTAGCCATTCAGAGGGGGAATGCTGCCAGTATCCTGGGTACCATGTCTGGCGGGGACGCGCTGGACGAAGTGTTTTTTTTTGTGACTTTTATTTGTATTTTTGACTTGTAATAAAAACCTTTATCTAATAAAAAGAAAAAGGATTAGTTCGACGATTTCCTATAAAAAAAATACATTATCATCAACAGCTCATATACGTCCCCACTGAGGGGCTCGAGCCTATCGTACATAGTATTCCAAAAATTGGACTATGTTCATTGTTTATCGTCAGGCAGATTGCAGAAGGTCGCGAGAGAAGTCAAGATACGCATGTTACAGAGCAAGAAGCTTAGTAAACAAACCATTACTCGAGTTACATTTATTTGTTGAATTATTCAATTATTTTTTCCAATAACTTTGTAATAATTTGTACTGCGCAAACTTTACTGATTACAGCTTGTCTCATATTTAAATTATAGTATAATACTTGTAGTAAATACGAGTAAATAAGTGCTATCCAGTTTAGTGTAGACACTAAATGGTGGTGGTATGATTTAAGACCAAACATACCACCAGTGGTAAGGCCAGTAGTATAATGAGTCCATCACGGAAAAATAAAATGTTGATCATAACTTCGTTGTTTTTTGCCGACTGTATATCACTTATGTATTAATAGAAAATTCTGTCCACCAAAGGCCTGGGGGCCAAATCAAAAGGACACGTAGTATGAGTTCCGTAGGTAACTAAACTACAAAGGATGGACAGTGGGCAGGCGACGCGGAAAATTAGGGTTCCGTAGGATGTAAGAGCCGTTTGAACGCTCGACTTGAGGTTTTGATCACGTTTCCGTGGTACGTGCGTGGGCATGTGATAGATATTTAATCGTTTATTAGGGTGGAAAGTGGAAATCTTTAGTCTTTGTTTTTTTTAAGTTGGCTTGACTAGGTAATTTTTGGCTTTGCCAGCTAACACACACGTTTTGAATGAATTAATTAATTAATTTACTTTGTAGATTATTTTTGTTACAGTTTACGTCTGTTAACGAAGTATCTAATAACTATAAAGTAAAAAATATATAAAATATCGTTTTTGGACATTACTCGGAGTTGTATCTCCTCGGCTATCCGGGCCAGACATAGGGTGCGCATTATACCAATTTTGCTACCAAGCTCTGTCATTTTTCGCTTCATAATTATTTGAATATACTTACTTTATTGCACTGACAGGAAGAAAACAGAAAACATAACATAAAAATAAGAAGTGTACTGTTGGGTGGCCTTATCAATATAAATTTCTTCCAGGCAACCTTTATTCCTGAAGTTTCAACAAGCTTGCCAAGGTAATTTTGGCTTTGACAGCTAAGCGTTATTTATTTTTTCTTAGAGTTGGTAATAAGCTTGTAAAGTTAACTTTCTGGAACAACAGACAGTTTTTTGTTGGAATATAACAAAAATAAATCTGTCTCATTTCAACTTATCATTTAAGTGTATTTTCTCTTTCTCACTAATGAGCTTTGGTTGACATCACAACAGCCCTTTGTTTCATGTAAGATTAGTTAGAGTTGCATACATTATTATTTCCTGTCTTAACCGCGCTCTGCTCCAGAAAGCACGTACACACCTTTCCTATTTTTAATAGTGAACAAATATAAAAAACGTTTTCTTCAAATCATTAAACAAATCTTTCATTGGTCACCCCAAACCCAATATTTTTTCACCAGGAGCGAACTTATCACTGCCACTTTTCAAACTTTGGATATAATATTTGTGATAATATTTTAATAGTCTCTGAATAAGACAGTATTTCTAAAAGGTTCAAGTTTATTTTCAAACGCCTTATCAATTTCTCAAGACAAGTCTCAAGACTTGAGCTTTCGATCAGGAAATAGGTCTCCAGAGTCTTTAGTCTAGATTGTTTCCAAAGCGGGCTAGATTAAAAACCGTTTCGCTCGATCGGCGTCTAATAGGCAAAAGCGGTTTTTTAGAGATGGGAAATACATACTTCACATAAAAAAGAACTTTAGAAAGGAAGAAAGAATAACTATTACTAGTTTACTCTCATCATCATCATCATCATCTGCGATATGTCCTCACAGCTTGGTCAACTTTACACACAACCTTAGAATTCTTTTGCAGATGTGAGCAGGTTTCATCACAATGTTTTTAAAAGTATCTCGAAGAAAATAATTACCTAATAGAATGAAAATACCACAACAATGATATATTATTATTAGGGAAGTAGAATGATTATAAAGGTAATAGAATTATTTTCTACAGTTTAATTATTTCGTGTCCTTCTCCAGCCTTTCAAGTATTATCTTAATGTTTATTGAACTTTAAATAAACATAGAGAAACTTCCTATAGTAATAATTATTAATCAAATGGAAACATTCTGAATTTACTTGAACAAATTTTAGTGGTATATGTATTTTTTTTTTATTTGTATTACAATTTTGTTCAAGTTTTCATCTGGCTCTGATAAATCCCCCAAGAGGCTCGAGCCTACCCTACCCGACATCAAGTTTAAGTCAATCACGCTAGCTCGATGCAGGTAAGTAAGAAAGAAAGAAAAAGAGAAAGAAAATATTATTTATTATCCACCAATTATTTAACAATAATAATTACTTAGTTCTTAATACTAATACTTAACTAAAAGCGGATAATAGGAGACGTCTCAGTTATGCTGCCACCGGAACAAGTCCCGGGCAGCCCTGTTTACCAGACGCCCCTTTTGTCTATGGTTAGTGAAATTATAAACGTGTATGTTTGTGTTATGAATATTATATAAAGTCAACTTCACACCTCAAATTTCTTTGCAGGTGAGTGCAGGTTTCCTAACAATGTTTTTTTTCACTGGAACTTTGAATAAAAGTTCTTACACTTACATTCATAACTAGTGGCTCTGTGAGCTGTAGAACTTACCCTCATAACTCCGACATTTTTTTAAATTTCCAATATAATATGACTTGACACAAAAATTCTATTTATTTATCGAACCTGCTCACAATTTTTTACGAGAAACAGTTGAGAAACGCGACCTGTAGATGAGAACAGACAGATGGACATACAAAAGCAATTTTGACCAAGCTGATATTTTTATGCTGTCTGTACAAAATCAGCAATAAAAATACATTCGGGCGAAACCTCCCTTTAAAAATTACGAATTTTTATAAATAGTCGTTTCCCCCGTTCGGCCGAACACTTTACGGGGGAAACGACAACTAACTCAGCTGAAACGGAGACGCTACGCGCTCGCTCGATCAGTTAAAATTAGCCTCCCGGACGGGAAACCACTAAACCAACAATAGAGCGTTGTGTAACATGACTTTTCAAACTAGTCACGTGGTGAGTTAAGAGATGCAGTACAATGCTTTACAAAATCTAAATTGTCTTCAACATTTCATGCTGCAGATGTCTGTTGGACCTTCCCCAAGGATCTCCACCGACAGGTCGTGCGCTGCTCGCATCCATCCAGAAGTCAAGGCTATAGCTAGTAAAAAAAAACAAAAGAAGTTTATGTCTATGGTTCGCATGTTCTCTACATCATTGAGGATTAAAAAACACACATGCTTAAAAGTAATCAAATGAAAGATTGACGGAAAACCAGCACAAAAATGTAATATTAAACAATTAAAACAAAATGACGCATCTATATTTTTGGTTCCCACTGACGAGCATGAAATACGGAAAATTATTAAATCTTTGAAAAATACAAATGCTACGGGATATGACGAGATAAGTACAAAAATTATTAAGGCTTGCGTAGAGGACCTCGCTCCGATACTCGCACGGCTTATAAATTTGACACTTGAACACGGCATATTTCCCCCTAGCCTAAAGGTATCAATTGTCAAACCCTTATTTAAAAAAGGGAACAAAGATAATATTGAAAATTATCGCCCTATTACATTGATACCTATCTTATCCAAAATCTGGGAAAAAGTTTTACATATCAGATTGACGTCATTTATTACGAAATATAAAATAATAACACCGGAACAATTCGGATTCCAGAAAGGAAAATCCACAACCTCAGCATGTTTCTCGCTCGTCAAAGAAATATCAACCGCGATGGATAAAAAAATTCCCATGACATCTATTTTCTTTGACATGAGCAGGGCATTTGATTTGGTCTGTCATGACATCCTGTTGGCTAAATTAGAGACATATGGAATCCGAGGTATAGCTAATGAACTAATTAAGGATTATTTAAGTGAAAGAACTCAATGTGTTGAAGTGAATGAATTTAACGAAGATCGAGAATATACTGTGTTTCGATCCACGTTTAAATTGAATAAGGTTGGCGTGCCTCAAGGGAGTATTTTGGGACCTTTGTTGTTCATAATATATATTAACGACCTCCCTACGATAACGCAGCATTCCTGTACTCTATTTGCTGACGATTTGTCTATTTTAATACCTAAATCAACTAATTTAGATTACGAGAACGAAATAAATACTACGATTGATAAGGTAGTTAACTGGCTAGAACATAATAAACTTCGAGTAAACTTAGAGAAGACCAATTTCATGCAGTTTATAAATAAAAACGGCAGCCCCTTATACTTGTCGATAGCACATAATAATACACCAATACGAGAAACTACTTCTACAAGATTCTTAGGCATAACGATTGACTCATATTTGACATGGAAACAGCATGTCGATGAAGTATGCAAGAAGATCTCTAGGTTCACATACGCGCTTTACCGTCTAAAAAATATTTGTGACCAAAAGACAGCCCTCACAGCATATCACGGCTACGTGTGCTCATCATTGCGATATGGTCTACTTGTTTGGGGAAACTCCGTAGACGTGAAACGAGCTTTTGTTATGCAAAAGAAATGTGTGAGAGCGATGTGTGGTGTTGGTCCATTTGAGCCCTGTAGACCCTTATTTAAAAAACTAAATGTATTGACATTACCTTGCATGTATATTTTGGAACTTTGTGTATTTGTAAAGAAAAATTTATATTTATTTAAAAAGAGGGAGACTACCTTTTTGATCAGATCAAGATACGCAAATCTCTTGGCTGTACCATTTCATCGTACAAAAAGTTTCGAACGTAATAGCTATAACATGTGTATAAAAGTGTTTAACGTGTTGCCTCATAATATAAAATCTCTGTCTGAATCGAAATTTAAAACCACTATGTTTAAGATACTTGTAGACAATTGTTTTTACAATGTTGACGAATTTTTAAATTATCAATTTTCGCAATGACATTTTATATAATTAAGTGAGCGTTATTTTATTGCAGTTGACATTTTTATTTAATTTTAATGGTATTATTGTAATTAATTTAAGGTATCTTCTTGTTTTGACATAATGTTATTTAATTGTTTTGACATAATAATCATTGTTAATAATAATAATAATTGTTCATTTTTAATTAGAAACGCTTAACACTGACATTTGCATGCCATATTATGGCGCAACACGCATGTTCTATTTTATAAAAGTGATCTATTTTGTTACCGTGTTTGCAGCAAATAAATTTCATTTCATTTCATTTCATTTCAAGAAAAAACTAGTTTATTCTTATTTATTTTATAACGACCGTGAATTTCAGAATATTTACTAAACTCATGGGTATTTTTCCTAAGATTATGTTTTTCCTAATATTAACATAAATACTCGCATAACCCTCACCAGATCGATGGTCCACCATAAGGTGGTATCGTTACGAGTATATATGAGTGTACTAATGCAATAAAGAATATATATAAATATAACTAGTATTTGGTAACAGGTACGTATTTAGTATTTTCCCGGAAGACGTAGCGTGGGCCGGCTCCACACAGCTAAATATCATTTCTGTATAGTGTACTGTTGCAATAAAGAATATATATATCCACGCTACGTCTTCCGGGAAAATACTAAATACGTACCTGTTACCAAATACTAGTTACCGCGACCTACTAAAGGCCACCGTGGAATTGCGAAGTAAAGAACTAAAGGGCCCATTACGCCTGTTCCCGTAGCAATTTGTCCTCATTATCGTAATGTCCGCGCTTTTAATCACCGCGGGACATAATGACACTTTTTATATATTCAAGAAATAACTCACCGTTATATTTAAGAAATTGAATTAGATGAAAATTTTCCGCCATTTCCATTCAACATTCTTAATTACTCTTTTTCCAAACAGGTAGACATTACAAATCAAATTTGATGGATCTGAATGTAAAGCGTAATTTAGTCTTGGGAATGCATCTCAACTTAGACTCTGTTTACCCCACAAGATTCTTTACGTGAAACGCCATTTACAAGCCATCATTGTTTCAGTGAATTTCATTCCACACATCCTAAGACTTCAATTTTCTCTCACTCAACTAAGGTATTAGTTGGAGGATTGCAATCTAGAAAATTGCACAGATTTTTGCAAGCTCAATCAGGAAATGTACTTACACGTTCAAGCTGGTTTCCTGTTTAAAATAATAGAGAAGTTAACAAGCCACGTCATGTGAAGGTACTTGTTTTCCTGAAGTTACTAATGCGTGTACGCATAGAGCGTCGTCGTAGAGCGTAAAGCGTCGATGGAGTAGTGGCTAAGGCCGCTGTCTTTCGTCTGAGAGACGCGGGTTCGATCCCTACCACGTACCAATGTGTTTTTGAATTTCGTATTTATACGTACGGTAATAAGCCCTCAGGCGCCAGAACTCTACTTATCAAATAGCCCATTTCTCATTTTGACTACTTTTCTAGGTGACTACGACAACTGATGACCTTATAAACCCTGATGTAAAACTGTGACTCTAAATAAAGTATCCTAGTATTCTTCGCTTAAAACCTTTTCAACGTAGTATCTTAGCGACAGAGAAACTGCGACCTCTTTAGCAACTGTTTTCGCGGAAACATCCCTCGCAATCTCTATCAATCCGCCGTGTACTGCACAAAATAAAAAGTAAAACGAATCGGGCAGTAATCCGTGCGCTGGTACGTTCGTTAGGTTTAATGAACAGATTTACATAACCGGGTAAAACCAGTTTTAAGCCGAGTTTAGCTCAGTCGAACCAGTTTTTACCGCTTAAAGCAAGCTTAGATAGACGCGGATGCCGTTTGGAGTGATTTTGTTGAAGTTGGAAAATAAGCATTTTTTTTGCTTTCTTTACAGTTCTATCTAAGATTTAAGAAGTACATTATGAGTGAGGACCCCACACACACACACACACACATAAACGCACAAGCATCCACATACACTCGCACGTACAAAAATGAAAGCTTTTCCATGCAACTGTGCCGTCGACTGTACAAGATAATCGAGCAAAGTCTCTATGGGCTTTCGGAAAGTGCTTTGCGTTGAGCATATCGATGTCTATTCAATCCGCCTCGAACCAGTTTCAGACGGATTGGAGCCGACAGTACACCTATGGTGACTAGATTGTTAGGAAACCGCTTTGATGGAAGCTTGTAGCTTGTTTTGAGTACGTATGATTGAGTTAAGTGATTTGTAAAACAGCATGACTATTTTCATTGCTCACAATTCGATTAATTAATTACCATTGGCTGGCTTCCATTCGTCGCGGACTCATTTTTTACGACTCTAGTGCAGTAAAAAAAGATTATTCTTCGTTGAGTTTCTTTGGTGAGTTCTTCTCTACAGAGTCGGCTTTAAAAAATTGTAGTCAAAAATTAATTTTAAACTCTAAATTTTTAACCTTTTTTCTTATATTAATTTAACAATGTACGTTAAAACAACAGAAGATTTGCTTTATTGTACAATAATCAATAGAACAATTTTTGTTTTGTAACATTTTCATTTTTTTTTCTTCTTTTTTGTATTTCTTTTGGCTTACTGGTGATAACAGTCATTGTGTTGTGTAGTGAACTCAGCCATAAAATAGTAGTGACTAAACCATAGAATTAATAATAGTAATAAATAAGTAATAAAAAATATAACCGTGGTTTTAGGGCAACTTGTCTCCGTGGATATAACATCCAAAAGTTAATAAAAGATTCATTTACTCCAATCATTAATGACACTAATATTAGAAATGCGAAAGAATTTTTGGATGTTTCGATATTTGGATGTTTGTTCTGCTTTCACGCTAAAACTACTGAACGGATTTGGATGTAATTTGGCATGTCTGCAACTGCAGGCGGATTGGGGCTGACCGCATAGCTCGACGATTCCGCTCATAGCGATTAGATTGTTAGAAAATCACTTAGATAGAATAGAAGCTCAAATCTTAATAGTAGTTTTGATTAGGTACGATTGAGTATGACGATGTGTAGTTTCTTCGGTGAGTTCTTCTCCACAGAGCCCGCACATGTTTAGTTAACACACCCAAAATAATGTTATGATGAAACTAAGAGATATAACATCAAAAAGTTAATAAAGGATTCATTTATTAATTAATTAATCACACTTATATTATAAGTGTAAAAGTATGTTTGTATATTTTATGTTTGAATGTTTAGAAGTTTAGATGTTTGTAACGCTTTTACGCCAAAACTACTGACCGGATTTGTATTTAAATATCGTAATATATAATATAGATAGTTTGTATCTTGGATAAACACAAAAAATAAGAAATAGAAAAACTGTTACTCCCACGCGTAAAATCTTACTCAACGCGAGCGTAGCTGCGAAGGACATCTATGAAATTCGAATGAAATGAATAGTTTATTAACTTTTGGATGTTAGTTTCGTCATCACATTTGTTTTGGGTGAATTCACTACACGATGTGCGGAATCTGTGGAGAAGAACTCACTGAAGAAACTCCAAATGCATCGCATCTTTTGCGTTTCTTTTTTTGTCAAAATTCATGCTATCATCTTTATCCTTGTTTTCAACATAAGTCAAAAGTTGTTTCACACAACAGTTTTTTTTGTTGACCAGTGTTATCGACCTTTTAAACCCACTGTTGATGTTTTAAGGTCAGATATTTCTCAGATCAAGTATTCCCGCCACGGTGCACCATTGTAGCTTGCACAAAGGCACCAGACTGGCTTTGCTTTACCAATACCTGTACTGCGAAATTGTATGAAATCACTTTAGTGCTCATATAGAACAAACGAGTGATCGCGAACGTGTTAATATTGTTTATCTTTATTTGATAACAAGATGACTGGGTATTTTTAAGTATTGGAATAGCGATTTTGCTTCAATTTGTTCAAAACATAGTCAAATTGCAAAACAGCAAATTATTTTTTTATTTTATATTTTTTTCTAGCCTGAGCTGTCCCACTGATGGGCAAAGGCCTCCCCTTTTTTTCCAGCATTCTCGATCTTGTGCCAGTGACTCCCAATCATTTTCAAAAGCGTCGAGGTCGTCTCGCCATCGCGATCGTTTTCGAAGTCTGCCTCTCCCACGTTGCCTATCATTGGGCACGCACTCTGTCTGTAGCGATCCTAGCCCACCGGGCCCGTCCAATCATTTTAACTTGGCAGTTTTTTTACTCACGTCTTTTATACGGATTTCGGAGCACTGGGTGGTATTTTTAAAAGCGCTGCTTTAGAACAAAGGGTTTAAAAAGTATTCTATGTTAGTTTTATGTCGTTTTTAATTGTGTATTTCCTGAAAAATATACAGTTTTCGTCAAAATGCTGATCTGTGGCAAGACTGGGTTCACTTTCATATTTTTTAATCAAAACCCAAAAAAGGTCTTCAACAGCGGAAAGAGGAATCTAATATTGCGATTTATGACTTTATTTAATCACTAGCGGTCCGCCCGCGGCTACGCTCGCGCTATGTCAGATTTTCCCATGGGAATAAGACTATTCCCGGTAAAAAGTATGGTTCATGTTAATCTAGGTTACAAACTATCTTTACTCCAAATTTCGTCCAAATCCGTCTAGTAGTTTAAGCGTGAAAGCGGAACAAACATCCAAACATCTAAACATCCAAACATAATAAATTATGTTTTTGTTTATGTGAAAATATTAGTATGATTTTCTAAACCGAACGATCGTGAGTATTATTAGTCTGTACAATCTCTAAACTTGCTTTAGAAAACGCGTACAGAACAGTTTAGAGATTGGGTTCGTAAAAGTGAAGTAAAAACTCCGACTTGTATTTGAATTCCGAACTAAGTTTCTGATATCAGTGTGTTTCGTTACTTTGTGTTAAAATTGCATCTTGAGAAAATTGGCAGTTTTATTGTCATTGTCCTTTTGTTATTTTTATGTCCGCTAGATTTTGTTATAAACAATGGAAAGAAGACATTTGTGTCACTCCGGATTCATGTGATTGATTCAGGCCTTTTACAGCTTGAGTGTCTAGGTAAAGCTGAAATTCTGCTAATGTTTAGCAAAGAGGCTTTTTTTTACAATTTTGTAACCTTTGTGATAATAGTTTTCTTCTGTGGTAGTAAAATATTATTATCTGATATCAAAGATGTTACATGTTATATAACTTTGAGAAACTCACCCTCAAAGGCTAAAAAGTAGTAGATAGGTATACTTATATATTATATCCAATACATTTTGGACGACCAGTAATTTTCCACTTGGGTAATCAGCTCAATTTAAAATTTTCCAATCCCTTTGTGGGCCTTTGTGACTCCTTGTCTCATGTTCTGTCTCATGATTTGTCCCTTTCAAACGCTCTTTTTGAGCTTTTAAAGTTTTTCTTTTTAGTTCCTTTTTTAATAATTTCTTTGTTGCCAGATCAGAAGAGTATGTTCGTTCAAGTATAGGTATATGTACTCGTAAAATAAGTTACTCTAGAACAGAGAGTATTGGAAGCTCGCGTGTTGTGAATATAAGTAATTCAGTATTCTTTGTTCTAAAACTAATAAAACTGGTCATTTGCGAAAAAAAAATCTGGTCGTCTGCATTTCTGGTAATTTGCTGTTGGAAATATGGGCGTTCGCGTGTACTAATTTGCATTTCTGGCACTTAAGAAAGCAAATCAATCAGCTTGCAGTCCACTGCTGGACGTAGGCCTCCCCAAGGGCACGCCAAAGCGCACGGTCACCCGCTTTCCTCATCCAGCCACCACCAGCGACCTTCTTCAAGTCATCAGTCCACCTGGCAGCGAAGGAAAGCAAAAGATAAAATGAAATGAGTAACTTTTTCAATATGTAGATTTTGTACGTAGGTAGGTAACCAGTTCATATGCTTATTATTTTTACGTCTAAATACTTTGTTAAACCTAAGAGTCCACTCCAAAGATAATAAAAACAGCATTTCTGAAGCAAGTCACAGAATAAAGTTGCACCTAATCCAATTTGCCTTCTAACCGCAGTTTTCGGGGTAAAACCAAAATAAACAACATTATAATTGAAATCCGGAAACGGTTCCGAATTTCCGGCGTTTTCCGGATTAGGGGAATCGTTACGAACAGACCAACAAAGCGGATACATTGTAAACTTAGATAATAACTGCTAATGGTGCGGTTGCGAAAGGTCGCATTCATTTGGGTCACCGTAATTGGGAAAAATAAATTTAGAATGGCTTTTTTGCACCTCAAATTGAAAAAGTTCATAAATTTATATTCACTTGATTGCACAAAACATTGTGTTTCTTTCTAACCTAACCTAACTAAACTAATCACTAAGGATATCAAACTGGTAATAAAGCGGGCGCAAACTTTACCATAGAGCATTTGTTTAATATACCATTCTTACGAATACATTGTGGTTTTTAATTCGATGCAAATAATATAAATAATTTTGCAAGGATACCTTTTTCGTTATAAAATAAATCAGATTTTTCAAATAAGATTTCAATCGTTCGTATGAGAGTTAAGTAAGAAAAAAGTAATTTGTAAAGTTTATTTTGAGGTATGATTGAGCTGATTATAATACATTTATTGTGATAAAAATAAAATAAACATCTATCTTTCCGTTTTCAATCAAGCAAAATACACGTAATAATAAACAAAATGTACCTATAATATATTTTTTTATTTGTCTTTCTTCGATATCTACACAATAAGAACGTACGAAAGAATACCAAACCAATAAATACGAGTAGGATCTTTAATCAAAGCATGCGTCGCACCCTAATTCCTCGAATGTATCATACTTGTTTAGATGGACTTGCGCACGCGTTTTTAACATTGACAGTAGATCCGAAGCTACTGGCACACACGGACCTCTTGTTCTAAATTCAAATTTGAATTTTATGGTCTCATGCGTTCTTTCAGTTTAAACACAGACTGTGACGATGTTTTAAAAAGACTGTTTTAGTCACTAGTGCAATAAAGACTATTGTTATAGTGATGGTGTCAAATATGGGTGGTGAAACAAAGGTGTTTTTATGCTTCTGTTTATTAGGTAATTATAACTTTATACGATTTTTTTACTAATTACCCTATTGTTATTTTTGTTCTTTTGTTTTATTTATTTTAATAAGGTTATTATTTATGTGTGTTTTTATTTTTTAATGATGGGAGTACTTTTATCTTTTTTAATTAATATTTTTAATAGGATTTTCCTTAAGTCCACTTTTTAATTCAAATGTTTACCTACTGTTCCTAAATGTGACACTGAAAGCAACACAAATAAAGATTTTTAATTAAGATGTAAAGTTACTTGAAAACTTCAATAAAAAGAATATGATGTTGCATATTTCATATAAATTACGTTTAGGATAGATGCCCCACCGAGAAACAAGGCATCTATCCCGCAAAAACTTTGATCGCAATTCGCTTTCCCATGAAATTGCACAGAGACATGAAACACGGTCAACTAAGTGATAGAGAATCTTTCGATAGATTAAAAAAATGCATGTGATTCTTTTGCGAAACTAGAGTATTCATAATCGGGGCAACTATACCCTCGGGGCATCTATCCAGGTTATACCCTAAGTTCTTTTTTATAACTAAATCTATGTTTATAAAACACTTTCGCATACTCTCACTGAACTGTGTATCTTTTGTGGAGTAGATAAAATATTGTATTTCTATCTTGAGTACGCTCTTCGTCGAGTCGTAATGCGAACTTACCCTTATGTGTGCTTTTGTAAAAGAGTTGTATTTTAAGTAGACCAATCCGCACTGGGCTAGTTGTTAACTACTCAGGTTAGGCTCAATAAAGCCCTTAAGAAGGACATTCTCATAATACAAGCTAACAATAAGAAATCAACCCGTCTATCCAGCTTCTATTATGTTTTTCTATTATATTTAATTGGGACCCGTTTTGTCCTATTAAATATTATGAATCATAGCTTCCTAAACAAAGTTAATAAGCCAAACGATCTACTTAAGGATAGGTCATTGCCCCTAGTAAAAAAATATAGGAGTGCGCTCAGGAACGACATAATATTTTGAATTACAGTTGGATTAGAAATGTTGAGCTATATTATATATTTCAGTTCAAACATTTAAACTAATCTATTAGAGAAAGTAATTAAATTGGTCAGCATCTGACAATGGCGGACGTGTCCTCGTTTTAATTTTTTAATTTTAGTTTAATGAAGTGTTTAGTGTATATTTCGATAGTGCATTATCCAGTGAATGTTTCGGGACTATAAACTTTAATAGAACAATTGAATCGCTTACACTTTGCTGACATTTATAGATGATGCCAAGAGGCCTTGTGGTGGCTTCAGTAATTGTACTATCACATTACTGAGCCCAATTCACCGAACAATCATCCAAGGATCTTAAACCTACAAATTCACTCGACACTGGCGAAATACGTCTACATAAGATGTGTCGCCATTATTTAGGAAGAAGGAAAAAAAAAGTTATTAAATTTTCGGTTTTAAGAACTCTACATATTCATACGTAGTGATGCCTAAATTTATCGATAAATAGTACCGATATTATCGATGTTTTTAACTTGTGAACTAAATAAAGAAAAATCTCTCGCGTGGTTGTTCTATCCGTGAAACTGAACATTTGTGTTGAACAAAAAAAAAATCATTGACCTTTCATACAAACTCATCAAATGACAAAAAGAGTTTGATAAAGTTCTAGAACAAAGAACTCGAGATTATTAGCAGTGGACCAAACTAATCTAAAATCTACTATTATATCTAAATATTATAGATCGAAAACTTTTCTAGTGCAGGATTATTGACCGAGCGAGCGCGAAGCACGAGCGAAGCGTCTCCGTTAGAGTTGGCCAAAATTGTTTTTGTATGTCTATTGTCTATCTGTCCATCTGTCTGTTTGTTCCAATCTACAGGTCGCGTATCTCAACCGATTCTCGTGAAAATTTGTGAGCAGGTTCGATAAGTTAATCGAAACTTTTTAAAGCGTCAGTTTTTGGAAATTTTATAAAATGACGGAGTTATGAGGGTTGAAAACGTAAAAAATAATAATAAATCAGCCATTTCAATACTCACACAATACTCGCGAGGTCTACAGCTCACAGAGCCACTAGTTAATAGCTTTTTATTTTCAAGAATAAATTTTGATTAACCTTCTAGCCTAAGCGAAGAAAAAAAGATGCAGCAGATGCACTTTATTAAACCTCGACCACTTTAACCGATGCGTTTTTTTCTCATGTGCATTAATACAATAACTGCAAATGCCTTCCATGATGTCCAATTTAAAGCAATTAATGCAACTGAAGTGTCCATAAGAGGATGGCATAACTGCTCAAGATACAAGCCGTTTAATTTTTTTAGGTCATCAAACAGTAACACAATATGTATTATATACCTAATCAGACGTAAAGAAGCAACAAAGGCCAATAACAATAATAAATGCGATACCAGCACGGTTAACCACAAAATACTAAAGAGTATAAAAACAAAGATGGTAGTATAACCGAAGTTCAACACAAAAAAAAAATATCTTGATACAAAGTTTTCTAATTTACTATGACTGAGAGATTGGGCTATTATTCGCTCGAAACTGCCGATCCGTGTATTTATAAGTTAATGTAGAGCAATATTTATTACTATTGGATTAAGTGATATTTAGTATAATTAAAAAAATTGTTTAAAGCAATTAGTTTCATGCAAATAATTTATTTAGTATGTTTTTTTTTATTTAAAATATCGTCGAGAGCGTCGGTGGCTAGAGCCGCTGCCTCCCGTCCGGGTCATACGTTTATTTCAGCAACCTCAAAAAATGTTATACATTTATGTTAATATTATTTGAGGTTGCTGAAATAAAAGCTGAAAATATGTTAAATGATTTACCACTTTATTTGACTTCGATAGCTTAAGATTTCTATTAATTAAGATTTTTTATAACAAGATCTGACAGATCAAAGAGGAGAGAGGAGGAGGGAAGGCGGTGTTGCCACACCTGAACTACAGAAAAGATTTTAATATTAAACAGTTGTCCTCGCCTAATTTCTATGACATCTGAAAAAATCGCTACGCTACGTACGCAAAAAAGACGGTATAAATTTGTATGTGAGAATCTTTTAGTGAACGATTTTTCTAACAAAAAAAATACGACTCATACAAAACGTAGTTAGTTTGTAATATAATAACGACATGTGAATAATTTGTGGTGCCAACTATGGCGTATGGACTACAATTCTAATTGACCTTTGGCTGGAATTAACAAAAACTGTAGTTTAATAACACATTTGTTTTCCTGGTTGTTAATTAGTAGGCGGGACAGTTTATTGTTGACCTAGAAAGATTATTTAAAAACTAATGGCTTTGTGAGCTGGTAGACCTCGCGAGTATAATTTTTTTTCGAAATGGCTGATTTATGTTCCTTTTACATTTCAACCCTATTTACTCCGTAATTTTTTAAAACTTCCAAAAATTGACTCATTAAAAAAAAATCTATATATTTATTGAAGCTGTTCACAAAATTTAACGAGAATCGGTTGAGAAACGCGACCTGTAGAGTGGAACAAACAGACAGACAGACGGACATACAAAAGCAATTTTGGCCACGATGAAATGGACACGCTTCGTGCTCGCTCGGTCAATAAGTTTAAAATATGAGCGTTGTCGATAGTGCGGAAATGTTGGTTCGATTCTTAACATGTAGGTTTGCACCAAGGGTCTCGAGTCTACCTGCATTAGGGTTAACCTTTAGGTTATTTACCTACACCGTCAGGGCATTTTAAGAATGAACTAATGACCCACAAAAAAATAACGTTCTATGGAAAAAACACCCATGAAATCCAATTTCTTACTCCATCCTGTACACATAATTCATTCTTAATTATTTCTTAACGCACAGGAATCATCGCATCAAACGTTTCCGCGTTGAAACAAACGCGTCGACGAATATCATACGCCCTGAATATGCGCATTAACGTATTAAGGAGCGCACGACCGTCCAATTGAGCGAATTACTATCTCTTAAGACTTTACGCGATGGTACGCTCTAGTGTAGCTCGGGGAATGAAAACAGAGCCCTTGAAGTATACATTTTTACTCATATAGGTACGCATAAATTATACTATAACATTACTTACTGAAGTCTGGCTGTAGCATCGAGCCGCGGTGGTCCGGGAGTGGGCCATGTATTTTGATACTGGCTGCATGATTTGTTAATTTGTATTTGTTCTTTTTTAAATATTGGAATAAGATCAAATCAAATTCATAAGTCCCTGCCGTGGATTTTGGCACAGACTAGATTGTGAGGCCGTAGTGTGCGGTCAGTTTTGAAGCACACATTATAATAAAAATAGTAACATTCTTTTATAAAATATGCTATAAATCATTATAAGCTAAAGAGCTGTGTAACCTCCAGTTTTGTGAATAAATACATTTTATTTCAGACAACAAAGGAATTTAAATAAAATTGTACAATTTATTTCGTTCAAATATTGAAAAAAGAACAAATACAAATTAAAACAAATGCAGCCAGCAGCAGAATCAAAATACATAGCCAACACGCAGACCATCGTGGCCCCATGCTACAGTACACAAAAGACTATAATCCATACGTTATTACAGCTCAAATCTAATTTCACGGACCCAAACTTATGGTCTCATCATAGATTACCAGAATCATACTTCTTTTATTTGAAAAAAAAAGAGGGTACATAGGTAATCAAAGTTCATAATAATACAAAAAGATATAATAATCAATAATTCTATCTATCACTTACACCATAGTAGCATTTTTCTTTCTAACATCACAAATCTTTCACCGCCATTCAAAATCTACAAACCAGTCAAGTTATAGTAATAAGTAAAATGGCGGCGCGGCGCTTCCCCTCCGCATCGCTCATAATTTGTCTAATTTAAAAAATAAAAATTGTGATGAGGGGAACTTGTGCACATACTTACTCAAGAACGCTATGTTATGAATGTTTGTTTGTAGCCATTAATGATGGTGTTTAAGGTTGTAGACGAGAAAAGTTTAAAAATTCAGGCATATATATACAATTTTATTTTCTAGAGGACAATTTTGTGGGATATCAAAATGGATAGTTACAACTTACTATTCTATCCTCCAAAACTTTGGTTCTGAACAAAAAGAAAACATAACTAACTGTCTAGAGACCGTGTCGCCTTATATCCCCTACAATAAAAACAGGCCAACTTTTACATGAATGACATCAACCGTCATTTGTCAAATTAGCTACAAAGGGATATCAACTATGACACACTTCCCAATAATTTGGGTAAAAATGTTTATGTTAACCTATCTCTAAGTGTAAAAAACTGAATGTTTGTCCTTTTATAACTAGAGAACGGCTGCACCAAATTTCGATGGGGTTCGATGTACCAATCGATAGAAGAGATTACTGACCAGGTTATAGGCTACTATATTTGTGAAATAAAGAAAAAATAATATTTCATTTAAAATCTGTTTTGCGAGTAGTTTGACCTTTACACTAAAAGGTATGGCGATTGTCATATTTATGTTTCAGTCCCGGGCGTAGCCGGGCAGAAAAGCTAGTTTGTTTATAAAAGTCAAAACGTAGTAGGTACGTGTATTGAACTTTTCTATTTTGAATTTAAGTGTACTTATATAAATAGACCAGGCGAACATATTTATTTAAAGTACCTACGTATTCCATACCCGAGTATAATATAAAGACACTTTAGGGACGGACGATCAATGGCTTGATAGTATTTGAAAGTTAGAAGTAGTTGACCGATTGCTTTCAAAATAAATATCCAATGGTCCCTGTAGGTAGTTTACAAAGATAAAACAATTATTTAGAATTGAAAATAATAACCGACATCTTATTTTTTTAGTAGCTAAGCTCATTTCTTTGAAAATCATTATTTGAAGCTCCCCATACCTAGTCTTGATTAAATAAAAAACTGATAAACATTCCGCGTCTACTATTACTTAATTTGGCGCTAACTGTAGATTTTTTTAATGAAAAAGCGATAACACCAAGAAAAACGTCAAAATGGAGTCGTTTTTATTGAACGTAAAATTCAAAAATATTTTTACCAAATATTATTAAGTTCTGGGTTATTTACACATGAAATGAGATTGTTTAGGTCATTTTTGATCGTTATTTATAATTTCTGCATAATTTATACTGCAACACGGCATTTTCGATCACAAATTAAAAGATCACAAGAATTTATCACCTAATGCGAGCGTATGCCGTGATGTCATAAATGACCAAGGAACACGATACTCCACTGCGTGGAGCAAATGACTATATACAGTTGGACTATATTTTTATCGACGTTTCTACGTTTCAATCTAGACCGTAGATAATCAAAGACATATAACTTGATTGATTGATGTAAATCCTAAATACTTACAATATGGGCTCTATTTAAACCTGTCAAATGACAATATTCTACTTCTATATTATGTCAAAAGACAACAAAAAATATTCTACAAAAACTTGACATAACCGAAAATCACAGGGGGACTTTCACTAATTATTTAACTGTCATCATCAGGGCAAATAATGAGGTTTAATTAAATAATAATAAAATATAGTTAAAAAAAAACTAAAAAACATGCTTTTAAAGCACATCAAACTAAAAAGTGAAAAATAAAATCTTAATATATGCTGAAAACAAAAGTGAACGAAAAATATTAGTATTATTGTTAAAATACTAGTATTAAAAGTTGAAGTTTCTGAGCTAATCGTTTAAAAATAAACTGTTGGGAAATTCCAAAACGACTGTTTAAAAAATACAGAAAGTATCCCCTTCCCTGGCTGCTTAATATCTGGTCCTCAATATTTTAATCACATAAGTAAGTCACCTATATAATAATTATAATAACAGTTGAAGGCTCTGAGCTGCGTGACGCACAGCCATTCGTTTTATACGCTTTTTACATGACCGCGAATTTACATAATTAATTGTTTAATCTAATCACGCTAATATGATGAGATTTGCTAAAGTAAATAGAGGTTGTTAGCATACATTTCATGCTAGAATATAGAAGTAAAGGTTGAACAATTTTCAACTAAGATGGCTCGGAAATACGTAATTAACAATATTCTGTAGCGCCAATTCTGCTACGGCTAATTCTACTACACCACCCAGTAGCATATCGTAGCTTTTTTAAAACAGATAATACCTGGGCTGATTGATAACTGGCCGAAACGACGAACTTAAAAAAATGATACGCAAAAAAAAATATTACATTATATTTTGGCATCTTTTTGAAAATAGAACGCCAAATTTGAATTTAATCGAACTGGTGGAATTTGTTTGATAGGACGTAGAACTTTCTCTGTCGTAAATTTTCTTAACAATGGAAAAAAACGAAATTCGTACGGTGATAAAGTTTTACGTTTTAAAACAGGCAACCCAGATTAAAACCAAGCTAGACAGTGTTTTAGGTAATTCTGCTCCTGCATTGAGTACAATTCACACCTGGGTAACTGATTTTAAACGTGGAAGACAGAGCTGCGAAGACGCCCACAGGTCTGGCCGTCCAAATGAAGTCACGAATCCGGACATGATCAAAAAAATTCACAAAATTGTATTGAATGATCGGCGCTTGAAGTTGCGAGAGATAGCAGAGATGGTGAGCATTTCATCTGAACGCGTTTTTAATATTTTGCACCAACATTTGGGAATGAAAAAGCTTTGCGCGCGATGGTTGCCGCGTTTGCTCACTGTTGACCAAAAGCAACGTCGAGTGGACGATTCATCGGAGTGTTTGGCGCTGTTTAACCGAGATCCTAACGAGTTTTCGCGGCGTTATGTAACAGTCGATGAAACCTGGATACATCATTATACTCCCGAGACAAAAGAACAATCTAAACAGTGGACTGAGAGCGGAAGACCTGCGCCGAAGAAAGCAAAAACGATTTTGTCGGCCGGCAAAGTGATGGCGACTGTTTTTTGGGATGCTCGAGGGATTATTTTAGTGGATTATCTGCAAAAAGGAAAAACAATAAATGGAGAGTACTACGCAAGCTTGCTGCAAAAATTAAGTGAAGAAATCCAGAAAAAACTACCACATTTGGCCAAGAAAAAAGTTTTGTTCCACCATGACAACGCACCTGCACACACGTCAATGGTTGCAGTCGCCAAACTCCATGAATTGCGGTTCGAATTGCTACCGCATCCACCCTATTCCCCGGATCTGGCCCCGTGTGACTTCCACTTATTCCCAAACCTGAAGAAATGGTTAGGTGGCCAGAGATTTTCATCAAATGAAGAAGTCATTGTTGCCGTGGACGAGTATGGTTGGAGAAAACATTTTATCAAACTGGTGTAACGGCATTGGAGAAGCGCTGGACTAAATGCATCGAGGTAGAAGGAAACTACGTTGAGAAATAAATTTATTTTAAATAGATTTTTAAAGTTTTTCTTTGTCGTTTCGGAAACTTATCAATCAGCCCTCTATATTATAGAACGAAAGTTTAATAACGAAATTTTTCTTTAATTGAACACTGAATTTTTTAGAAAAGTTAAATAAAATACCGCAGTGCAAAGATAACTACAACTTTTCCCCAGGCACATCAACAGCTCATATACGTCCCCACCGAAAGGCTCGAGTTGAGCCTACCCTGAGTTAAGGCGATAGGCCTCAGCCGGCCCAGAACCGATTGGTCCACTTCACACACAACCATTGAATTTCTTCACAGGAATGTGCAGTTTCATCACGATGTTTTATTTTTCCCTGTATTTAAATTAAAAACCTAAAATAAAAGATCTAAAATGCATTTTTTTTTTGTAGTATTTGATTTAAACCTAGTCACCGCCTAAAGAAACAATGCAAAATGTTACTATTGCTTAACTAAGGGGTAATATTGAACTATTATATTTCTTTTCTATTTCAGGGTTAGCAACAGCAGAGATGTTGTTCAGAGGCGAATGGGTAGAAAACCAGGGTTGGCACGTGACTTGTTCTTGGAAAACCCTGGAAAACGACACCCTGCAATCCGTGAGGATATACCGGAATGACATTCAATTCCTGATATACAGACCGGAAGTAAGTCATTTGCATAACCGCATGATCCGTACGTCACCGGTTTTTAGCGTGCGACCAGTATATGGGTAGAATTCCATACAATGGTTTCTATACAATTCCGTGTAACTTAAAGACCCGACGGTCTTATTATTTCGACAAATATGGGTTTAGAAGCCCCCAATCATCATAAGAGTAATAATAATTTGTCACCGCAATTAGAATTTTTTGTTTTCGATCTTTAAATTCTGTGATCTGTAAGTTCTGTGTGGGGAAGAAAGGCTTTCAAATGGCAACCACACAGACCGGAAGGTGTAGTGTTGGCCGGCCTATCACAAGGTTGGCAGACCGACTCGGTGAAGGTTGCTGGACGCCGGTGGTGGATGCAAATAGAGAACCGTTCACGTTGGAAACCTAATGGGAGAGGCCTTTGTTCAGCAGTAGACGTTTACCGGCTAAGATGGTGATGATAATTAAATTCTGTGCTCAAACTCTGGCGGAGACAATGTAAAATAAATGTGTGAGAATATCACCAGAATTCAATCAATCAATCAGCCTATTGCAGTCCACTGCTGGACGTTGGCCTTCCCAAGGGCACGCCAAAGCGCACGATCACCCGCTTTCCTCATCCAGCCAGCACCAGCGACCTTCCTCAGGTCATCAGCCCACCTGCAGGGGGGCGTCCCTCACTACGTTTCCCGAGACGTGGTCTCCATTCGAGAACCCGTCTGCTCCAACGCTCATCGGTTCTGCGACAGACCAGAATTCAGATAGTAAGTTATAATGGCAGCAGCCTTTGGTAGCTCAATAACACTTAGAGCGGTTTCGCACTATGTCCGATCCGAATCTGATCCGAAACCGTGAAAATACGGTTCGGAGTCGTAGGACAATTTGTATGGTTGTTTACCCACTAGATCTGATTTCCGTCACCCAAACTCTTCCTCAGGATTTTAAGAAATTCCATTTCCTAAAGAGGGAAAAGGTGGGGTTCAGTTATAAAACTTCGTAATTTTAAGCAAAAATTATACGAATAAATTCGCGGACGGACATTATGTCCTTTAATAATGAGTTTTCGTGATATTTTCCAGACTCATGGTTTGTCGTTCTTCGACGAAACTGCACATGATTCGTTTTTTATGACGAAGAACTGTATCTCAGATCGCAGCCTCAGGAGTGGGAGATGCGAAATTGTTTGGGAACCGCACAGAAACGTTACGGAAGATTCTTACAGGTGTGAGGTATCTGGAGAAAGGCCCACCTTTAGGATAGAAGAAGAAAGATATACTATTTTTGGTAAGTTTTAACAGCCTCCGTGGCTCCCATTACGGAGGTTCCGGGTTCGATTCCCGCAAAGCAAAAAACTATTTGTGATACTTTCCCCAGTTTGGTTAGGACATTGCAGGCTGAATCATCTGATTGTCCCAAATGTAAGATGATTCCGTGCTTCGTTGGTCCTGGCTAAATCTAGTCGTTACATGAGCCAAGTCAATGACCTTAGGCGGCTCTATAACAGGGTTTGTGAGGTTGGTTGTCAACTTTACAACCTACACGATGATGATGATGATGATGGTAATTTTTAAGTATACAGGGCATTACGAAAATATCCGCAAAGCGAGAAGGGGGGAGTTCAAAACATGAAACTAAACAACTTACCAAATCGAAATCGATCAGCTGACTGCGGTTTAGAATAAGAGGGTCAATTTTTGTCGTCTGACAACTAATTGTCTAAGGGGAAAGTTGTTCAGATTCATGGACTGACCTTTCCGAAGAGTAATCGACTAATGAATGATTATATTTTATTGAATTGGTATTGATTGGGTATTGTAAGTCTATTACCATGGCCTATTATTACAGTTTAGTGTGAAGTATCCAAAGTTGAACGTGCCTTTTGATGCTCTAAATTAAAACCACTAATGATCACTCATCCGTTAAAATTAAGAAAAAAAACAATATTTTGCTGTTAAAGTATTTTAAATAAAGCACGTTGCCGATAAGTAGATAGCCATTAAATAAGTTACATACCAAGTTGTGGATTACCGATTCTTTTGTTTTCAGCGCCACCTAGCGACGCAGTATTGAAACAGATCCTGGTGGAGAGCGATCAGAACCAAATAGTACGACCGACGGTGAACTGCTCCTCTTCAGGCCTTCCACCGCCGAGGCTACTTTGGACAGTCGAGGGGCAAAAGGTTCGAAAAAATGTCGCACATTTTCACAGAGGCGTTGTAAGCGTCGCTAGTGAAGTGGTTGAGGGCTGTGGATGGATCTAATTCAAGCATGTTACAGAAATATCTGTATGGTATTTCCATCGTGCTTCCTTGATTTAGAAGAAGGTTAAACTGATTTATCTACATTTTTAAAGAAGTAATTTTTTTAAGTAAATTCATTGTTTATTTATGTATTTTGTATTTACAAATAAAAAAATTCTAACTAAGCCTCATTCTTACCAGAAATCGTAACTTTTATGTAATATATGTGTTTCCTGACTAAATAAGCTAAAGATCAAGTAAAAAGAATTGCATGTTAAGACATAAACAATTAATATCTGTATGAACGTAATAATAATGCAAGTTACTTTTGTTTCTGCATTGATATTTCAATTAAATTGATAGATATAGGCTTTGCTCGATGGAAGAACGAAGTATACCTGGTGCCATCTATCGTGTTAATTAGAACTATTATTTATATTTTTTAAAGAGCTCTCTGAAACTTCCTCAAAAACTCTGTCTATCTTCACAGTACTCTGAGTTGTCTTACAAACCTATAAAATCTATTTACATGCAAACTCAAACTAAAAGCATGCCAAAGCTATGAAACTCAAAATGTCATGGTCTAGGTAACTGCATATTATACTCCTATACTGAATTTTTTACGACTCTTTTAAGAAATCGTTAAATCACAACATTGTAAATAATTACTAAGAATGTTCGAATTGTAGTTTAAGTTCATTTTAGTTTTGTAAATAATTTATTAATATTCGAGTCCCTCGGTGGGGACGTAAGTATACCTAAACATCAAAAAAAGTTTGCATCACTTTGAAAAAAAAAATCTAAATCTTTAAAATTCCTGACATTATGATTAATTACACAATTTTTGATGTGACGGCAGAGTAGAATACATTTGTCACCAACCCCTACTCTTCCCGTGGGTGTCGTAAGAAGCGACTTAGGGACTACACATTGAACAGGGAACGGGCAGCAGCGCTCTCAAAAGTCCAAAGTCAAAATTTTTTTATTCGAATTAAGATTTTTACAAATCATTTTTCGACGTCAAAGCTAACATGGATGGCATGTTCACTACCAGTGTACGCCCTCTGTGGAGAAGAACGGCCAGAAGAAACAGTAACCTCTGATACAGAAACCTTTTAATCTGCGATCTCCAACCCGCCTGCCAAGCGTGGAGATTATGGCAAAACCCTCCACTTAAGTGGAGGAGGCTCATAGTCCAGCAGTGGACTGTAACGGGCCGTTGATGATGCTAGAGATCACAAACTTTTTTTGATATGTATAATGAGATGTTGATGATGATGAGGAGTTAACTTGTTGTTTTATTTTTTATTATTAAAATCTCTTTATTACTAGGAACATGCTAAGAACTGACTCTGAATTTACCTACTTATATAATAAAAACATTGTTTTTAAATATCACATTTACATTTATACTTTGTCAATCACCAATCATATATACTATATTTTTTTTAAATTGATATACCTAAATTAAGTATAAAATCTACAATCTGCAAATTCCATTCGTCGATCAGAAACAAGGAATGTCGTGTGTGAAACGTCTATACATTTATTTTTTATTTACTGTGAGATAGTTACATAACTTAAAGACATACGAGTAATATAACTTTAAAATTCTACTACTACTTCTACTTTGTCGGTTAAGGTACATAAAACAAACTTGATAGATGTTTTAATTGAAAAACACTGTTTATTAGCCATGAACATGCAATGAAATAACAGCTATAATAATTTTACTTCTCTTTAACAATAGTAATTTACCTACTTATTTTAGGAATGTAATTTTTCTAGAGTCCACATTGTTTAGTCATGAAAAAAAAATTAATAGCGAGCTAAGAAATATAAACATTCAAAATTTAATTAACGAATCATTCATTCGATTGTTCATATTTATTTAAACTGATGGTGTATTTTTTTATTTATGCAGATTCCAGAAGACTTTACCCACACCACCTGGAACTCAACTTCTAAGCTCTGGGACTCCTGGTCCTCCTACAACCCCCAGGATCCCAGTGCGAAGGTCCTGTGCACCCCTGGAGTCGTCACCAAGACTGGCCGGTTGGTGAGGGGGTCTCCTGCTGTTTGGAACCAAGGCAACAGTAACGGTGAGAGAAACACGTGACGCTAAGGTTTCAAGGAAAATGTCATTTTCAAAATTCATTGTCTCAACACCTACCTCAGTAACTCACGGACCGAGGGGCTCGAGCCTACCCTGAATAAGAGTGATCGCTGGCATCAGTCGACTACGCTGGCCCACGGTTTGGTCGATTTTACACACAACCTTCGAATTTATTCACAGGAGTGTGCAGGTTTCCTCGTGACTTAAGTAAAATATTGTAAATTGTTGGGATGAACATATTAAATAATAATACTCGTATATTGTGTGGGAATAAATATTATTCCAAGATGTTCCAAGAACAACTGGTTGTAAAAACAAACACGCTATTAACTTTGATAATTTTTGGAAGGTTATTTAATTATTTGGAATAGAGATTGTGTGTACCGTACCCTGGATTAGCACATATGGCTACTTTATACGAGAAAAAGTCTTATTCCCACGGAAATCTTAGACAACGCGAACGTAGCCGTGGAAAGACAGTCAGTTATACGGGGTTATTTTTTATCCAGTGCACAAACTTTAATATGTTGTTCAGACCATGAAACTAAACAACTTTCCCCAAGAAACATGGGTCCGGAAATGAAAGATAATGAATTTTGTATCTCCCATACTAACTGCTGAGTTGACTGCGGCAGTTTGTATGGGAGATCGAATTTATTTATTTTCAGTTCCGGACCTATTTTTTTCGGGAAAATTGTTTTGTTACATGGTCTGAGCGACATATTAAAGTTTGTGCACTGAATAAAAAATATCCCTGTATAAAAAATATAATGCCCAAGTAAGCACAATAATACAAAAATATGTATCAATTAATGTCCATTTTATTTTGTTTCAGATGCTGAAAAGCTTTTCATCTTATTTTTCTCTACCTTGGCAATGTTGTATTGATAGCTAAACACATTCTTTAGTTAGACTAAACTAAAACAAAAATACTTAATTATTTAAAGCTTAGTTAAAATTATCTTTTGTTATATAAATAGTCAACAATAGAATATTAAGTAGTTAGTTACTGACTAATTTTTATATTTCCCTGTCGTTTTTCTTCTTCAGTGTATATATTTTATTAAATATAACAGCAGTTATATACAAAAAACATTGCCTTTCAATTTTTGTTATCAATATTAAGTATGCAATTTTCTGCTCTGCCAAATATGGCTTGTATTTTGTCAGACAGGTTATCGAATAATAGACCAACTTTATAAAATGTATTTGTACCAGTAAGAAATTTTGTACTACCTATAAACCTGCCCGTGGTCCACCAGGTGGACCAAAAGGTGGACCATGGGGTTGCAGGGATAAAAATATCATAGAAAAATATTTTGATGAAATGTTAACTATCTTAAACAGGTACTTACCTAAGTAAGTAGTATAGGACAACTACGGAACCCCACACTTTGCGTGGCCCACGTGATCTACCTACCACGTGATCTACCTTTACCAACATTAAGTATACGAGTATGTATAATCTAGAGCACATTGGAAAAATATCTAGATCAATACCTAATCAATTAGGTCGTTAGCCATCCTTGTTTAGATAATGTCAATATTGGGAATTATGCGCGTGCACCTGTATATATTACTAAGGAACAGAGATGGGCACGTACCCAGGTATTTACCCGATCGAGGGTAAATCCAGCGCGGCTATTCTTGGCTATCATTCTGTAGGTAGCATACTGCCAAAACCGACCAATCAGGAACACGGTTCACAATTTTACGGGTGAACATCGTAAGATTATAAACTAACGAGAAATAATACGTTAAATTGTAAATGGTTGGTTTCAGTTCACAATTTTCCGTAAGTTTATAATATTGCGAGTAAGATTATAAACTAACGGCGTTCACAATCTTACGGTGACATATATATATATATATATATAAACAAACAATATACGAGTACAGACACAAGGCAAACACATTTCAAGTGCTCATCACACGAATGTTTGCCCTGGGCGAGATTCGAATCCGCGACCCTGTGCTTCGAAGGCAGGCGTACTACCAACAAGGCAACGGGACCGTCATTAAAAGCATACTCCGTGTGTTGTCTTTCGTCGCTTTTATGTATCAAGTCAAAAGCCACTTTGGCGGTTTGATAATTCTGACTTTACTGTTCTGTGATTCTGACAACAGGTCTAGACGGGCTGGCCTTTGGACACACAATTCTTCTTCTTCTTCATTAATAGGTCTAACCGACCTCACAAACCCTAGTGTCAGTGTTATAGAGCCGCCAAAGGCCACTGACTGACTTGGCTCGTGTAACGACTAGATAGTAGCCGGACCAACTGCTTTACGTGCCTTCCGAAGCACGGAATCATCTTTCTTTTCAGACAATTAGGTGATTCAGCCTGCAATGTCCTAACTAAACTGGGGAAAGTCTCACAAAGAGATTTTTGCTTGACAGTGTCCCCACCGGGAATCAAGCCCGGAACCTCCGTAATGAGCTGCGAAATCTCGACCACTCAGCCACGGAGGCTGTTTAGACACACGATGCCTGTTATGAGTATCCCCGCCGAGAGGCCCGAGCCTATCCTCTATGGTCGTTATTGGTTTAGCAACGTCATGCTAACCCTGCTGAACTTACAATGCCTAAATACACCTAGTTAATTCATAATTCCTTATAAAACCAGGCCAGACCGCTAATAAAAGTCAAAATTACAATCTTTTTACACGCATTTGCATTATAACAATGTTAGGAATACAGTTCTAATGAAATTCCAACACTGGATCGAAACCATGACATCACTCGGGCACACCCTATACCAAGTGGCCGCTTTGCGTGAACTCAGGCACTAAAGGGTATATACTTTAATACAATAAATTATATACCATCTGTCTATGTCTGTAACGTTCATATTGCTTTCCCACTTTCCTGACAAGTATACTAACTCTAAAGCGACTACGCAATGGATGTGTTTGTCCATGTGTTTGCTATAGTATAGCGCGGATCAGTGGTTGTCAAACTGTATGGTGCGAGTGGACAAACTATAATATTGTCCCCTGTTTTAGAACAGGATAAGCCCGAAAAGGAAGTTGATTCCATGCTTCAAATGGCACGCCTTTGGTCCGGCTACTATCTAGTCGTTACATTAGCCTTGCCAGTGGCTTTTGGCAGCTCTATAACATTGGCACCAGGGTTTGTGAGGTTGATTGTCGACCTTACAACCTAGACGATGAAGGAAGGAAGAACCCGACCCGCAGGTCAGGGGTGAGTAGGAAGTATCGAAATAGAAAGATCGCGCACGCTGCGAGCAACGTTAGGCCTAGGAGCTTCGTCTCACTGTACTTACCAGAGATTGAAGAAGAATTTTAAATGGAGTGGAGTAGTAAGTATTTATTTGCGATAGATATGGTAGATACAAAGAAAAGAAAGATTAGTAATGTAAGTAGCATATATCTAGCCTAAGTTTAAAGCATGCAAATGTCCATTTACTTACAAACTAAGTAGTACAATAGGGGATCGGACTGTTCACCATATTTTATGAATTTACCATATTTTATGAATTATTTAAAAAAAATAGATTAGTAGCAGACGATTCGCGAAGAAAAAAAATAGAATCGGTTGAAAAACTAATTTACAGTGATTTTTTAAAATTTCAATATGTCTGTCTCTTTCAAAAACGATTTTTAGTATGGAGTAATCTCCTATGGCGTTACTAACAAATGACGTCACAAGTGGGTATGTGCCTCTCTGTCTAATCTTGAATTTCAAACCTTTATAACTCGGTAAATTTTAAAGATAGAGCAACAATTCTTTTGGTGTTCGATAGCAGAAACTAAGAAGTTTGGATTTATAAAATAAAATAAAAAGTAGTCCGATCCCCTATTCTGGCATGATTCAATTTTATGGTCAATAAATTCTTTCATGGAGTAAAAAGTGTGCTGCATTAGACGAGAACTTACAACTTTTTAAACACGTATTTGCAAAATCGTTCCGCAACTTTATAAAATTCGTTTAAAAAAAGACTGGTACTACATGATCAGCTGATCAGTTTGTATGAAAAGTTTTATTTTTGTGTTTTTTGGGCTGAGCGAGCAACCTGAGAGGTTTTGCATTATTTAGCTAACACGTTGTTTAATCTCCAACTAGACAGCGGGAACAAACGCAAGAAAACCGATGATACGAAAAGTTTGGGAACCCCTAGCTTAAATAGACTAGGCTACGTTCGCCAGCAGGGATGAAAATGTTCTGTGAGTACTTCAGTCAGTGCCTTAGCGGTCGCCCAGTGAAGCGCACGTCTTTTACTAAACTTATTTAAATTAAATAGTTTTTTGTAAAACTGCACTTCTAATTACAAATTTTATAATTAAGATCTCAAAATGGGCGAAAACTTGAAGATATTTATAGCATTTGCAGTCTTCGGTAAGTATTTTTTTTTATTTATTTATTAGATATAGACTAAAATTAGACAAAATATTTTCATGTGTACTAGAAAACCATAATGAATTACAGGTTTTACTAAATTGACGTTAATGTTTTATTTTATTTTTTTATATTCTTTGGCAAACAAAAGTAATAAACTTGACATTCATCGATAATCTAAAAATGGTTCAGATACACATATTAATTTATTATTGTTCTTAATTAAACATTGATCCACCGATAGCTAAGAAATAAAACAAGTATGCTTAAAAATAGATAAAAAACATTTACGAGAAAATGCGTTTAGCCAATAAAAAAAAATCACCTTCGCTCTGCTATTTTCAGGTTTCAAATCAAGTGCTCGTTCTAAAAGTAAAATATTATATTTGTGATTATAAATGTCATGCAATAGGTCTGGTGGTCTGGTCACTGTCAGGTCACAGACTATGACACAGATGGAAAATTAGGTTTTCATTCAGAGCACCTTCCGTGCTTCGATAGACACGTTAGGTTTCGACTAACACCTCGAATAGCACAGTGGTCGTCAAGCCAATTCAATCTTATCTCAATTGTCAAAATGGTTCTTTTTCTGCCCATTTCTAGATTTTCTATTTCAGAAATCAGAAATCAGAAACATTTATTTGTAGGACATCACAACACAAAACACATACATAAAGAATAGTACATAATGCAATAGAAACGAAATGAAAATACAAAAACAACATACTTACAAAATTGCCCCCGTGTTGCGACACCCAGACAAAAAGGTTTCCAAATCTGCCAATTATTTTTTTCATAACTACATCTCGACTCCCTATACCTCTGTCTTAAATTCCATAATCATAAAATAATCATGATAGTTCATTCATAATTTTCCCCAATTCGCCATTCATACTGTTAATTTCCCTTCGGTCGCCTACATAACCGCAGTTTTGTAAACGGTTTCCAATGCGGAATAAATGAACTTTGTACGAAACCGGTTTCGATCAAAGAATTATTCTTCTTAAGACCTATCAGTTATGAAAGAATTCAGTTTCAAGGGAGTAATTTTTTTATATACGGAACCAGTAGATAAAACTCATGAGTCATGAAATACTGGCTATAATATTTTATTATGTCAACGTCTAGTCTAATAGCATAGTAATAATAGCTTTTATGACACCATGAAATTAAAATTCTTTGTACGAAACCGCGGTATCGTAAAAAGACGAATAGTTCTTTGATCGAAACCGGATTTGTTCAAAAATCATACGTGTTATATGTCGGGCCACCCTGGAGTAGCGATAAAGCTTGCTGACTACAGACTTTTGCAGTGCGGTGGGAGTGCGCGTCCCATTTTTTATTTAGTTCGATCCTACCCATCGGTCTTACTCCTAGACTAAGTAGACTAAGTTAGTTTTAAATATTTCACATAACCTCTGTGGAACTTTAATATAATCTATAGTTGTAGTGAACCTTTCGGACTTTAATTTCTACGTCCCAACTTCGGACCTCTATATTTTACGAAACTGCGGTTACGTAGGCGGCCGAAGGGATTTCCTCTCCTTCCTATTTGAATCTTCCATACCATTTTTCAATTTTCCACTCCCTTATTTCGACTTAAAATACCCCCAATGCAATGCAAAAAAATATAATATTTGAAGTCGTAATCCATCAAGGCTAAGTCGGCAATAGAAAAGCTGACCAGAGAATCACTTAACCTCACTGTCTTGCTTGTCACTAGTGCAAATAGGACACACCTATCCTAAAGCTTTGTCTACACTATGACATTACACAATGAGAGTGGAAGTTTTGGCGAGTACATTGTACTGACGCAATCCACTGGCCTGCCTGGTTTACAGTCAGGTCAGTGATCGAATAACTGACTGACTTGAAAACAATCTTTTGTTTTATATTTCGCTCACAAATTAACATTAGATCATGATTTTAAAAAAAGCCGAAATAGCCGAAAAAAAAGAAAAAAAATCGTTTGCCGAATCGTTTTTTATTGATATAAAGTTATTAAGAGGCAAGTGGCTAGACAGAACTCTTTTCTGGAATCGTTTATGCCAGTGTCCCATCATAGTTGAAACTGATTTCCATTATCTTTAGGAGAGTTTGCTAGTATAAAAGCCTTTTGTAGTCCTTAGTCTTCTCAGTAAGATTTTATTTATCGAACTAAAGCACTCTTCACAATTTAATCATCCCATCACACAAGCGCTAATATTTACCCCATAAATTTCCCCTCAACAATCTATTTAAAGCGAGTCCTTGCTTTCATGTTTTACTAGTATAGTGTAGACTACATCGATATGTGTTATGTATCTTTAAACATGATTATTGCGAAAGCTTTTTATCGATAGTCGATGAGCAAATACATTGATGGATAGAGTGCAAACAGCACCGTGATTGACACAATAAAGTGGATATTGATAGTATTCTAATGGTACCTAATAAAGGTAAAGTTTTTTCGTATTTTTTTCTGAAAAGCCTGAATAATTTCTAGTCGTATTTTATTTTATATATTTTATGAAAATTCTCACTTACAAATAGGACAAACAAATTTTCAATTTAACATTTCAATAGCCAAATTAAGAGAATTTTACATAATTCAAATAGCATTTATGGACATAAAGTAACAATAGCCTTAAATAAATAAAACTAAACTTATTAAATTACTTCCAATTTGCATACTCATTAACCAATCTATAGGTTTAATGAGTAATAATTTAAAGGAACATACAAAAAAAGAAGAAAAAATAATACCTACTATTCTTGTGAAGACTTTTTTGACATTCTTTTCTACAGAAATACGCACATTTTACTAGATAAAAACCTGGCAGTTTTAACATAAGACACGATACATTGAACCATGACTATGTATTGCATCAAATATCCAGGTTTCGTAAGCTTTTAGTTGTTTTAATTTCTTAACTTTTGCTTGGTCTTATAGTTAAATTGACAAGTTTTCACAAGTGAAAACGCGTTGTAACAGGGTTAAACTTATATAAACTCTACCTACATATAATTTTTCTGTCTGGGGGCTTGTTGGCTACGGCTTTTCAGTAAACTTTGTCAGCGGTTTAGCAGTGCAACTGATATGTTGCAATTATGTTATTTCGAACACAATTTTTATTGTTCACGAATAAATAAATGAAATTAATGCAAACGTGCAAACATGCAACTGAGCGCATGTCGCTTATAAATCTGGGTAGCCACCACGTGAGCAGTGGAAACCGCCGACACAATGAGGCATTTCACTGTTCCTTTTACCGTGTGTTATTAATTAACACAAAATTATATTTTCTCGAAGAAAAAAGCAGAGTAAGTTGAAAAACGATTGCAGTGATTTTTTAAAGTTTCAACATGTCTGTCTTTTTCTAAAACGATTTGTTAAATATAGGGCAACAATAGGGGATCGGACTACTTTTTTTGATTTCATAAATCCATACTTCTTAGTTTCTGATATCGAACTCTAAAAGAATTGTTGCTCTATCTTTCAAATTGACCGAGTTATAAAGGTTTGAAATTCAAGATTAGACAGTGAGGCACATACCCACGCCATTTGTTAGTAACGCCATTAATCTCCATACAAAAAAATCGTTTTTGAAAGAGACAGCCATATTGAAACTTAAAAAAATCAATGTAAATAAGTTTTTCAACCGATTCTGTTTTTTTCTTCGCGAATCGTCTGCTACTAATCTGTATTTTAAAAATAATTCATAAAATATGGTGAACAGTCCGATCCCCTATTATTTTAATCTTCGATAGCAGGAACTTAAAAAATAAACATTAGTCAAATAAATTGTATCGTATAGGTAAAGTCACCGCTACGTGTCGGTGGGTTGTTGGATTCGGTGTGCAGAGTTCATAACTAAAAAGATATAAAATTGCAGGTCTGGCAATGGCAGAACTGAAAATAGAAAGCGATTATAATGCAGGCGTCATCAAAGTGAACTGTTCCTGGAATATCGAAGCTGCGCCGTATGCTAGTAAAATACACATTATGAGGAATGACGAAAAAATAACTTGCAAGGATGGAGTCAATGTAAGTGACATATTTTATTGACCGAGCGAGCTCAAAGCACGAGCGAAGCGTCTCCGTTTCAGCTTGGCCAAAATTGCTTTTGTATGTCTGTCTGTCTATCTATGTTTGTTCCACTCTACAGATCGCGTTTGTCTTATTATTTCTACATTTATTCCCAAGGCCTTGCAAAAGTTTATTTGGCACGAAAGAGCAGCGTGATTGCGTGCTCGCATTATATAATTCTTAATGGAGTTTTGAATGATGTCATAATTCGAGGAGTGTCCATAGGAACACCGTTTGGTCTAGTTAGTCATTTGGCTAATTTCTAGGGTGTGTGTGTAAGGTAGGCTTCTGTGCAACAGAATAATATCTAGAATATACGAGTACATTGATCATATTATACTATCACACAATGCCATGCTGGGAATGCAACTGAAATTTTCCCCAAAAATAAACGTTCTGTTTTTTCCCGTTTACCAAATATTAATTACAAGTTATCCGTGTGGTGACGGCAGAGTAGAATACATTTGTCACCAACCCCTACTCTTCCCGTAAGAGGCGACTTAGAGACTACACATTGAACAGGGAACGGGCAGCAGCGCTCTCTGATACAGTTACCTTTTAATCTGCGATCTCCAACCCGCCTGCCAAGCGTGGAGATTATGGCAAAACCCTCCACTTAAGTGGAGGAGGCTCATAGTTCAGCAGTGGACTGTAACGGGCCGTTGATGAATTACTAGCTATCTCAAACAAAAATAGAAGAAGGCATTTTTACTTTTTTCCGAATTTTCTAGGCAACTTTTTTCAGCCAGTTAATGATAATGTCAAGATAAATACGTAACTCACGCAAATTTGCATTACATTTCCTGAATATTAAATGTAAAAGTAAAACGACAGCGAATAGGTAATTGATGTTTATACAATATCAAAGAAAAACAAAGTTAAAGTCAAGTTAAAGTAAATAAATGTCACAATACAGTGTGTTGACTGAAAATCAGTGTTGGAAGTATTTTTACTTGCAACGTTAATGCTGAGGCAGCACCTTTTCACATCGTACTGCATCGTATTGCCTTGCGCAAATGTAAATCGTTTTGTTTTGTGCAAATAATACCTAAGTTATTATTTTGTATCTTTGTAGTATGCATTGAGATCTGAATAAATGTATTTTCTTTATTTTTTCTTCTTTCTTTCAATACTGCCGTGGTGTCAATTCTCCAAATTGACTATTCTAATAATTTATTATCTTGCATTCAGACCGCAACCGCACTTAACGAAGTGAACTGCACTTGCAACAAGCTAACTGAGAAGCAAGCCATGTGCAGCATTGTAGCAAATGCACCGGCGAATGCAACGGATGAGGTGTACAGAGCCATCACTTGCCTTGGAGAAAACTGCACGCCGGAAGTAGCAGAAGTCGATGTCTATGGTAAGTCAAATTGTGGTCATCATCACGATTTCAGCCGAAAGAAGCCCACTGTTGGACAAAGGTCTCCCACGAGGATCTCTACATCGGCTTCCCACGACCTTCACCAGACCGTTGGTTAACCTTGTGGGGGGCCTACCCACGCTACGTCTTCCAGTTCGTGGTCACCACTAAAGAATTTTGCTGCCAAAGGGTATTTTTGTAACACCCTGTGTAGATGAATAATATTCAGTTACAAGACTCAAAGCCCTGCCAGGTGGACTGATCACCTGAGGAAGGTCGCTGGTGGTGGCTGGATGAGGAAAGCGGGTGATCGTGCGCTTTAGTGTGCCCTTGGGGAGGCCTACTTCCAGCAGTGGACTGCAATAGGCTGATTGATTGATTGATTGATAAGGCTCATCACACATCAATGTTTTCCCTGGGCGAGATTCAAACTTGTATCCCCGAACTTTGCAGGCGTACTAGGATATGGTCAATGTGGATTGAGCCCGATGATGACATCAAAAGACCGATAATATCTCAATTAGAACTTTCTATAAAGGCCTTAGAGTTTATTGTCTCACAGTTCAGGAAGTTCATGTTCTGTTTTCAGTTCCAGCTACTCAATTGGGCAAAATAATGTCGACTAAGAAGGATTCAGGTGAACATGAAATAGACTGCGTTTTCAGAGGTGTGCCTGCGCCACAGATTACGTGGAAGATCATAAAAAATAATGAGATTAGGCAGGTAAGATGTAGCCCTTTAGCAAACGTGCAATTGTCCGCGCCAAACGACCCGGTAACACAATTAAATTAAGGGCGAGCGTCCACGACGACGGTTGGGATTAACGTGGTATAAAAAGGCGTATACTCACCGTACGTCCAGTTCAAGTTGATACCGGCCTGAACCGAATAAGGCAAGGACACATAACATTTTAATATAAAATCTAAATATCGATTTGTTCAGCGAGCTTGGCGCGGATAAGTGCGCGTTCATCTTTTACGTGAACGTAACCAAGATGGACGTATCAAAGTTTTCGTCAAAGAGATAGCACCGCACAGGACTTGCCGGAGTTCGATGTAAACGAAATAATTTGATTTATGGTATTGTAGCATTTTATTAGAAACATAAGATGAATATACAGATATTTTCTGATATAGTATTTCACCTGTTCACGATAAAATATGAATAAATGGAGATGAATGTAAAACTTGTAGAATAGTTTAATTGATTTTTTTAGTACAAAAAGAAATATTGATCTCATTGTACACCCATAGTATGACCGACAACACATTGAAGTCGCGAAGAAGGTGTCCAGAAACGACATGTATTAGTATTTTAAAGCTACTACGCGATTATTATTGTTGGTAACTTACTTATTTATATTTTAAAACAATTTTTACCAGGTAATAGGAAAGTTCATCAAGACTGCATCTACTTGGGACGCGACCAGCAAAGTCTGGGAAACACGGTCTACATTCAAAGCGAAGACTGAGCAGAAAAGTGTGATGTGCCTGGCGCAGCAGAAGATGAAGACGGGCAAGCTCATGGCATCTCTGTCTGATACAGTCCCGATCAACTCCGCCGGGAAGATTGGTGAGTAAAATAAAATTAATAAAACACGGCAATGTTCCCTAGGAATCATAGCTATAAACGTTCGAAACGCGCTCAGTTTAGCTGCAAGATTTTTCAGAGTCGGTATGAATGAAAGGATCTAAAAATTCATCTGCGGTTGAGTTTGAATTTTGAAAGGAATGATCATTATCTCAGCCGGAAGACGTCCACAGCTAAACGTAGGCCTCCCCCATAGGTTTCCAACGTAAACGGTCCTATGCTACTTGCGTCCACCGGCGGCGCCCAGCAACTTTCACCAGTCATCTGTCCACCAGGTTATCCAACAAGGATTATTATAATCTAAATAACAAGTTTTTAATTTTCATATGATAATGTAGGTGCATCTTTACGATGGCTCTATATTGGCGAAGAAAAATGTCGTGAGGAAGGAATGTACCTGAGAAGAGACTCCAAGGGTGGGTAGGCTTATTTTATTCATCATCATGATCATGTGGGGTTATGGAGACTGAGCTTGGAGCGTACCACTTAAATTCACTAACTTTCATTTGTTTAATTGCTTGTTAACCTTACTTGCGTAAAGAAATATACAATAGGGGATCGGAGTACTTCTTTTTTATTTTATAAATCCAAACTTCCTATCCTAGTTGTTGCTATCGAACACTAAAATCATTATTGCTCTATCTTTAAAATTGACCGAGTTATAAAGGTTTGGAATTCAAGATTAGACAGAGAGGCACATACCCACTTGTGACGTCATTTGTTAGTAACGCCATATAATCTCCATACAAAATATCGTTTTTGGAAGAGTCAGACATATTGAAACTTTAAAAAATCACTGTAATTTCAAACGATTCTGTTTTTTTCTTCGCGAATCGTCTGCTACTAATCTATATTTTAAAAATAATTTTTAAAATATGGTACAATTAGGAACAGTCCGATCCCCTATACCACAAATTCATACAGTAGTTAGTGCTACTTTAGAAAATTTAATGCTTTTGACTCTCGAACTGAGTTTGTTAGACAATACGAGTAAGTGTACTACAATATTATAACTATACTTTGTCTTTTTTGATATAATAATATTAAGATCAAACTTAAGGGACAGTTAAAAAATATTCTAAAATAAACAAACATGCACTAAGCAGACGTAAAATAAAGCGAAGGTCTCACTATACTATCTGATAAATCTAAGACTATACAAGTAATAAAAAATGTTATTATTGAAGACTCGACAAGGTCAAGAAGGGCAGATAGCCATCAAAATAACATGTTAACCATGAATGATACACAAGACACATACACACACTCCTTGGTAATAATATATTATACAAGGCATGTATAGGTAGTTAATGTTGTATCTACGTCAAAAACTCGATCCTTATTTACACAGTGTTTTAGATAGGTTCAAATACCAAAGAATTTTATAATAAGAGGAGTTTCTTCTGGCTGTTCTTCTCCACAGAAGGCGTACACTTGCCATCTTGCTTTGACGTCGAAAAATGATTTTGTTAAAACTTACTTCGAATAAAGACACTTTTATCTTTTCAGTTTATACATTCAAAGATATTAGATTCATTGACTGACCCAGCAGGGAACGGAACCCGTAACTTCGGCTATTATTGGACTACTATTCACACTTATGTTTTAACTGTATTTATTTCTGTTTTCAGGTACTTCTGGAGTGTACGTAGTACTTTCACTGGTTTATGCATTTATTTCAAAATCCCTTGTTTAGAATGAAACATGTTCGTTAGTGATTCGATGAACCGAATAACTTAGGTTTTATGTGAAAATACATTTGAAGGTCTTAATGTCGCCTCAGGCGAAACATGTCAAGAGTGGTTATGCTCCATGCGCTAATTGCTTACATTTAAAAAAGGAGGTTTTCAATTCGTCGAATTTTTATGTAATGTGTATTTTTTTTATCACGTGTCGTCCAATTTTAATGGTTACTTTTTGTTCTAAAAAGGGTGGTCCCATATCAATTTATTAAAGATCTGGCGATGGCATCCAAGACGAAATCATCAGCCTATGGAATGGACGTACCCACGTTGGGACAAGGTGGGGCGCTTGCCCCACACTTTATCTAGATTTTGCTGGAACCTTCGGTGGTTGTTATTGAAATATGGAAAGTAATATTTCTTGGATTTTTTACTTCTGCCCTAGCACAAACAACACTGGGTACACCCATGCATCTAACCAAGTATCGGAAAATAAAATAAAAATTATAGTTGAATTAAAAAAATTCGTCGTGACGTAGAGCCTCTGGGGCACCTCTTGACATGCTTTTGGTCTTTAAAATGATTTGCCAAGCAGATGCTTCGTCAAAATTATCGGAGTAAGTAGTATCTTTAAAATTTCTTTTTGTAAGAGACACTAGCTCTGTTTACCTAGAAAAAAAATGGCTATGAACTTATTTATTCCTTAACTATTTTCTAAATTATTTGTACTGAACATGTTAGCATTTCTTTTTCTTTAATATTGAAATTGATTGCAATTGAATGATTGTACTATTTGTGAGCTGTGAATATACCATTAAATAGGATAGCTACACTAAGATTACACTTGGATGAACAATGTAGGTAGGTATATTAGGAAAATATCTGTGGTTAATATTACCCGCTTGCCAGGTAGACTGATAACCTGAGGAAAGTCACGTGGTGGCTGGATGAGGAAAGCGGGTGATCGTGCCCTTTGGCGTGTGCTTGCTACGTCCAGCAGTGGACTGCAATAGGCCGATTGATTGATTGATTGATAATATTACCAAGTCACGTCAACCAACAGGATGTGTGTCACAGACTTTAAACAAGTCAAATCAAAGTATGTTTTTATTCGAATTAAAATAAACGAAAATTGTTTTTAGGAGATATCATTAGCTAGCAAGAGTTTGTCTATGGTTGGCACGTCCTACATAAAATGTGCATTTATCTCAAATTTCAATAAATTAATCAATCAAAAAACCAAGCTTTAGTTTAGAAAAAATATTCGAATAATAGGGTTTCGAAATCATGTAGAGAACCCGTTATTTTCATGAATCAAAATGCGTGGTACAATCAACGTCGTCGTCGTCGGTTCTATCAAAGTCAAAGTAAAAATTTTTTATTCGAATTAAGATTTTTACAAATCATTTTTCGACGTCAAAGCTATCATGGATGGCACGTTCACTACCAGTGTACGCCCTCTGTGGAGAAGAACGGCCAGAAGAAACTCCACAGGAATTGTATCTTTTGTACTTTTCTTTTAAATATATAAAGAATCATACATGAGTCATAATTACAATCTACTCCGCTGATTTGGAACAACAGTTGACCAGACGTTTTTATCATCTAAGTAATCTTTTATCGTATAATAGGCCTTAGAACATAAAATAGTTTTAATTTTAGCTTTAAATTGGCTATCGGACAGATTTACAATAACATCTGGTATTTTATAATAAAAGCGAATACAGTTCCCCATGAATGAATTATTAACTGTACACAGTCTAAACTTTGGGTGCGCTATTTTATTTTTATTTCTAGTATTTATATTATGTATATCAGAATTCTTAGGAAATAGCATTGTGTTCTTCCGGACATACAAGATGTTTTCAAATATGTACTGTGAGGATACTGTGAGGATATCAATTTCTTTAAACAATTCCCTTAGGGAATCGCGACCACGCAATTCATATATGGAACGTATCGCCCTCTTCTGTAACACAAAGATGTTATTTATGTTAGCAGCTTGACCCCACAATAAAATTCAGTAGGACATAATGCTGTGAAAATAGCTGAAATATACAAGTCTGGCAGTAGCAACGTCAGTCAGTTGACGAATCTTTCTGACTGCGTATGCCGCCGAGCTGAGCCTTGCGGATAACGCATTTAAATGAGGGTCCCATTGTAACCTTGCGTCGATAGTGATCCCCAAGAAAACTGTTTCATTTACATATTGCAAATTTTCGTTATTCAAGACAATAGCTAAGTTGTTGTTCCTTACATTAGGCAATGAAAATTTTATACATTTTGTTTTCTTGGGATTCAACATTAAATTATTTGTCGTAAACCAATCATGGATCTGGGAAAGAGCGTCATTTACTTCGTCAATATCTTGATTATGTCTGCTAACTTTGAAAATTAGAGAAGTATCATCAGCAAATAACACTATCCTAGATCGGTTTTGTACCATAAAAGGCAGGTCATTTATATATACTAAGAATAGGAACGGTCCAAGAATTGAGCCCTGTGGCACGCCGATTTTGACTTTAGATCCCAGTGACTTCGTGCTGTTTGTTTGAACTCTTTGAATTCTATTTTCTAGATAGGAACTGATCAAACTTAGGGCTCCGTCTCTAACTCCATAATGTTCCAGTAACAGCTGACACACTATTCCAGTAACAGCTGACACACGAGACCACCAGTTTCATTATTTTATACTGGTTGGGCGTTTTGGTTTTGACTGTACACATCTTAAGACATAAGTAACTCAAGTGTAATTTTAGGTTTGATTTTTGGTTTAAGGATTGATATAAGAGTTACCTACCTCTGAATGAACGTGGGATATTTACATTTTTATTTTTGTTATAAGAGTCATTCTAAATCGTAGAACTTTAGAATTTAATTTTAAGTAATAAGTACTTATTTATTGAATATCACAAACACAGCTATCTGCTTAAAAATAAAACACCTTTAAATAAATATGCTTGAATTATGTTTAAATGGATGTTTCGATGTTCCATACAGTTTGTATTTGATATTTTGAATGTTTCTAAATAAAGATTTGTGGACAAAACTTTAGTAGTTTTAATTAGATTTACACCAAAGATTAATAAAATTGGGACATTATTCGACTACCAACTTACTCTACTCTACTCAAAATAAGAACATGCCGACCCATTTAGGCAATAGTAGTAGGAGTACGTAGCCACTACGCTACTACGCTGCTACGTCGTAGAGCCTGCTACGGAGGTCTTCGAGTCACGTTCTATCGGCTTCGATTTTCATTACCGGTCGTGTCGTATCGGTCACCAAACCTCCTCCGTGGACTTGCGGAAGAGCGTTCAGCTCTCGAGCTCTGGAAGTCCTGGGTTCGAATCCGGGGGATCTAAGTAGAGAGAGGGGACGCTTTGACTCTCAGTTTTGTTATAAGACATTGCAGTCTGCAAGGCATGTTAATCCGTTCGCGATGGGCATGGCTATCTACGGAAATGAGAACCATTTCAGATGTCTCTGGTGGCTCAAACTAACACTTTACAACCCACCCTCACATAGGCCAAGCAATATTGTGATACTCGTATCATATCACATCATAATTATTATGAATGTGAAAATATATTTGGACGTTTTTTCTAAACTACTGAACAGATTTGGATGAAATTTGGAATAGAGATACTTAGTTTGTAATTTGGATTAACAGATAGGATACTTTTTACGGGAAAATCTTACATGACGCGAAAGCCGCGGGAGGAAATTTTGTAAAATATGTGCGTGGCGACGTGCTTTCCTTTTTTTGCTTTTGTTTGCAATAAAGTGTTTACAAACCACTATACTTGCTTTTTTTACGTGCCCTTGTGAAACCTTAGCTCATAATAGGATACAAAAAGTGCTTTGTGTGACTATTTATTTTCAAATGACGTCACAGTATACTTTTAATGTTGTCCGAGCGATTAAGATAATTAATTGACTAGTCATTTATCACAATTTGGCGAGTATAGCAAGCCTGAGAGGGATGAACAGAATCGGAGTTAGACTTATACCAACCAAAAGAAAGCTATAGTTGGGTTATTATAGGATGAGTTCCGACAGCAATCCTTCATACAACGTTAACAACTTTTTTTTATAATATTCAGTTTAAAAACCATAATAGCTAATAATTAAAAATAAAGTAACTTCACCTCTTATTTTATCATTAAACAGCATGTAATTTAACTTAAAAAATAAATAAATAAACGAAATAATATTACAAAGTTTTTAAAATTTTAATCTCTCAGAGCTCATCCTACAGTAACCCAACTATAGTAAAGATTGAATGTTCAATCACGATTGTAAGCAAAGACGTTTTGCTATTATTAAAATGTCAAATCAAACTAAATTATCAATAGGTAGGTACATACTAAATCTTTCTTTCTCCTTGACAATTATCTCATCTCGTGGTGCGGGTCTTTTTTCTCGTCTTTTCTTTCCATTTCGTTCTATCTGACGTGACTTCTGCGAAAACGTTGCAAGACTCTGGAGTCTTAGTAACAAATTTCACCTCATCTTTAGACTTCCGCTACTTCTGAACCCAGGTTTGTCTAGAAGTGAATAGAGTGCAAGTTCTAGTGAAGTTAAAGTGCTAGTGAACAAAGTGTACTGAAAGTGTTATTTTAAGTGATATTCGAGCGCGATCAAGTGTTTTACGTGACGTTGCTTGTGTAGTACCAGACGTGAGTAATGAAGGACTTGTTTCTCGCAAACAATTTTTTTAATCTCTGAACCCAGCTCGCTTGTATCAATACATGATCTCAGCCGAAAGACCTCCTCCAAGGATCTCCACAACGCCCGGTCCTGCACTGCCCGTATACAGCGGCTTCCCGCGACCTTCACCAGAATGTCGGTCCCTCTTGTGGGGGGGGGGGGCTACCCACGTTTTGTCTTCCAGTGCGTGGTCATCATTCGAACAATACTTATCACTTGTTGATTCGTAACAAAACTTAATTGTATTTAAAAAATACGTTTTCTGGTAGGTATGGCCGAAAAGAGTTAGACGGCCAAGCCTGTCTGTACTGTCTGCCTAACCACACCCCTTAGTAACTAGCCAATTAGCATGAGTAAGAGCCACTGAGTAAAATTTATTATACCTGTCTTGTCTAGTAACCACAGCCCGCCCTACTGGATGTGTTGTTGTTTCATGTGGGGCGCTGGGGCGGTTTGATTCCCGTTTCAGGTGTGAATTTTTTTGTAATCCTTGAATGCAGTTCAAATTAGATGTTAGAAAACTCTTTCGATAAATTTTCCTCAATCAATCAATCAGCCTAGTACAGTCCACTGCTGGGCGTAGGCCTCCCCAAGGGCACGCCAAAGCGCAGGATCTCCCGCTTTCCTCATCCAGGCACCACCAGCGACCTTCCTCAGGTTATCAGTCCACCTGGTAGGGGGGCGTCCCACACTACGTTTCCCGAGGCGTGGTCTCCATTCGAGAACCCGTCTGCTTCAACGCTCGTCGGTTCTGTGACAGACGTGGCCAGCCCACTGCTACTTCAGCTTGCTACACTTCTGGACGATATCAACCGCCTTGGTCCTCTGCCGGATAATTTCCTATCTAATTATTTTAAGTACTCTTCAGGTAGCATAGTCGTAGGACATCCTGTATAGGTACTGTAGCAGCTGTAGCCACTTTAGCTACAGCTCGCTACTTAGTAAAAACGCACTGTTTATAAATAATATTTTATTATATTTGATTTTACAACTTTAGCACTGGAAATAATACTATCGTCCGCACTCGACGGCGGACGGCAGATGAGAACGTCAAACTTCCACGGCCCCAGCCCGTCTGAAGTTTCTATCGTTCTCTTTCTAAACTGAATAGTTAAAAAGAGAACGAATATATTGCAAAAAGAATACTATCGCCAGTATCAAACTACATAGCACTCGGACCAACGAGGCCCGATGCTACAACTACCCCCGGTCTCCCCTGAAAAAATTTTTTTGGTTGAAGACCCAAAAAATTTTTTTGCTAGTTACAAACTACCTACCTAAGAGAGGGAAAAATTCACTTAATAAAAATCTAATAAAAAAAAACAATGGAAGACTTAGATCCTGGACTTAGCTAAAGTCTAATTAACAGAAAAATATTTTCTAATAATTTTTCTAAATAAAAAACCTCTCCAAAAATTCTTAAAACAGGACCCATATCTTACCATCCTAAACCAAAGCTAACAGCTACCTCAATTACAAAATGCAAACCCTAACCTGAATCTATAAAATTCTTCAAAGACATAGCATGCAAAATTTAAAATGAAATTTAGAACATTTAAGTTAACGAAAAAAAAATTAAATCAAGATAATCAAAACAATGTTAACACCAATCACAATACTCAAGAATCTCAAGAATTAAATTATATTTAATTTAAAAGCAAAATAGAAAAAGAAGTTAAGGTGTTAAAATTGAAGCTATGTTTCCAAAGAAAGAGAAGTTAACATACCCACTAACAAAGAAGAATACAACCAATTAAGCATAACGCATATAGAAAAAACAATCAGATGAGCTAATATATAAATGTTGTTTTTTTATATGAAAAATTATTTTCTTTTCATTCAGGCATCACTGACGTCCTGAAGTACATCTTGCGTCAGTAAGGAGGTGTAGAAGAAAATATTAATGATTGTTTAAATATAAAAGTTTTATCAGCCCGCACATGAAACAAATAATAGGATCAATACACAGAAAAAACAATATAGTAACAACAATATCAAGATAACTAGCGACTAGGAAGAAAAATAATTATTTAGTCTAAGATACAAGTACATTACATGTCTTCTTACAAGATACAATATCATATTCAAATTATTAAATATGTGGATTTGAAAATGACAACAACTTGGATTGGTATATGTAATGAATTGAAAAAAAAAATATATTACCTATCACCTCTCCCCATATCCTAATACCATACCTCATCATAACCCATAGAAATCTCAACCTTTTACTAACCTAGAAAAGGACAGATAGAATACGTGTGATCCTAAACAGACCACCCTACAAAGCTCCTATGTCTCTTAAAGCAGGTGTATCAACTGTGCCTAATCAGCCAACTAACAGCGCAAACAATCTCAACCTAACCATCGTACACGAAACCTCAACTACCTCATCTACCAAACCACTTAGAAAAAAATACAAACAATTCGTAAAAACTAGTGACAATAATGCATTTATGTTTTATTTTATATTATGCAGGTCACCTAAGCATAACCCCAAAAGAAATTACCTACCTCAATACAATAAAAGGGAATTCAATAAAATATAAATAAAAATAAATACGTAAACATCTGTTTACAAAAGTGACAGACCAAACATTCAAATAGTTGAACTGTAAAGAATTAAATAAAATATCTTTCATTTTTGAAACTATTTCCCTTTCCAACTTTAATGATTCCAACACCAATGTGAAATCTTTTCCAAACTAGAGGAAGAAAATATATTTTTTTAAATCTTTAGCGAACATAAAACTTTTTCAATCTATTTACATGAACCAAATAAGTACGAGTTGACCTACCCGTTTTTCGAATAATATAGTTACGGTCATTTACGCGTCTTACGATAACAAATGGACCTTTAAATAGTCTACATAATTTGTAAGTTCTTCCAGTAACACGTTTAGGAGAATAAAGCAAGACCAAATCATTAGGCTCAAACTGTTTTACTACCGTCTTTTTGTCAAATAGCCTTTTTTGTCTAAAATGTGCTTTATTAATCCCGGAAATCGCCCGCCGAGATAAGTCTCTAACCAAGTCAATTTTTTGGTTCAAAGTGTTAACATTTTCAGTCCCATTAATTCCTAAATCCATATCAAGTACCGTACGCGGTTCCCTACCATACAAAAGAAAATGAGGAATTACCCCTGTCGTAATTCCTCATTTTCTTTTGTATGGTAGGGAACCGCGTACGGTACACTGTAGCAGCTGTAGCCACTTTAGCTACAGCTTGCTACTTAGTAAAAACGCACTGTTTATAAATAATATTTTATTATATTATATTTGATTTTACAACTTTAGCACTGGAAATAATACTATCGTCCGCACTCGACGGCGGACGGCAGATGAGAACGTCAAACTTCCACGGCCCCAGCCCGTCTGAAGTTTCTATCGTTCTCTTTCTAAACTGAATAGTTAAAAAGAGAACGAATATATTGCAAAAAGAATACTATCGCCAGTATCAAACTACATAGCACTCGGACCAACGAGGCCCGATGCTACAGTACTTATTTTCTTTTATTGTACAGCCAATTTAGAGCCGAGAATATCACGCAATGTACTCAATTTATTTATTTATTTTATTTTTATTTATTTATTTTGCATTACTACAGCACAAAATTCACAATGACCATTAATATTATATTTTGTGATGACTAATATAGACTAAAGAACTTAAGGTAACCAACTTATTAAACAGCGGACCCTGCACTAAGCACAGCTTGTATCGCAGGGCCCCGATACTCGATTTTCCTTTGTATTGCTTGCTGTCAAGGAGAACAGCAGAAAAATAGCAAATTTATAATATTCAATTCGGCTAAGACAATAAGAACGGGCCATTGATTTGATTCGAAGACAATAAACATAATAAAACATGGGTATAAAACACAGTGTGAGTGGGTGTAGTTGTGGAGTAAGTGTGTGTGTATGTGTATGTGTGTGTGTGTGCGCGTGCGTGCTTGCGGATGAAATCAAGTCTCTGATAGTGCTATGATTTCTTCTGTTTGCGAGTAATTCATGCTTACCAGCCACATTTCTATTTTAGATTTAGCTTCGTGGTTTGATGCGGTTTTGAGTTTTGGCAACTTTTGACACACTTTGTTAAATAAATACGGGAACATAAACTTTGGCAAACGCTTTGCAAAAGTAGTATGAGTAGTTGGAACCATAATTTTGAATTGTCTTTTGCTGAGCAGCTCCTCGTACTCAGGCGAGCTACATACAAATTTATGCATTGAGACTACTACTCTTTGTATGTACAGTTGACGAACCCTTAGAACTTTTACTTCATTGTAAAGACAGTCCGTACTAAATCTGAACGGTTTCCTTAGCATTACCTTGAGTAAAGCCCTTTGGGCTCGCTCTAACGGGATTACTACGGTTTTGGCTGCGCCACCCCAGACACGAATGCAGTACAAGATAAGAGACTGACATAGAGCTTTGTATACCGCTAGCAGGGTTTCTATTGACGCAGAATCTCTAAGAGACTTCATCACAAACATTTGCCTTCTAACGCGAGAAGTTAATACTGAAATGTGCTTTTTAAAAGACAGATTTTCGTCCAAGGTAATGCCAAGGTACTTCAGATTGGCTGTTCGTGCGAAGACACTACAGTTACAAGTAGGCGAGAGCTGGCTTGGCAACTGAAGCGACCCGCAACTGTGTGAGTGTAATCTAAGGGTAAAATTTGAAGACGGTTGTGAGGCACGGGTCTTGTGAAAAGCAATGTATTTGGATTTGGAAAGGTTTAAAGTCAAAAGATTTTTATCAAGCCACTCTGCGACCTGTTTCAGGCCAATCTCAGCTATTTCATAGACTCCCTTCCACTCAGAGCCGTGAAAAACTATTGCCGTGTCATCAGCATAACACAAAACATTCGCATTCCGCAAGGTTAGCTCCAACTATTAACAGTAATTACTATAACTAATTACTTACGTAAAACCATTAAAGATTTGTAACTTGATTAAAAATCCTAGAACATGGTAGTAAATATTTTAATACGTACAGAAGCCAGCACGCGAGGCTGAACACTTTTACCTCGAGAGCGCTTTTATCCCGTAGCGGCAGAGGCGATTTCCGTTATGCGAGTACCTAGCTGTGTATGCCGGCTAATGTAAAGAAAAGTAAGTTTTAGCCGAAAAAGACCGGCAAACTAGATATTGTTATGGTTTATGGTTATTGAGCAGGAAAGCGATTGTAGAAATGACTTGATAAATATCTTACTTTAGAAGAAAATACTGCTTTTTTCAATTCGAAATTATGCTCCATAATGTCGACTGGGTCGTTACGTCGAGTTTCGTGACGGTGCGAAGCGTAGATGAATCCTGATTGAAATACAGTCAGAATAAGTTATTGCAGACTTACCTAAAAGATGATATCTTCAGGTCTTGACACTTGAGTCTACTCAGGTATTCAAGGCTAGACTGTAAGTAGCGGATCCAGGGAAGGACAATCACTGACAATGTCTGTTACAAGGGCTAAAGCCCCAAATCATCACTAAAGATATTTTTCTCTAGTTTAGAAAGGTACTAGGAACATTCTATTCAATTTACAACCTTTTTGTTTACAGATTTTAGAGAATCAATTTAGTTCTGATAGAATTTCACGTAAAATTGTGAAATTCTGATTTAAATCATCACGACTAAATCGACTCTCGTTCTATAACCTAATTAAAATTATTTTTTACACTAATATTATAAATATAATATAATAGTGGAATAGTGTAAAATGTAGTGTAAAATTAATTTTAATTAGGATAAAGAACGAGTCGATTTAGTCGTGATCATTTAAATCAGAATTTCATGATTTTATGTGAAAATGTATTTGGATGTTTGTTCCGCTTTCACACGCCTAAAGTACTGAACAGATTTAGATGAAATTTGGAATGAAGATAGTTTGTAATCGGATTTTTTTTCGGGAAAATGTCTAATTCCCACGGGAAAAATCTTACACAACGCGAGCGTAGCCGCGGGTGGAAAGCTAGTATTAAATAAATGTCTGTGAGTATGTTAAAACATCGGTTTGAAATAAAAAAATAAAAAATTATCAACATGCATGGATCTTCGTAAAAATAATATTGTCATACACAAATACTAAAAAACAAAACTGGTATAACAAGATGCAAGTGCATCGTTCTAACTTAACTTGAAATTAAGTCTTCTGTCTGAAATGGAGAGGGTTTTCTTTGATAATGGAGACGAAAAAAAACAAGAGGGTAGGTTGCATAATTTTATTGGGCTGAGATCGTTGTGAACGACTATTTAGTTCACTGAGGCTACACTAGGACGAGCGAACGTGTATACAAAATGCAAATCGACTTGCCTGCATAATATTTAACGATGAACTTATATAAATTGCAGATTAAAAATTAGAAATAACTTACCTCGATCGGAGGAAACTGATCATGTGAGCAGGTTCAGAGGGCTTAACTGAATCCCGCTACATCAATTTTACCTTCAGGAGACAAGTTAGTATTTTATAATAATTAAAATAAAAACATGAAAAATACAATACAATACATCAACACACAACATACCTACATACAATGTTAAAATACTTTAACATTCTTACTTTTTTATTTACTCATTCTCGATAGACAAAGGGAAAGGAAACCCATACAGCCTAGTCTTAGCCTCGTAAATTATCAATGACATTTTTTTATTAGCCGTGATGCACTTCTAGTACTATGGAATGTCTATCCGAATACCTCACTAACACACACAAGAGGGCTTCAGTGTCCGTTCCGGTTCCTGATACAGCCTAGTCTTAGCCTCGTAAATTATCAATGACATTTTTTTATTAGCCGTGATGCACTTCTAGTACTATGGAATGTCTATCATAAACCATGTACGGAACTGGAAATCATTAAAATTGTAATGTCATTGAATAATACGAAAGCTGTAGGATACGACCATGTTTCGACACATATATTAAAACAGTCTGTACAAGCAATTGCACATGTATTATGCTACCTAGTCAATGAATCTTTTGTCCAGGGTAAGTTTCCAACAAAACTAAAAAAATCGATTGTGAAGCCCTTATATAAAAAGAACGACAAGAAAAATTTGAACAATTACCGTCCAATTACATTAATACCGATTCTTTCGAAAGTTTTTGAAAAGGCAATGCATGACAGAATAACAGCCTTTTTTGATAAAAATAACGTGATACACAGGGACCAGAATGGCTTTCAACGAAATAAGTCTACTACTCTAGCATGTTATTCTTTAGTTCAATGCATCACTGAGAACATAAATAGGAAAATACCTACTGTTTCTGTTTTTTTCGACATGAGTAAGGCATTTGATTTTGTCGATCATCAAATTCTACTGGCGAAGTGCGAGAAATACGGAATCAGAGGTCCGACACTAGATTGGATTAAATCCTATTTATCTAACCGAAAACAATGTATCGAGATCAGTAAACTTAATGACAAAAAAATGGTGTCGGTATACAAGTCTCCATTTGATATTAATAAAGTAGGGGTACCACAGGGGAGCATATTGGGCCCTTTGTTGTTCGTTATCTATATAAATGACCTTCCACTTTCGTGTAAACATCGGACAATTATGTATGCAGACGATATCTCGGTTATAGTGCCTCATAATGATAAAAATGTATCTCACGAAACAGAAATAAATAACGCAGTAGAATCTATTAATAACTGGTTAAAAAGTAATAATTTATTGTTGAATTTAGAAAAAACTACCTATGTTCAGTTTACAAACTACATGACAGGACGGTATAAACTGAATATACAATGTCAGCAACAAATTATAAATGAAACGAGCGAGACCAAATTTATGGGGATTACAATTGATCAGCATTGTGGATGGAAATATCACGTTCAAAACTTATGTGCTCGACTGGAAAGATTTGTCTTCGCTTTGAGACGACTGAGATGTATAGCTGGCGAAAATACTGCGCTTACAGCATATCATGGATATATTGCTGCTGTGCTAAGTTATGGTCTCATTTTGTGGGGCAATTGTACTGATATTAATAAAGCATTCATGGTTCAAAAGAAATGCATAAGGGCTGTGTGTGGGAAAGGACCTTTCGACACATGTAAACCCCTTTTTAAAAAATGTAAAGTTTTGACATTAACTTCTTTGTACATATATCAAGCGTGTATCTTTGTTAAGGCGAGTCCAAATTTTTATAAACAAGTCGAATCAAGTTCAAGACTCCGCCCAAGAGACCTTTCAAAGCTTGTGGTGCCTCATTGCAATACTGCTTTATATCGCAAAAATTGTCATGTAATGTGCATTAAGATGTATAATAATATTTCGCGTGACTTAAGAACATTACCTATGAACCTCTTTAAAAAAAAGTTGCGTGAGTGGTTACTGGAACGATGTTTTTACAATATCAATGAATTTTTTAACACATCAATTTGACATTTTACTGTACATAACATTATTTTTATTAAATTACAATAGGATTGCATGATTTTATGTCAAATGAAATGATAATGATTTAAATGTTGGACTTTAAAGATTTTAATGTATTAATAATTTGTAGTGGGTAGTATTGAATTGTATATTTAATTTTATATTTTTTAAATTTTTGCATGCCAAAACTGGCGGATCGCATGATACCTTTTAAATAATCTAAGAACTCTGTAAACTGTGTATCCGTGCAAATAAAGATATTCTTATTCTTATTCTATCCGAATACCTCACTAACACACACAAGAGGGCTTCAGTGTCCGTTCCGGTTCCTGATACAGCCTAGTCTTAGCCTCGTAAATTATCAATGACATTTTTTTATTAGCCGTGATGCACTTCTAGTACTATGGAATGTCTATCCGAATACCTCACTAACACACACAAGAGGGCTTCAGTGTCCGTTCCGGTTCCTGATACAGCCTAGTCTTAGCCTCGTAAATTATCAATGACATTTTTTTATTAGCCGTGATGCACTTCTAGTACTATGGAATGTCTATCCGAATACCTCACTAACACACACAAGAGGGCTTCAGTGTCCGTTCCGGTTCCTGATACAGCCTAGTCTTAGCCTCGTAAATTATCAATGACATTTTTTTATTAGCCGTGATGCACTTCTAGTACTATGGAATGTCTATCCGAATACCTCACTAACACACACAAGAGGGCTTCAGTGTCCGTTCCGGTTCCTGATACAGCCTAGTCTTAGCCTCGTAAATTATCAATGACATTTTTTTATTAGCCGTGATGCACTTCTAGTACTATGGAATGTCTATCCGAATACCTCACTAACACACACAAGAGGGCTTCAGTGTCCGTTCCGGTTCCTGATACAGCCTAGTCTTAGCCTCGTAAATTATCAATGACATTTTTTTATTAGCCGTGATGCACTTCTAGTACTATGGAATGTCTATCCGAATACCTCACTAACACACACAAGAGGGCTTCAGTGTCCGTTCCGGTTCCTGTCGGAAACCGGAAGCTTACACATGACGCCCTTGTATGAACTGCTGCCACAGGACGTAAAACAAAATACATAAAATTTCTTAATTTCCTTTATACACCGTGAAATTTAAGTGGTTGTTTTTCGTTAAATGGAGTGTTCAGCCCATTAAACTGAACAACTTTCCTCAAGGAACACGGGCTGTAAAACGACAAAAAGAAATGGCCCATTCATACAAAACCGCGCGAACAGCTGATTGATTTACTATGGGGAAAGCAATTTTTTTTTCAATTGCCAGCCCATGTTCCTTGGGGAAAGTTGTTCAGTTTATGGACTGAACACTCCATTCCTACCTACCTACATACATATTTTATCGCGTTGATCATTTCCATAAATGGATCTTTTTTCGTATTCACATTACGGCGCCATAAATATATTCGAGTCTGCAAAATTTTCTCAATTATTATAATTATCTTTTCTATAATATCGCTTTACAGCTCTCCATTGCGACACGATGCGCTGCGTGTGGGTTCAATCGGGCGCTATGAAGGGATTTTCTGGATCTGAACACTAATTACCTTTTTGTGGATAAATCTATGATGAGGTCGGTGGCCGATCTTACAACCCACACGCACGATAAAGAAAAAACAATTATTTTAAGATATACAATGGTGTCGATTCCCGGAGCGAAACTAAATTTAAATTTAATCTTAGTCTTGCCACTTTCTGACTCACGACGATGAAAAAGGACAGGAGATTGTCAACCATTGTGAGCGCCAAATTTTATAGCGCACGTGTGCCATGTAATTTTAAACGGCTTGTTTTAGGATCCTGCTTAAAATTGACGTTTGTAATATAAAATTTGACGTTTAAAAGAGCCGACAATCTCTGTTTAAAAGAGCCGACAGTCGTTGGTCAGAAAGTGACAAGACTAAGATTAAACCTGCAGTGGTAGGAGAAAGATGTGTGGGGGCAGAACTCGCCCAGGGAGAGCGAGGGAGTGGGGAGAAATATCCGATGCGCCGCGAGTCCGAAGGGAGACAACCGAACTGGGAATTAGGGGTGAAATAGTTCTCCACACAGAGCCTCCCGTCTGCGCTCCGTCGCAGGCGTCTCCCATCAGACATACATACATAGTATCACGCAAAATAAAAGGAATTAGGCTGGAAGGTTAAAGCCAAATCAGTAAATGCGCGACAAGACTAACTGTATTAAGAACTACCGATAGTCACCTGGCTGTTAAGCCAGGATTTGGAAAGGAAAAGATCTAAACTAGCCGACAGTAAATAGAATATATTGAGAAAAAGCACAGAATTGGTTTAAGTTTGGTCCAAAGCCTACCTGCAACTGAAGACACACACAAATCAGGTAATCTGTTATTATTATCTTCGCTATTTAAAAGATCTATTGGCACCAGTAGATAAATTATTTTGCGGTAAGAGAGAGAAAGTGTTTTTAAAATGGTCTTCAAGAGCACTAAAAAAATATTTGGGAAGTTAGCCTATCCTAAACGAGAATATCGCGACTTTGATTAATGTAACGGCGGTGTCTTCGTGCTGGTCCAGCAGAACTCCCAGAATGGATTGTAGCAACCGTTCGAGACATCCAGTAGGTAGGGGTTGGGACGTTCGCTTCTATGCTTCAGGATTGGTGCTCATCTTATCCAATCCTCGCACCCGCGGTAAATAAGACCGCGCGGGGCTGTAAAAGGAGGAGAAAGTAAAACCACTGGCTAACAGATGGACTACAGGGAGAAAGTTAAAAGGAACAGAACGTTGCTAAAGAACTACGAGAGGAAGACGAGGTGCGGAAAAACTTACCGGTTGAAGAATAAACGAATCACAATAATTCGGGCATTTGGCCACAAAACTAAATTCGCGTAAACAACGCGTAATAAGCCGCTAGGGCATGTTACTGAAGACACAACCTTAGAAAAGGCTTTGAAATTAATAAAAAAAAGGAGATAAACATTTAGATTGTTCTTGTGTCGAGAAAAAATATCAGAATGAATGAATGTCGGGAAAAATCGAACGTGTCAGCCAAAAAGGGGAATTTAAAATTTGAAAGACAGTCAAAAATGCGCCTAAGCAAAAAAAGAAAGGACGAGATTAGGGGAGAAGATCAAAAAAAGGTTTAGAGCCGCAGCGGAATGCTGCAGTACCCTCAAACGACGCAAAAAGAGAGGAAAGTCGGCTAAAAGAAGAAAAAAAAATTAGCAAAGGAGAACTAAAATTAAAGATGATCCAAATGAATGAAACGCCAGAGTAGTTGAAAGACGAGATGGTTAACGATGAACCATCATGGCTAATCATCCGCCAAGCAAGAAGTCAGGTAGGCGTATGGAACACTCAGACCGTTGCGAGGATCTTAAAACAGCAGACGGTTGCATGCATCCGAGGTCCAACTGAAAGTATGAAGAGAGGAACATTAATGGATCCAATTTTATGAAAGAGAAGAATGAAAAGAATCGTTAGTTAAATAGCAGTTAAAAATTGTCATTAATTAAACAACAGTTAAGAGTAACATTAATTAAACAGCCCGGGCTCCTAAGTTAACTAACAACTAAAGTCCTAAAACTAACGCAACCTAATCATTAACCTAACCTAACATTAGAAGACCTATACAAAACACATAGCGTTATAAACAATCAAAAGATAGGACTGCAACGCAAAAACCTAAGTTTATACACCTATGGACTTCCAAGTCTAATGACTAAGCCTAGGAAAACTCGAGTTTGTATGTCATGTCAATAGACTAGTAGCGTAAGTTAAGGGGTTGAGACTAATTGGATAAGTCTCACCTATCTCAAGAACACTGTGGAAAACAACAAGTGTTTGGCCACAAAAAAAAAATTCAAACGTGGAACATCCACAAATAAGCGTCGAAGATGGACGACCGATTACGAAAAAAGGCGATGTGTCTTCAAGGGATTGACAGACAACTTCTAAAATCGCGCCCGAAAAGTTTTGACAGTTGCCGAATGCAAACAGCTGACCGCCAAATAAAATTCAAAATAAACGGTGGAAAAAGGTACGCAAAAAAAAGATGAAGCGTGGCTTGGCCAGAGTTGGACGCGGGCCACACCCTCAAAGGACAGAAAAAATAGTGGGTACATTACTTTAAAATATCTTTAACATGATAAGTACCCACGTGGGGCGAATCGTAGTCTTTCAGCTCATAAACTTGCGGAGAGACAACTTTGAGAACACGGGTTTTAATAAAACGGGGAGCAAATTTACTAGAGAAGTAGTCGGCTCCAGAGGAGCGCGCGAAATTACGTCTCCAGACAATGTCACCTACGTTGAGAGCGACGGAATGCCTATTTTTGTTATAATAGCGGGAATTTCGTAAGAAAGAGAAGGATAAATTATCTGCAACTTTTGCATAGACTTCGTCTAACGATGATAACATCGCAGCGTGCGTTGCCCGACTTTCTGCTAAATTGTTGCATCGAGTCTGGCGTTCGTCACGCGATGTGTCGAGAACGACGTCTCTACCAAACATAAGGAAGTTTGGTGAAAATGATGTGGATAAGTTGATGCAGGAATTCAGGTATAACTTAACTTTGGGCAACATACGAGCCCATTGTCTGTGGTTATCCCGTACCAACATACTCAGACAAGTAACTATAGTCTGATTATACCGTTCGACGGTATTAGCTTGTGGGGAATAATAAGGGGTATAAAAGGGGCGGGAATTGAATTTAGTTAAAAAGTTATTAAAATGGTAACTTCTGAAAACGGTAGCATTGTCACAAAGAACAGAACGAGGAACACCAAAATTATAGAATATTTGGTTCTCCAACAATTCGCAGATAGATTTGGCATCTACTTTTTTTAGGCTAAACAGCCAGACATATTTGGAAAAAACATCTACCACGGACAAGATATATTTGAAACCGTAGTACGCTGTGGGAAGGGGACCAATGAGGTCGATGGACAACATTTGAAGGGGAGCAGAAACTACTTTGGGGTATAGCATTTGACCTCGTGGCTGTGCATTTGATATTTTATAAGACTTACACGTTTCGCATTCGTTGAGGATTTGGGTGACATCCCTAAACATGTTTGGCCAGTACAAGGCTTTTTTAATGTTGAGATAGGTTTTCGTGATGCCAGGGTGTATTTGGGGGAAGGTGTTATGGGCTTCCCAAACAGCTTCACGGACCTTTTCCTTAGGCAAAACGACGCGCCAAGATTCACCTGTCAAAGGGTTTAACAAGGGAACGTGGCGGAGTAAAACACCGTCGCGAATGCAATAGGCCGGAAACATTTGCGGATGCTCACTAGCACCTCTATAAACCTTTTTATACCACTCATCCGTAGTGAAATCTGGACCGCGGTCAAAAGTAACGGAAGCAACAAAAGCTCTTGATAGGGCGTCTGGAACAACGTGGTGAATGCCTTTCCTATGAACGATATCAAAATTGAATTGCGAAATAAGGGTAGACCAACGAGCTAGACGGCCAGAAGGGTTGTCTAAGGTCATTAGCCATTTGAGAGCAATATGGTCCGTAACGATCGTGAACTTAGTACCATCGAGATAACCACGGAAGTGCTTGATGGATTCGAGCACAGAAAGTAACTCTCTCTCGGTTGTACTGTAGTTACGTTCTGCTTTAGAAAAAAGTTTAGAAAAGTAAGCGATAGGGTGTTCTTTATCATCAATGATCTGTGAAAGAACCGATCCTAGACCAACTGATGAAGCGTCACAATGCAAAATAAATGGCAAAGAAAAATCAGGACAAGCCATAACAGGAGTGTTGACGAGAGCATCTTTCAGCTTTTGAAAAGCTAGGTTGGCTGAATCATTCCAGTCAATTGGATCACGACCCTTCCTTTTACCAATCATAACCGTAAGTGGAGCAATGATCGACGAGAAGTTATCGACGAATCGTCGGTAATAAGAACATAGACCTATAAAACCACGAAGAGCCTTCGCAGTGGTAGGAACTGGAAAATCCCGAATAGAATCAAGTTTAGAGGGATCGGTTTTCAATCCTTGTTCATTTAGAATATAACCAAGGTACTTCAATTCAGACTTACAAAAATCACACTTTTTGATGTTCACAGAAAGACCTGCCTCCTTAAGACGATCTTTAACCTTCTTCAGCAACATCAGATGTTCGTCAAAATCACGAGAAACAAGAATTAAGTCATCAACATACCCAAACACACAATTATCAGAATTACTAGTGAATTCATAATTAACAATCATGTCGGTTAGACGTTGCATCTCAGATGCGGCGTTAGTCAAACCAAATGGCATCCTAACAAATTCGAATAGACCACGTTGAGGTACGTTGAAAGCAGTTTTCTCGCAACTTTCTTTATCGGCGAGGGGAATCTGCCAAAAAGCGCTTCGAAAATCAAGGGAAGTAATAAAACGAGCTCCACGAAGGTTATCCAAAATGTCCTGAATACGAGGAAGAGGATACGAATCTCTAATCGTGACACTATTCAGTTTACGACTGTCAACGCAAAAACGTACAGAACCATCTGGCTTAGTTACCATAACAACTGGACTAGCCCATGAAGAACGAGAGGGTCGAATAACACCAGCCTCGAGCATTTTGTCAATCTCCTCATTGAGAATCTTAAGTTTAACTGGGGAAAGTGGATAATAACGTTGGCGAATAGGTGGACCAACGGTATTAATCTTGTGGGAAAGCCAACTGGTTTTACCCAGACCTATTTTGTCAGACGAAATCTCCTCGAAATCCTTAATCGCTCGTTGAAGCTCGGACTCTTGCTCTGGAGATAAAAAAAAGCGTGGTTGAACTTGGCGAACCTCGTTAACGTAAACCTTCTTTGAAAAAGAATCCTTGGGCAAAAAAAGGCTGCCGCGAATATTCTTTTCAAAGGCCTCACTAAACACGGCGGTTAGACCAAACCTATTAGAAAACTCCATACCTAAAATGATGGGAGAAGAAACATGCTCCGCAACTAGGAAGTCATGAAAAAAAGAAATACCATTAAACGTGGTTAAGAGAGAAACTGATCCTAAAATAACCATAGGCGATCCATCGGCCGAAAACACAGAGGGTCGAGAACCGGTGATAAAAGGAGTATTCAAATTTTCCTGGAGAAACTTCCGGGAAAGGAGCGATAACTGCGCGCCAGTATCTAAAAGGGCTTCGCAACGTTGGTTCGAAAGGCGGATCTCGATAAAAAGACGATTGTCGGTGGAATCCCTTAAATGTACCGGAGAAATCTGAACATGATGATATCTCCGGTGGTAAACTAGTTTTTTTGAAGTTTGTTACAATTTGGACAATCTCGGGTCAAAAAGCCAGGTCTCTTGCATTTAAAGCAAATCTGGCCCGGTATATTGGGACACGAACGATAAGAATGTCCAGGCTTGTCGCATTTGGGACATAGCGCGGACGTACTCGCGACAGAAACATTATTAGTAGTGGCGCAAATAGCGGGGATGTCACGCGAAAGAGCCTTCTGCGTCGGGTGATCATACGCTTCGAAATTAGCGGCGATCTCCAACAAAGTATCCAAGGGTCCAGGGTTCGCTTCCAAAATTCGACGCGTAAAATCAAACAACTTACGCTCTCGTATTCAAAGGTAAAATCTCAGGTAATATTTCGCGTTTTCATACAAAATGGAGTAAGAGATTTGACATATTATGTGTAATGTTATTTTTACTTTTGATTTTTTTTAACAGGTAACGACTACTAATACCATAACGTGAAGAAAGGAAGCAAGGATTTTTTACTTTATTATTGTTTTTGATACGGGAAGCCAATAAATGTGATATGACTCCTAAATTGTCCTACTGATTGTTTCGTAGAAAGCTTTTGGACAACTGGGAAATTCCCTAAAACTAACCAAAAATGTAAGTAACGAGGCTGCTATGCCGTATTCTGCTGCCTAAGCGAAATTGAAATCTACTCATCAGTGAATAGTGTCTAGGGAAAGGTAGGTGTTGTAGGAGTGTTGAAATCGTTTGCCAAACAGATAGTCGGTCTCGAAGACCCTGTTCGACAAAGACTCAGGTGAAAAGTAGAGTTATTGAGTGAGTGAATGTAGAATGTGTTTTGTGATGGGTTTTGAAGTGTGAAGTTGTTCACGTTTAGGTGGAAGAGTAAATAGGGGGAATATTTAAAATTTGAAAGACAGTCAAAAATGCGCCTAAGCAAAAAAAGAAAGGACGAGATTAGGGGAGAAGATCAAAAAAAGGTTTAGAGCCGCAGCGGAATGCTGCAGTAGATACATATGACCTCCCGGCAATAACTATACCAGTGGCAGACGGTAGCCTTGCTTAGGCACTCTTGATTTTCTTCATTCCATGGGTCTTGGATTAACACCATATTATACTCCCATTTATGCGCAAAAGCTTATTATACAAGATAAAATTGATAAAATTAGGATTGGGTTAAATTTATTTTGATATTTTCGAAAAAAGTGCCTGTCGTTCGGGTTATTATGTTTTTCTGAAATTCCTTTCTGGGGGGGGGGCAGGGAGGCAATCTTGGTCCCTAAAGTTGTGCAACTAAGGATTGAAAGGGAGCCCAGGGGTGGTAGTCTAATTTGTCCCACTACCGGTCAAAGGGGCCTGAGATCTGCTTGTTTTACAAATCTGGGGCCCAATTTGTACGACTATTACAAATTGGGCAATTTGTACGATTATTGGTTAAAGGGAGCCCGGAGGTAGCTATCTGGGGCTCAAAGGCCCCAGATTTTTGCCACTAGTGGTCGAAGAGAGCCCGAGGTAGCGATCTGGGGACCAAGGGCCCCAGATTTGTGGCCCTGGGGAGGAAAAGGGACCCACTCAATGAATTTTAATAACATACCTGTTGCTTGACGCCATAATGGACATAGACGAACGATGACGATGACACATTTTTTCTGTAGCCACCAAGCCATGATCTTCGGCAAATACCTCACATTGTTCGCGGTTTCCTAGGGTCCTGATTTATTTGGCCAAACTCCACATAGTCATTATCTCTTCGATATTTAGTTGCCGAAAAGGCTCTTGAGAAGGGTTCCATGCATTAGTAAGCCCTGAACTCGTAGACGGCCCGGGGGACTCCATGTCATGGGTTTCAGATGCCATTGTCGTAAAATCGGTGTCCAGGAAAAGTGCCAAAGTCGTAAGCGCGCGAAAGTCGTAAAAAATCGAATTAATGTACTCGTAATAAACGCAAGAAAAGTAACGAGAAGATAGCGAGAACGAGACGAGTCTTGAGAAAAGTTTGCAATTTCTCACCAAAAACCAAAGAAAGAAAAACGTTTCATTTCACGAATATAGACAAATTTAATGGAATGTTATAAGAAAAACGTTCCCTTTCAACAGTTTAATAAAAATAATGTACTGAAAGATGAGCTGTATGGGCTTATTTGTCTACCTTTTCCTTTGTCTGCCAAGAGTGAATAAAAAGGTAAGAATGTCAGTCAATAACGTCAAAGTAAGTCTTATGTGCCGAAGGATTTTGGTGGAAATTATTATAAAATATCAACTTATCTCCTGAAGGTAAAGTCGATGTAACAGGATTCAGTTAAGCCCTCTGAACCTCCCCACATTCTCAGTTTCCACCGATGATCGAGGTAAGTTATTTCTAAATCCAACCCCAAACTTTTCTTAAGATGATAAAAAATCGTCCTTCATACTTAAGGCGCCTTTAAGTTTTAACTAGCAGTACTTCAATGATAGTTTCTTTGTTGTTTTACCCATATTCCTTGAAAAAAGTTGTTTTATAATAATATGGCAAGGCATCGGCCTAATTTATGTGATTTGATTCCACGCTGTACCATTGCAGCATTTTTTTTTCTTCGTAGCATTATATACGTTTTGATATTATTGTATAATAATAACGCGCGTATGCGCGTTTTATTGTTGTGTAAGAACAAACCTCCCATCCACTACGTAAGATACTAACGCCGATAGTTTAGTTTGAAGGCAATAGTGAAGGCCATCAAACTTGTTTATCGGCCGATACTAATCACTGTAATGTGCGCATTTGCATACCTCTTCATACTGATTAAGATGCCGACTCAACTATCGGCCGACTGAAAGTTTGCAGTTTGCGGGGACCCTTAAACATCGAATTGAGACCGTCAAATTGTACAACACAATTTCAGGCCAGGTTGTAGAGATAACAGACCTAAAAAAATAAATTGACAGCTAACCCCTTAATTTATCATTAGGATTATCTCCTACTTTTATTATACAGATAAAAGAAAAGGACAAATAAACTTCATTTTAGTCTTAGAGCGTTGTCGTAATTTCGTATTTTTGTCATGCTAGTGTATCCTCAGCTTACAAGATTACAAGACTAGGATTAGGTATTGGGTTACAACTTTGGCTGGATTTATAATCTGAGATTCGTTCTTAGTAATTAATTTTACACGATTACCTTAAAATTTGCTATTATTATCGAATATTATTATAATTTTACAAAATCGATAAATTTAAACACAATCACAACTAAAATTTAAACATTTTAATAAATTGTGCATTATTATTTATTATAAACAGATGTTTGTTGTAAGTAATATTTTATTAAATATCTGTGATTTTTAATGTTCGTAAGTAATATTTTTTGTAAATAAGTAAATATTTATGGACGAAATTTAGTTAGTTTCAATAAATAGTAATAAATGACAAGATTTTAAAATCACGGACATTTATTTTTTTGCAAATTATGAAAAGACCGAGACCTTTTTAAAATAAATACTTATTTTAACACTAAATATGAAACGAATTATAATTATTTTAGAACTAGCTAGTACTGATACCCAAAAATAATTCAATCTTCAATTTATTATTTCACTTGCAAATAAAATATTAAATTGTGAATGTATATTATACAACAACATTTTTGGCATCTTTTATGTATTTATTCAAATTGTTCAGGTAAAAAAATATTTAGTTAGATAATCATAAAATAAGTCGTATTTAGCAGTCGGACCAAGAAAAACGAGGTATGTCAAGAGGGAACCACTATAGGAACTTTGAAAAGAATCAAATATCATTTATAATGTGAGAATTAGTTCCAACAAGTTCCGCAACATGTCTGCACCTCATCCATTCCAGGTCGGACTTTCCAGTATTCTTATTAAAACAAAAATAAACTATTTCGAACAATTATTCGTAATTTTCGTGCGCTTTCGATTAGCCTAAGGCAATAGGCCTTTTAAATAGACTAGATTATACAAAACGGGGTACCGGTGGATACAGACCATTCGACTACGTTATTAATATCACATCACAGTGCCGACAACCACCGTCTTACAATTTTACTAACTCTATAAAATAATTTCCATTATTTTTTTGAGTATTCCGGCTTTTTGTTAGTATACTGTTTAATTGAAATAACCACAACCTAAACCACGACGCCTGCTATGCACCTACGATGTAGGTGGAGCGTATTTAGACTGCCGCCGTGCGCGTAAACCCGCCGCGTAGGTGCAATAATTTCCTATGTGACTGCGCGGCCTCTACGTTGCGTCGTAGGTGCGCTGTTACCAAACTCGTATGCGGCAACCTACCTTACGCATGGCTGTATTATTGCGTTTTTCTTTTCAGCAGAGAAAGTAACATAAAAATTAGTTCTAAAATTAGCCATCTTGGATAGACTAAGGTGTTTATTAGTTCTTGTATCTCTACTGTCGCTTAAGCTCTATCGGGTCGAATTTACACAAAAATCTCTACTCACTCTCTACTCTCTCAGAGAGTAAAAACTCTTGCTAATACCATGAATATAACTATATTATAACATTTAGTCCTTTTTATTTTCTCCACGTCACATCTCCACCGCCGCAACTTCGGTGAGCGCATGGCTTCACTATTCGACAAAATAAATACGACCAAATTACTAAAAAAATCACCTAATTAGCAAGAGACACGTGCGTCTTCTCTGTGTAAACTGCACCTTATGTTTGAACCTTATTTATTAGCAACCCGACGGCTAGCGCTGCTACCTTCTTGGTCCAAGCATAATTTTAGGTGAATATCGAAGAGCGGAAAACTGTATATTCAGTTATTAATTAAATTAAATTAAAATAAAAATTCTTTATTTACATAAATCCTTACATGTTAATTGTCGAGGCTTCCCAGCAAGTAGTCCATTGACACTTGTGATGGGAATACCTCGCTTTTCCGGCATATATAAAGTTATTAAAATTATAAGACGATTCAAACACAACAGACATTCAGTCGAACGCCTATTGAAGGCGAGGATTAACACTAAGGGACATTGTTTGTTACATCTACTAAGTCTACAAATAATTTTAATCAAATTTGTATTTTGTAGCAACTAATTATAGATTATAATTTGGATGGGAATGTGGACTAGGACATTCTGAGTAAAAAAGGCATATATTGTTAGATTACTTCTAATTATTAAATAGTTTCTTAAAGATCAAAACTATTCCTTCATTTATGCATCACCTTCTCTAGTCCCTTACAAACTGTATGAAATATTATTACGTGAAGATAAAATAATAATTTTGTTGAATTTGGTTTAATGTGGTTAAAAACACCCTCTTTTCACCATACCTGCTAGAAAAACAAAATGTTAAAAGCAAAAATAGTAAGGCAAGAGTGAATAGGCATCTAAGTGATCGCATTCCAAGATTAAGTATTTGTATACGACCTACACCTACACCGTAGGTTGTAACTTTAACTATTTATAAGGCTGGTTTTCCACCAGAGATGTGCGAGGTTGCGTTTCGAGGGATGTGTTTTTCAAGAACCAATAGAATCGCTTCGCCAGAGCTGTACTGAGCGAGGTAAGGTAAGTGAAGCGATACTATTGGTTCTTGAAAAACACATCCCTCGCAACGCATCCTCGCACATCTCTGGTGGAAAAGCAGCTTGGAGAAATAAAGAGTAAGAAAATTGTTTAAAAGACGTACGGTTGGCACTAATAAAAAAAAAATGTTTAGTAAGAGAGCAAAGTTTTGCTGCCAAAAATTACGAAAGCAAATGCCGCAAAGATTGGGATTTGATTATAACTTGCGGTCCGCTGTACCTTCCTTCCATCAAATATAGCACAAACCTATCTAGCAAAGTCTTACTACATTTCATACATTGATATTTTGACTAGAAATTACTACCTAGACGTTTTTACTCATTCTATTTTTTTAGTATAAACTAAAAAGTAAGTCATTACTACTAAGTCATTTTATTTCAAATAAATGCTTTATGATGTTTAATAGTAATTATTGTTGAATACTGAAATATCATTCGATAATGGAACAAATAACGGCGGTTTTTTTAACACTGAAGGTTAACTTATAAAAAATACTTGATAGTTACTATGCGACACATAAAAGTAGACAAAAATGACGCTGTATTGAGTTGATTGGCAACACTGTTGATTTTTAACCCTATCATAGGCACTTCCTGTGGTTGGCTACCAATCACCGTCGCTTTATCCGATGTTGCCACTAGTAACCTTAGTTCCATCATATTTTAATTTCCACTTATTTAAGTAGCACTGTTTTCATCGAGTTTTTTTACGAAAAATCTAGGAGATTTTTTTGTGTGAGCGAATGATTTACGTTATAAATAAGTTAAGATAACATAGGAATAAATGTTGTAATTTTCAATGGTGAGATTTCGATACAGGTTTAGATGTTTTATTTTTTCGAGAAATTACAATGGGGGATTTTCCGACAGCCAATTAAAAATAAATAGTTCATAAAACTTCGATAGATGGCGTTGACGATTCGTGGATGAAGAAATCTGGCGAGTCACCAGGGCCATAAAAGGATTGAAAAATAAAGAATCCACGACATAAAGACGAAATAAAGAGCACACCTGGCGCCATCTATCGTCTTAATTAGAACTATTATTTTTTTAAAGAGCTGTCATAAAATCCTCCATTTGTTTCGTCACACCGAACCGAGATCAAGCACGTTGATCAACTACAAACGTCAACTTTATTTTGTTAACGAACAAAGTAAACTAAACGAGTACCTATATCCGCATTATCTCTTGTGCTACGGCCGAATATTATGATGTTATTACTAAAGATAGGTATACCGTTTACATATGACGACGTGTTTTATTATCACCACAACATTAAATTGGAAATCCTTACTTTCTAAGGAATGCTATGATATTTTAATTGTAATATTTGTTACCTTATAGTTAAAGCAATTTGAAAACTCGGGGTCCAGTGTGCACTACAAAAAGAGTACTTGCAAAAAAATGCTACAATATCTATGAACAAGTACTTTAATGTCAACACCATCCTTTCTTAAACTGTGAGCAAAGACTCTAACGATTCAGATAAAATTATGTATTCAGATAGACTTTTACTTTAAATAGGTATCATCGCGGAAAAAATGCGTTTAAGAATAAGAATAAGTAAACATTTATTTACGGCACATAAAACAAAACACATATATAAAGATTTCACAGATTGAAAAGGAACAGATGGCCATTAGAGATTTCAAACATCGGATTTGAGATGCGACGATACCAAAATTTTAAAGAGGACATAAACCATCCGGCTAAATATCTTAATTTAACAGCTACGCCGTTATTTTTATATCGTTCATTCTAAATAATATCATTCATTCATCTGAATTCATTGGTCATAAAAAGAAAAAAGGATAGCTGTATTCTGAAATTTGGATTAGAGCATGACTGTGTGAATAAGGCATTTTTTAAAATATTTTTTTGTAAAATTTTCTAATAAATGATCATTTTGTGTTATTCGTTAGTGCAAACAGGACCCCGGACTAGATCTGACACCAAGAATCACAACATTTGTGCTCAACGACATTATAGTACGGTTCAGACTTAAATATTTGAATTCTAATGCACTTTGAAGAGTCACAATAGGTATGAATACACTGGACAGCACTGCATTGAAAGAATTCTATATATATAGGGTGTAAATTAATAAGCGCACAATATTTTAATAGAGGAACCTACCCATCATGAAACTGAATAATTTTTCCCAAGGAACGTAGTTTTGGCAGGCGGGTTGGAGATCGCAGATTCAAAGGTTACTGTATCAGAGAGCGCTGCTGCCCGTTCCCTGTTCAATGTGTAGTCCCTAAGTCGCCTCTTACGACACCCACGGGAAGAGTAGGGGTTGGTGACAAATTTATTCTACTCTGCCGTCACCACACGGCATCATCAGTATTCTCCAATATGCTCACAAAATTTTCTAATTATTACTTCTGATACTTTAACATATTACGAACGCATAATACCGTTGCTAGTGCAGTACTTCCCAGTGTAGTCACACCTTTAAAATTAATAAATAACAAACAGTTACTTCGAGTAGAAATTTAAAAATATTCTAAATAATATTATAATAGATACCCTTGAAGAGATATTATTTTGCACATTTACAATGTCAAACGTTTAATAGCTACCTACGAATCAATTCAGAACACACTTACTAGGTTAAAGTTAAAAACATACAAACAGTTACAAGTTCAACAATAGGATCCTATAACTCTAAAATAAATGCCAATTTCTTGAGGTTTAATTAAGGTAAATAAATTCCAGGCTGCCTTCACATAAATATTGTATTTACAGTAAAAATAATAGTAATCAGTTTTAATTAATGAGGTCCAAAGAATTATTAGCATTTATAATCCAAGACCAATAATCAAAACCATTTAAACTCTTGAAAAAAAATATCAAAAGTAGTCTAAACCTTACTCGAAAACCTACAAATATTTCAATTGATTTTAGGACCCTATCATGGAAACTTGTAACAATAATTGCACTTACTTTAAATGCATGTTGACTTAATGATAAATATATGTTAATATAAATAAATTTGTGCGAGAAGGAATGTATTGGAGAATATCACACATCGTTTACAAAATTTGAGAATCATACGACACTTCTTTAAGAAGCACCGCACTTACCTTTTTATGCCTAACCTGCCTTGTTTTATAAAATAATTAGTTACAATGCTTATAAATTCAAAAGTTATTTGAATTACAAATTGTAATTTTTTTATTTTTTGTTAATGAAGGAAAATTTTATGGTCATCTGCATTAAATAGTCTAAATTGTAAAATCGATTACCGACTTCATAAATGACTCAGGGTTGTTGAACGTTATACAGAACGTTACAACGTATATTGCATTACGTTATAATATACGTTACGTTATGTTATAATGTACAGAACGGTATACAGGGTGTAATCGTTAAGAAGGCACATAGGTGATTATTCCGTAATAATAGAGATATCATTAAATGTATAGGAGTGTTTAATGTCAAAATTTGGGATAATTTTAGTTTTATTCTTAAATAGTTATTTATGTTAACGTACTTTCGATATCAGTTTAAAGTTTTTGATATCTCTAATAGTTACGGAATCATTGCCTGCGCACACTTAACGATTACACCCTGTATAGTTAAAATATTCACGATTTTTATAAGTTCATTAGTAAACGTGAGAACAGTACTAATTCACGATAGTAATGGTACAAAACTTTACAAAGACCACTTGAAAAGAAAAAACTTGTAACTAAAAGTTTTACATACAAGGCTTCCATCCTTCAACTATTCCTGTAATTTGATTCGATATCGCGATCCTATGTCTGTCCCGCTCACTCTACGGCGCTGTTTGTAGCCAAGCCCTGATACCGCGCGCTCTTTCTGCCACGCTACCGTCTGAGTGATCTTGTACTATTGGGTCAGGCTGTATGGGAAAGATTATGGTCAAATTAGAATCGCGTTTGAATAAAAAGTAAACATAGAAAGGTATGGAAGTAACCGGAAATGATGGATTTGTATTGTATCAAATATTATTTATGAAAGTATCTGAGAAACATACTATAAATTTAAAACACAAAAACAAACTGTCTTCGCACGGGAAATACAGCATTCATGCACAACAGTGTACTCTGCATGATACCCAAAATTTTTAATCATCTACCAGAACCAATAAAACAATTAAATTTTCCCGAATTTAATAATCGGTTGTATTACATATGTATTACATAGTATAATTACTAATAAATAAATGCTATAATAAAATTCACGATTACCTAACAGACAAAATGTTGAGATTAAATTTATTGTTACTATGTTAAATCTATATTTGTATGCAAATGTATTTTGACAGGATTTGAAGATGCGATGTCCATATTTAAACACCTATATCATGATTTTTAATTCCGTAGAATTCTGACAGTTCTCAGGTCGCTTGTCGCAAACCTTTTTTCACATTTACATTTCTGTTATCACTATTATAACAAGACATGCAAATCATAATTTACATACAACGCAATTAAAATAACAATTCCAGTGGCTTGTGCAAACTCTATTTGAATCTTGTATGGTTTACGCTGTGCTTTTTTATCTGTGGCCATACAATACGAAATTAAAATGAAGTTTGCATGGAAGAATTGGTATTTTAATAGCATTGCTAATCTGTTAGATTAAGAACACCTTTATTTTTTTGGTTCCATGCATTTTTCAAAGCCTTTTTGCATTAGAAATAGAAATATTAACCAACTGTTTGCAACCTGTGGTTATTTGAAAATGATACCCGGCCTTAGTAAATATTCTCCCACATCGAATCTAGTAACTTGAACAGATTACAACTTAAAAATATTATAGTCATCCCACAATTCAAAAAATGAAATATAATGAAAGCTGCATAAAGTATGACTTTAAAATAATTCACTGTGTTATTTTTATTCATCAAAATGTGATACCTGTAATTTTAGTAACCTGTTTTCTGCCTGGCAGCACTCCATCATCTGTCAGAATTCCACGGAATTAAAAATCAAGGTATATATCTTGTTACCCAAATTCACAAATGTTTTAAAGGAATATAATAATTTAAAGTGTCGTTTACAACAAAATATTTTTTCCAGCGGTAATTTTGTTTTCATTTGTCTTTCTTATTTCATGCACCACCACCGAGTGACGACGCATTGACGTGATATATACGTCCCCACCAAGGGGCTCGAGCCTACCCTGAATTAGGGCGATTAGGCCTTAGTCGACCACGCTGGCCCAGTGCGGATTGATCGACTTCACACACAAACTTTGAATGTCTTCGCAGGAGTGTGCAGGTTTCATCACGATGTTTTCCTTCACCGTAAGAGCGTCAAATAAACGTACTTATGAATTCGGAATTCGAAAACACATTGGTACGTGATGGGGATCGAACCTGCGTTTCCCGGACGGGAGGCAGCGGCCCTAGCCACTAGACCAGCTCTAGAGCTTTAGAGCGTGATATATTACATAGATTTATTTTTTCGACAGGTAAACAAAAAAGAAAGGGTTAGTCACTAGAATGTTAATCAAACCATTACTTACAGCTGATAACGTCAGTCTGGTCTGCGAAGTGGTTGCTGCATTCGCTGAGCTGGTTTCAGGCGAAGCTGGAAAGAAAAACTAAATAACACATCTGACAACTGTTTGATATAGCAACGGAATCGAATAAACGGCTCCACGAATTTGCATGGGTACTGTAGCAGCTGTAGCCACTTTAGCTACAGCTCGCTACTTACTAAAACGCACTGTTTATAAATACTTCTGTTATATTCCATTTTACAACTTTTGCACTGGAAATAATACTATCGTCCGCACACGACGGCGGACGGCAGGTAAGAACGTCAAAACACCCCGGCCAAGCTCGTATGAAGTGTTTATCGCTCTCTTTCTAAACCAGGTAGTTAAAAAGAGAACGATATATTCTAAAAAGAATCACATCGCCAGCGCCAAACTACATGGCACATAGACCAACGAAGCCCGATGCTACAGTACACATAAAATGTTCTGGATTAACACATAAGCTTTAAAATAGGAAACAATTGATTCCTACTTTTACGCTATAATAAAAATAAAAACAATTTAAAATCCTTTTTAAACAAGCTTTTAAAGCCGTGGAGTAGAGTATCCTTTTTAAGAGAAATCCAATGAGCCCAAACACGACTAGGTTGTGGTGTGTATTTAAGGAGTTCCTATGGCCACCTTCTGGCTCCATCATGAGACCCTGGACATCACGTATGACTAAAGATCTTGTTAAGACAAATCCAATGAGCCCAAACACGACTAGGTTGTGGTGTGTATTTAAGGAGTTCCTATGGCCACCTTCTGGCTCCATCATGAGACCCTGGACATCACGTATGACTAAAGATCTTGTTAAGACAAATCCAATGAGCCCAAACACGACTAGGTTGTGGTGTGTATTTAAGGAGTTCCTATGGCCACCTTCCGGCTCCATCATAAGACCCTGGACATCACGCATGAGTAAATATCTTGTTAAGACGAATCCAACGAGCTCAAACACGACTAGGTTATGTTGTGTATTAGAGAAGTTTCTATGGCCAACTTCCGTCTCCATCATCAGACCAGCTCCATGGTACCATAATATTGCATTGTCATCGCGGTTACATAAGTGTACCAAATTTCATCAAAATCCAATGGCAGCAAGTGCTTCAAAATTGAGTTGCAAGATTTCGCCCGAACATACCCACATAAACATACAGTGCAAGCTAAATAAAAGCTTGTAAGAAGAGCGATTGACCATAAATTGACCAGCATTATTGTAATAGCACACTCTATCAGATAGAAGCAAAGCTCAACATATCTCGGTCGTGGATCCAAAGCCCGCCATATTATATTCCCTACATCGGCGTGCACAGGTCTCAATACCGCGGCCAATGTAACAAGACCTTCGTCTCCTATTACACTAGATAGAATCAGAGCTCACCCGTTCTTGGTCGTACGTCCAAAGCGCGCCATATATCCCTTACGTCGGCGTGCAAAGCTCGAAGTGACCTCAGTACCGCGCCCGATGTAGGAAGAACTTCGGCTCCTGTTTCGCTGCCTGATGACGCTTCGCTTGTTGTCGCTTCCTATAAATACATTTCATCATCATCATCAACAGCTCACATACGTCCCCACCGAGGGGCTCGAGCCTACCCTGAATTAGGGCTATGAGGCAATAGTCGCCCACGTTAGCCCAGTGCGGGTTGGTCGACTTCACACACAACCTTTGAATTTATTTGCAGGGTTTCTTTGCGTTGTTTAAACGTACATATGAATTAGAAATTCTAAAACACATTGGTACGCGGTGGGGATCGAACCCGCGTCTCTCAGACGGGAGGCAGCGGCCCCAAACATTACACCACGACGCTCAAGTACATTTATATACATTTATTATTACTAGTTAAAAATAAACTATCAAATACAGGTAAAGAAACAAGTGATATTTGGAGAACTTTATAGATTTAGAACGATACAAAAGAGAAATTTGAAATGAAAAACAGTGCTAGTATCTAACAAAATACGTCGAAAGAAATTCATAGAATGACAAAAATAAACGCAACAACGGTGAGACATCTAAAACCAAAAAGAAAATCCTACTCAAAATATTAGTAACATAGTAGCGGAAAGTCCAAAAATCTAGAAATAATAAGGAGAATCATGGTAAAGATGAATTATCTACTCGATAAGAAAATCTAAGAGGAAGAATCTAAGAATAAAATCTAGTTCTGAAAGGCAAAGACTGTAAATTTAATAAAAAGTAAGTTCTGAACAAATTTGAGATTCAAAAAGATGTGATAATTAAAAATAATTCAGGTGCGAACATAAATCTTCACTACAATCTGTTGACAAATAAAAGTTACGCGTGACGAATTTGATCAACAAGAACAAACAAGCTGTGAACCCAAATCTGGAGTACAACTAGCGGCAAACTTCGTGAGGTGGTGGGGGAAAGTTTGCGCATGTGCATACGACGTCAACGCGGTGCGGGAGGCAAGGGTCAACTGACCAACTAATCCTGTGCGTGTTGCCATGGTAACCAGCGCGCCCGCCTCCTCGTCCCGCACCGCACCACCAAAGAGACTTATATTTTGTTTCTGCGCATTCAAGGTCGTTGCTCAAGAAGTTTGCCGCTAACTATATAAAAACACCGACAAATAAAAATTTATAGAGTTAAATATGAGAAAAATAAAACATAGCGCCTCTTCAAATCAAAAACGTTGAAAAAACCCAAAAAAAAAAACATTGACCATGACGAAAATAATAATCAAGCTGGGAACGTAAATCTTCTTAGGTCAGAAACCTGTATGAGCGGTTGCGGCTGCGCGCGCGGCTCGTACCGCTCGTGCGTGAGCGACGTGAGCGCGCGCTCGATGTGCCGCAGCCTGATCTCCTTCTCGCCGAGCAGCGCGCGCGCCCGGTGCAGCGCCACCTCTAACTCCGTCGCCTCACGCTCCTCCTTTTTTGTTATTACCGACATTTTTACCACTGATTACTAGCATTTATCACTATTATCACTATCGTCAACAATATTACCATCAACATTTCCAAAATTATTATCATAAAAATTACCGCCATCATTAACATCGCCATTATCATCGTTTAGTTCATGATCAGTATTAGTGTTCTCATCCCATGAATCAGTATTATCAAAACATTCATTACTATCATCATCACATTAAAAAAGTCTATGTCTATAATGTTCATCAATATCGCGAGCATTATGTATTTAATCCACTCATTTTTCACTCTCAAGAGTCAAACAAATTCTTAAGACATTTCTTGCACACATATTCTCAACGCATATTCTAGTAAACTCTAATGACAGTTAAAAGAAGACTTTTTATTTCCACTCAAGCAGTCCTTTTTTTCTTATAATAAACTGATCAATTCTTTTTCTAGCGACCGCAAAAAACATTACTACTTACAGAGGGCGCTCGATGCGGTGAGAGCGAAGCCAAAGTCTTCTAAGACGTGGTACCCCTACATGGTTTACTCACACATACGCGTGTGTAAAAAGAAGTAGGCGTCGCGACGTTCGTATGGAGTGTCCAAGGTGTGGCTAGTCAGATGAATTCTTATGACATTTCTTGCACACATATTACAGTAAACCCTAATGACAGTTAAAAGAAGACTCTTATTCCTGTTCAAGTAGTCCCTTTTACTTCTGGACATCTATTGACATCCATCGACATCTATAGACATAAGTTAACATCTATCGATATATAAAGACATCTATACTTACAGAGGGCGCTCGATGCGGTGAGAGCGATGCCCTAGTCTCCCTTAAGGCGGCCCGCCGTCGCTTCAGTACGGCCCTGGCGCGACGCATGCCTTCTCTTTCTACCAGCGCGCGGTGACGGACGAATTCTAGTTCCGGTGTTTCGGCCCTGGTTACTGGACCTAAGACAATAATCTCTACATATAAGTACTTACTTACTTATCTTTTTAACATAAGAAAAGTCTTTCTTAGGATACATTTCCAGACACAAATCAATCTCGAATAACCTTTTTTATAATCATTCGCTTGCCCTTATCCCATCGTTTGGGGTCGGCGCAGTGTTTTTTTCCTCCATTCATCCCTATCAGCCGTCATTTCAACACTCACATCCTTCCTGAACATATCATCTTTTTTACACAATCCATCCATCTTTTCTTTGGTCGTGCTCTCCCAACATATCCATCCACATTCAAATTCAATACCTTTTTCCCCACGTAACATTCATTTCTCCGCATTACGTGCCCATACCAGGTAAGGCGATTTCCTCTCATTTTATCTATCACTGGCGCAACTTTCAAACTTCCTCTTATATATTCATTCCTAATCTTGTCCATTCTTGTTACTCCACACATCCATCTCAGCATTCTCATTTCACTAGCATGAAATCGAATAACCTTTTTTATGCCATACATAATTTATGTATTTTTTCCAATTTAAAAAAAATGAACTCTTTTCGCGGGGATTTAGTTTTTTTTCGTAGTTTCCCAGTATATTCACTATAGGTAAAATATTAACTATTTCAACTCAACATCTCTGTATTTTTTTGAATACGTGAAATAAAAAAAATACGTATATAATACTTTTTAATAGTCTACCTGATAGACGAAGAAAAAATATCATCATCCCTATATTTCATCATCATCATCATCATCATCTCAGCCGGGAGACGTCCACTGCTGAACATAGGCCTCCCTCATAGGTGTCCACCGTCAACGGTCCTGCGCTACTTGCATCCACCGGCGCCCAGCAACTTTCAAAATGGTATATTTCACTTGTTGTTTATATTCAAACACTATATTAGAGTGAAAATCTCGTGTGAAAGAAAAAAATTCTCAAGAGGGAGAAAAAAACGTCATCAAGATATTTGGAGCAATTTTTTTTAAGTCGTGTTTCTTACTTACCATAATAGATAGAATGCCATTACGAGTATTGGATGATTACATAAGTAAAATCAGGGCTTGATTTGCAAGTTATTCTTTCTTTCTTTTTCTTTTTTGTTTTTAGTTTTTCATTTTCTTTTTTTTCTTCTTTCTTTTTTTTTCCTTTTCTTCTTCTTTCTTTCTTTTATTACTTAATATAGTTTTGACCAAAAATGCAATCCCGAGGCTTTCACTCTAAGGCGGCGATATGTAAAAAAGAAATAGCCAAAAGTTAGTTTCCTTACTGAGTTCAGCGAAGGGGTACCGAAGGCTGTAGGCGGGTTGGCAGGCGAGGTCGGGGAACTGGTCCTCCAGGGTCCAGCTTGCGCAGCTGCTGCCGGAGCGCCTCCAGCGGGCTGGACCAGCCCTCCCCGCGCCTGCAGCGACACGTCAGGTATACACACACGGCACTCCGCCATTCGCAAAAGACGCACCAGTGTGTGTTGTGTTATAATATATTACACGAACCATTTTGAGCCACTTTCAACCCCCCAGAACTTGAGATC